>OY720108.1:7710000-8310000 GCA_963082835.1 Leptogaster cylindrica | reverse complement strand
ACGAAAACTTTTCGTACTACTTAACTGTCTTTTACATTCTGACTTTAATGCTTTCCATCAATGGTGCATTGTCAATCAACTTCCCTTGAATGTTTCAAAGTGTACTTGTATGTCTGTTTCCTGTAAAAGAAATCCTTTCCTTTTCGATTATGCAATTAGTGGACTTACCCTTAGCAGATTTGACAAAACAAAAGATCTAGGAGTGATCCTAAATTCGCAATTTTCTTTTGACAATCACATTGAAATTGAATCTATTATTGATCGTGCTTGTGCTTCTCTTGGTTTTCTGAAGCGTTGGTTGAAGGAGTTCGACGATCCCTACGTTTCCATGCTTCTTTATTGTACGTTTGTCCGTCCGTTGTATGCTAGTCCTGTTTGGTCCCTCTATTATCACCTTTACATTAAACGCATTGAAGCTGTGCAACATAGATTTTTATGTTTTGCTCACCGTGGACTGCCTTGGGTTGATCATCTTCATCTTCCTCCATACTTGGACCGGCTCAAAGTCATTGCTCTTTCATCACTATATAACATAGGGACTGCCGCCAGATTTTTTTTTCCTTTGACTGCCTTTAGGGCACTATTGACTCCCCTGAATTGTTGGCTGATTTTAATATTTCTTTTCCTGCTTGCTCCTTGAGGTCTTATAATTTTTTATTCATATCTCAGCACCTTACGAATTATGGTTATAATAAGCCTATTTCATCGATATCACGCTCATTCAATCATCACATTCCTCAATGAATTGTCACCTCAATAGAGATTTTCTAAAAAGTCGACTAGCTAGGTTTCTTTGTTATTTTTATATATAGTTACCTATACATTATTTGTAATAGATGTATTTGGTATATTTAAGAATTCTATAGTAATCAGTATTTGATGAATGTGTAAATAAATAAATAAACATTTGCAAATTCAAGATGGCGGATTTAATATGGGGACCGCAATTTTTAAAAATTTTCGAATTGGGAGGAAATTTAGGAAATATTTTTTGAAGTCACTGATTTCGAATCTACTATTCAAATTAGCAAAAATCATAATGGCGAAAAAAGATGGAAAAAAAATTTCCGTTATTAGTGTTTGTTTTTTTAATCAATACATCCATCATGTCGGTATAGGTACTTGTACGTATATTTTTCGGGTGTGAAGATCAAAATCCAAATGATCGTCTGGTTATAAGCAAAAATCGATTTGAGCTCAACAGGAGAATCCGAACTGATGGAAAGATGAAAATTCATCAAATCTTCATGTCGTACTTATCCCACCAAATTGATCGTCTGTATTGGGATCTACATCGTTATTATGTACACATTTCTCCTTTTTTCCCAATTTAAAGAGTGGTCCTCAAGGCAGAGATTTTCCATTCTCAGGGACATCTGTGCAGCGTATGAATGTGAAAATAAGAAAACTTTCGAAAGTATATTCCTTTGGCTGGGCTGAACATAGTACACTTTATTTAATTTACTAAATATGTATTGGATAAAAGTAAAACCAATTGTTTAAATGCGCAATCCATATCCAGGGGTAAATTCGAATTACACTGGTGAACCAATTACATAAAATACGTGATACGTGATACGTATTAAGGGTTTTGAAATAATTTTATTTATGAATTTAAAATTTAGAACAATTTCACTTTAGGTATTGGCTTTGAATTAAAAAAAAGTTACCTCACTACTACTTCTATTACTAACAAATACGATATTCTTCGGATTATGGGTAATAGATGGGCAAAAATTACAACAGCTGCTAAACGACAGCGTAGTGCTGAAAAAAAAAATTCTCTGCATCACGTCTGCTCTTCGCCAGATTTTTTCGGTTAGTAATTATAATTGTTTTAAAAACCTGAAGGAATTATAATTTTGTTATTCTAGAAACAGCAATTTATACCCTGGATGTAAGATCATCTTCTTTTTCTTATCGGGTGAATACTGAATTTTTAGTTTGCAATATCTTGCATGCATTTTCTTTGTTTTATGACTTGTTTTAGAATATTACTGCCAAAATTTTTGATTGTTGTTCCGAAATTCGATATTTCGCCTTATTGAAAGCGTTTCTATTTTGTGTTTTCGTACATTTTGGGATGCTCTACTAATTGTACTAATTTATTACGAAATTCATTATCGCTATTAATTGTGTTGTATTTCTCTTCAGGTCTTCAGGAGCTTCATTTATTTTTCCCGTAGAAACCTTTTTAATTCAATGTTATACCTCTCTAGATACACATAATCATCTTAAAACAATCTCTTTAATTGTGTTCAGGGAATTGTACGTGAATAATTTGATGAAATTTTCAACTTAAAAAAGTCAGTAGCAAGAAATCTAAATTGTAACTAGCTATTGTCTTACATAAGTTGTATGAGATCAGGCCATTTATCTACGAGGAGGCACTAAGTGGGGCAAAAGACAAAACTCTTTAGTACACATACTAACGAAATGGTAAACAATGGCACTAAATTTCCAGTCGTTGCATTTCAGTCAACTCCGTCATCTAACTTAACTCGTACTCGTTAAGGATTACTTTTATTTAGTTATAAAACTATTACGGAAGTATAATTGGTTTAGGGCAATTATGAAATACCTTAGATGAAAAACGACACAATTTTAACACAGAAGCAACGTTTGTTAAGAGATCGTGTAAAATACCGGGGAAAAACCATCGTAAAGAGAGAAATTCGTTCTAAATTATTGAAAGGACTCGCTATAAAGGAAAGTTTTTTGTGTCTGTAAAATTTCAAGATCGTGTAAAAACAGTTCCGTTCAAATAATTAGTATTTTTTATACGAATTAATAATGAATAATTAAATAAGACTGTATTGGCCTTTAATATTGAAGAATTTTAAGAATTTATAACAATATTTAACGAAAGATAATTAATTAATATGTAAATCAATTTGTCATTCCTAATCTGTTTTCTAATCTCTTCGTTCTTTCTTTAATTCACCCGGCAGTTTATTGAATCCTTCCCTTGCATTCTTTATCAGACCTTTACTAATTCCTGTCGTTCTTGCCTTCTTTTGTTCTGATATTGTCTTTATTTCTGGTGTTGAAATAGTAGATATCCGAATTTGTTGTTAGTTTAATATTTGTTTTCATTGCCTTGTTATTAATTTTAAAAATAAACCTTACCTTCTCAATGATGATCATGTCTTCCACACTGATACTGAAGTTGTTTGTAGCTGTAGATTTCATAACATCATCGATAGGATAAAGAACTCTTATTGCTCTTCTCATTAGATTATTTCCTTTTCCAAGTTATATTTTGACGTCTGAGACCATGTTATTAGGTTGTATATAATGTTCTTCTAACGTTCTTTTTATACTAACGTTTCCTATTTTCATGTATGGATTTATATCGGTCTTGTTTTTATTTGAGAATATCATGAAATTGGTTTTCTTTTTGTTTAAAGGTAGTCGGTTTCCATTTCCAGTCACCCAGTCATCAAAACGTTTTAGGCCCTTAATTATATCACGTTCCAGTTCATTACATGATTGGCCTTGTACATCAATATAATATCGTCTGCTTTACTTTATATTCCGCTAATAGTTTCGCATTTTCTAGATTGTTTATGTAGAGCAGATATAGGAGGGGACCCAGAATTGATCCTTGCGGTACTCCCATTTGCATCAGGAGTGATTCACTTAGTTCATTGTCGAGTTTGGTTTGTACCCTTCTACCTGCCAAATAGCTGCGCATCAGGTCATTTGCTTTCCCTCTTATTCCTAAGTGGTCGATGAATACTAAGAGAAGAGCATGGTCCACTGTATCAAAAGCTCTTCGCAGATCAACAAATGTGGTCGCCACATAGAATCCCTCATCGAGATACTCATTGATTGCACTGGTCATGTCGGTTATTGCTGATTCTGTCTCGTTCTTTCGTTTAAACCCAAATTGATGTTTGTCGTATCCCATTCGCATAGAGTAAGTTTGTTAATCTATTGTGTATTATTTTCGCGAACACTTTGCTTATGATGTTTAGTAACCCAGTGGACCGATAATTATTTGGATTTGTCTTACTTCCTCCTTTATCAATTGGAACAATAACCGTTTCCTTTAGACTGTAAAAAATTTGTAATGAAACATTTTTTACAGAATTTAATGCTCTATAAAAATGTAGAATAACTTTCGTTCTGCGGTGCGCCATAACAGAGATAAAGCACGTCTGACGTCTATTTCAAAATTCAGCAATATTTGCGAACTTTGGCCCAAAAGCCGCACGGGTTAACGATCTATCTGCAATTTTTGTTTTTGTCTAACAAATAAGGACCATACCAATATATGTATATATATTTATATATATATTTATACGTTAGCAGCCGCAATTTTAAAGATATTTGAACCAAAAGACATCAGCTGCCTGTCATTCATTTTGGTCCAAATGTCAAAATGCTGGCAAAAAAAAATTTGCTTTATTCTGAGAGAATTTCTCCACCTAAGCATTTTTTATTAGGGCACCGAAACTGTGCACCGCTGTACTTGGTTTAATTTTCATACATTCCTTTTTGATTAAATGAATTAGCGAAAATCACACCAATTTAGTCGGCCGCGCTGCTTTTGGAACTAAAGAAATGTATATAAGGTATAATGTACATTGTACAAATACCCCATAGACTATGCAAGTGTGTGCGCCAGTGGACGGATAACCCATTGCATCCTTGCATAGGCCGGGCACTCTGTGCTTATCGGTACTCTTACTAAATCCATAGATCTATCTATTTCTATGATTCAGTAGCAATATTGAATTCTTAAATTTGTGCATTTATAATTTTTAACCGGCCATTTATATACGCTGCATGTTTATTTACGAAAATGCCTGCATGTATAGGCAAAATCACGTTGGCCAGTAGTCTAGTTTTAACATTATTAAATTCAGACTCCACAGATGCACTGAATGCGGGCATTCTACCATAACCGAACTGATCTGCGCAGACACAGGACCATACCGGGAACCATTTCATATCTTTCCAAAAACGATCAGCAAATTGTGGTAGGTAAAATGCATTTATAATATTGTCCATGTTATAAAATGGTAGCGAAATCTTACTTGATATCCTCGTGGCCCAATAATGCCACGGATTTTTTGAATAGCTCTTTATGTCCTCCAGTATACTTTCATCCATTTGCAACACGCTGCACGAAATCTTATGTTAGAACTGTTGTCTTGTAGGATAGCGTGCAATTTAATTCTTTTGGGTTTCACACAGTGATGGTTGCACATCTTCTAATAACCCTTCTTTTACTTCTAGCGATTGGTATAAGACCGAACAAGATTTCCTTTTCATCATGTATCGCACGGGATAGTTAAAGTTATACCGTTAGTTATTAGTTATTAGTTACTTAGAGGGCCAACCCTCACGGTAGGCACTGCGACCAAAGGATGGCCAATTGTGCACAAAGTTGTACCTTTGCTGCCAAAAAAATTGTTTGAAGTAGAATATTTCTTTAGGCGAACCTGAGATGCGATTGCTTATATGGATGAATCGAAAAATGCTGACACAGCCGTCACGCTCTAATCAGTGGCGGCGCTGGCCATTGCGGGGTTCTGTGCGGTACAAGTTTTGCGAAACCTTTACTTCCGAGGGAGTATGGAATACCTCGGAAAAATTATGGCATATAGTATAGATGCGAAACTGCACATTTTATTGCTTTCTGGTGCATTAGCATTCGGCATTCGTCAGTTGTGTAGCCTAAATATAAATATAATACCTGGTCTACCCGGTTTCACCCGGGGCGGACAAAACCATTATATAATGTTTTTACATCATATTACAGTTTGGATCTATCCCAAAGGCCCAAACGCGACGAATATTAGGTACATAGAAACATTTCTCCTAGGTCGGGTTACAAATTTACAATACTAGTTGGTTATGGTTAGTTTTTTTCATTACAAAAAAAAAAAAAAAAAATAATAATAATAATAATAATATAGGATAGAGGTTGGTAGTTCTCACTGAGCTTTATTTCTAACAAAAGACAAAATACTAATTTTGTGCTTGTCTAAATTATAAAAGGGAACTGCTGTGCGAAATTTCATCTTTCTAGATCCAAAGGTTTAGGTTGGGCGTTAATGAGTCAGTCAGTCATAGCCATCGACTTGAAATTGGGTTATATTACATGTAAGAGTGGAAGTAAAAAGATTTGTATTCTGGTTTATTTTGGGCGCAATTTTCCAAAAATTATTATATATTTATAAAAATAAGCATAATGATGTGCAAGAAGGGAAGCGGGGAACATTCACTCTCTCAACGTTTTTTATGTCGTGATATTCTTAAGAGCCAACTGAACGTTTTTCTTATAGTTTTGAACAGATATTTTTTGGTAAAAACTAAGAAAAATTTAAATGGGGCCCTTAAATAATTTTTAGAATTTTAAAATTGTTGTAAATGTGTCATTCCATCCCAATTCAACCAATCGATTCCCGTCATTTTTTTGTGGACGATTTGTTTTTTCGAGTTATGGTCAAGAACTTTTTTTGAAATTTTCAATTTTCTCGTGATCTTACGGTGGTTTTTGGGTTATAACTACCGTAAAATTCCACCGATTTCAATCAACAAGGTCTCATTCTTTTAGAGTACATTATTAAATGCCAACGTTTAAGAAGTTTTGCCGCGCTCCATCCTTCCCAAAAGGAAGTCCTGAAGTATACGTGCATTTTTCATCTTTCTACATAATTCGAAGAATTCTGTATTCTTTAAATCCTTGTTTGTTTCTTTTATTCTTTTCCCAATTAATCGCTGTTTAATTTGTTTTCATTGATCGAATGTGCTAAGAAGTGCATATAGGGCGGCTGTCCCATTTGACCGAAAGATATAGGCACTAAAAGAAGGATATTGTAAAAAAAGGTTCAACCTTTTCTTTTAAGATATACTAAACGCATGTTATTCAATATTTTCGAGTATTAGGTTCCGTTCGCTTGTTTTTTCAGGAACATTGTAATTACTGTTACATAATGATAAGATCTACAAGTACTTTAAAAAAAAAAACTTTATCACGAAAATCCAAAGCAGTGATTTTCCGATCACTGGTCGAAGTTTTTTGCAATGCAAACGTCATTAAAAGTGCTGTAAATATAGTGTTGTTATAAATTAATAAGATATTTTAAAAATATGTACATTCCTAATATATAACATTTGTTGACCTCGAATATAACTAACAATACTAATTTTTTTGCAGAGTGGCATCGACATGTGTGCAGAAAACAATGATGGAATGGACTCCGATTGCAGTATATCCTCCAATTCAGGGAAACAAGTTATTGTGGGTGTTTGTGCAATGGCAAAAAAAACACAGTCTAAACCAATGAAAGAAATTTTGACACGACTGCAAGAATTCGAGTATATAAAAATGGTGGTGTTTCCTGAAGAAGTTATTATAAAAGTAAAGCCATTCCATTTTTCGTTGGTAAACTGTATATAGCGTTATTTTCTCAGGACTCCGTAGATAATTGGCCGATCTGTGACTGTCTGATATCATTTCATTCTAAGGGATTTCCTCTTGAGAAAGCGATTCAGTACTCCCAACTCAGAAGACCTTATGTAATCAACAACCTTCATATGCAGTTTGATATTCAAGTATTATCAATGATATTACATATTGCGCGGACATATAAATAAATGTTATTTTATTTTTAGGATCGACGACGAGTTTACGCGATTTTAGAAAATGAGGGAATTGAAATACCACGCTACGCAGTTTTGGACAGAGATTCTCTCGATCCAAAAAGTAAGAATAATTAATTTGTAGTGATGTATTGGAATCTTGGTCTGCGCGACTTTTCCAGAATTGTTTTATGTAGTTACGTATATGTTGTACAGTGCAGTGTGTTGACTATTTAGATTAATTTTAGACAAACATAAATTGATTTGGATATATACCCGACGTTAATTTTTTTAACCACTTTTTGAAGATGTAACAAAAGTTTTCTAAAATTTATTATTATTTATTAAGCTTAATACAAGCTGTATCACAGGAAAATCACAAAATAAAACTAAAAAGTACAATTACATAAAAATAATACATAAAAAATTAAAGTTACATACTAATAGGGGGGTGGCGGTGGACAATCAACCGGGGAGGGAGATTATTTTTCTCAAGGACGATTTACAGAGGTGGAAATCAAAGGAGGGGAAAGAATTAGCCTTACAAAGCATTCTCGATAGGGGTTCATTAAGGCCATAATTAGTACGATGGGACACAGGACGGAAAAAGGGGGACTGAACGAAGATTACGGGGATTAGAATTAAAATATATGGACTGCAATAAAGAGCGACAGTTAATATTACCAGAAAGAAGTTGATGGAGGAAAAGGACGTCAGCGGCATCACGTCTTATATAAAGAGTTTCAAAGCAACCAGTGCACATAAGGGGGAAGAGATAGAGGATTCGACCAAGGAAGGTCCCGCAGAGCGAAGTGAAGAAATCTACGATGTACGGATTCAATTATTCGACGGATGTGGATAGATTGAGAAGGGGACCAGACAGGAGACGCATATTCAAGTATGGGGCGGACAAATGAAATGTAAAATGTAGGTATACTTTACATCGAAACTCGAAAGTATAAAACACCAAAGTTTCCAAAAATGTTTAATCATAAAAAAGTTATTTTAGTCCTTATATCTTCAAAGTTAATAATGTTTTAAATGACAATGACGCTAAAAGAAAACCTTTAATATTCAATTTTATAGAGCATGAATTAATTGAATCAGAAGATCACGTTGAGGTTAATGGAGTTACCTTTAATAAACCTTTCGTTGAGAAACCAGTTTCAGCTGAGGATCACAACATTTACATTTACTATCCAACATCCGCGGGTGGTGGAAGCCAGCGCCTATTTCGGAAGGTAACAAGCAATTTGAATACGTTCGAATAATATAAGTAATTGTTTAATCAAAGATTGGCAGCCGCAGTAGTGTATATTCTCCAGAGTCCAGGGTTCGAAAAACTGGATCATTCATATATGAAGATTTTATGCCAACGGATGGTAAGTGCAATATAGTTTTACACATCTCGGACATAATCTCACTTGCTTTATGATTTACAAATGCAAATTAATCCAAATATACATCGCACTCATTTGAATACTTTAAGGATTGCTACTTTAATATTTTGAGATGTTGCATATATTTAATAAAGAGTCTCTACAGAGACTTAATACGTATATGGGAATATTCCAACCATACTGCAATGTTTTTCTCTTTTGGGTATAACAGACAAATAGTTGTAAGTTATCACTACGTAGACCACAGAAATTCTGAAATTATTACTCCGGAACGCGTAGAGTATATTTTTTCAAGTACTTTCTTAAAAAGAAAAGTTTGTTAGGCATTAAAAATTTGTTCATTATAAACACTATTTTCTTAATATAACATGAAATACATGAATGTGCTTCAACGCAATGCTTCTTTTTTTCAAAAGACTTAGCTATGCACTTTTATCCAATGAAACGCAAACTAACAAAATTTTCCTCAAAATAAATGTGTGAATTATTAACAAGTTACCATTATCATGTTCTGTGCCTTCCATTGTGTTGCTAACAATATATACCATTTAAATGGGCATATATTTCAGGGTTGGATATAAAAATTTATACTGTAGGACCAGACTACGCTCATGCAGAAGCTAGAAAGAGCCCAATACTATCTGGATACTTACAAAGGACATCGAACGCAGATTCGAAGGGTATCACTATCATCGAATTAAAATTCAGTATGAAATGACAATTACGGATGGGAAATTATTTTAGTTCATTTTAAAAGCCCATACTATTTTTCTATCACATGATCTGGGTCGAAAAAATATTTGTACAGATACGATTTTCAATTTAAATTGTGTTGTGCCTACAAAACCAACTTTAAAATAAACATTACGTAGACACTTAAAACGATAATAATAATTAATTAACTCGAGACTGATAACACTGGTCTGCAATCGAAAAATTGTTTGCAAAGTAATAACTGATACTTTTAGATGTTTGTGCGCTGACTTCAAATAGTCATAACGTTTTTCTCAATCATCCACCGCTTTTAATATATTCAACTTTGAATTGAAATTCAATTGAAAAATGATCGATTTTCGCCTTAAAGTGTTTGAAGTGTTTTTAATCCGACTCACTTCAAATTTTGGCCGTAGCTTCCTTATTGGATTTTGAAGAGAAAGACGTAAGGATTATACAAAATATAAAAAATTGTAAAAGGCTTTTAAACAGTATAAACGGCTGCATGGATTTTACATTATTAAACCAATTAAATGTTACTATATAGGATAAGTGGTATGTGACTCATATGCATTTATTTCTTAGTTTCAACCATGGTCATTAGTACTGCATATAGCAATAAAGTACACTGGCATCCAGCTTTAACCTTGATTGTGCATCCGCAATATGGTTGGTATTTCCAGTTTTATAATTAATGAGTTCACGGTTGTACTCCTCTATTCTGGCTTTCCACCTCTTGAGCTTTGCATTAGTGTTTCTACTGCTCAAACTAAATGTTAGTGGTTGATAATCCGTGAGTATTTTGACCTTTTTGCTCCCAAGTGATAATTTCACAATGTGTCTAATGCCCAACCTATGGCTAGCACTGGCATATACTTCTCATTTTTTGCGAGGATGCTAAAATTTCTTTGAAGATGCTTTTAGTTACTTTTCACCCATGTACATTTTTATTTTCTTTGATTGATTTGCCATTATTTGGTCGTTTTATCTCCTTGTGAGGTTTGTCAAGGGTTTGGCTGTTTTCGTATAGTCTTTTATGAAGCGCCTGTAATAAGATGTTAATCCAAGGTAGCTCTTGAGATCTTTTAGATTAGCTGGTGGTTTGATGTTATTAAAACCTTTAATTTCTTCTCATTCAGTTTTATACCTTAGTTTGTGATCATAAAGCCCAAAAACTCTGTTTTGAATTTCGGCAATTCAGTGTTATCTAAATTTACCTTCAAGTTGGCTTTTTCCAATTTTGAAGAATAAATATCAATGTTCCGAAGGTGTTCTTCTTCTGTCTTCCCAAATATTATTATGTCGTCCGTGGTAGACATAACAAATTTTCCCATTGTATTCTGTATTCTGAAGAAAATGATTCTAATTTCTAATTCGAGCTTTCTATGTGATATAGTTTCTGAGTTATAGGTTTTTGAATATATCAAGTCGATGAAAATTTTTGGATTTTTTGAATATAAATAATTCTATCTGCCAAACTAATTTTTGTCCCAACTTGAAATTGAAATATGTATTTTCTAACATTATTATACATAACATAAAAACAAAATTAAAAATATGCATTTTGAGATATTCAAAAATAACGGTTAATAATTTATCAATCTCGTCCATTTTGCGCAACATATTTTTCTTTGTATTTTTTTCTAAAACTTTAAATGATTTCCTTTAAAATGAGATATAAATCATTAAAATACATCAGTATTTGCAAATGCAGTGATTTTTTCAAAAAAAAAAAAAAAAAAACACGTTTTACAAAATGTGCAGCTTTCAAGCCCCCCTATCTGCTAAAGTGGGGCGATTTTTGAGAAGCTACCGAAACTGTTTCATACAATCTGTAATGTAAAAAAAAAAAATTAAAAAAATCGCAGCACATGAGGTCAGAAAATGTCCTAAAATTGGTGGAATTTTCATGGAATGACCCTCATATTATTTTGTATATTTGAAATCAGCGCATAAATAACGTAAAAGGCAGTTATCAAATTACAAACAACTTTCGAACTCATTAATTTTGCTGACCTGTGTACTGTGTAATTCTATAGGGTGTCCTAATCAGGGCGGCCACTTTAAATTCAGCGCCATTTTTCTTTTGTTGGTAGTACAGCATTGTCATTTGACAGGTATCATATGTAGACATGTAGACATGTAGACTATGTAGACATTGAGATTTAGTCATGGAGAATGACACGACCACACAACGCATAGAAAGTGTGAAAATCCACTACCAAAATAATGCGCTTTTTCGGAGGCGGCTCAGGCGTCAAAGGCGTTCGTTACCGTTAGACGATAAACAACTTTTTCTGATTTCAATTTGCTGCAGTGGATTTTGAAGACATGTGGTTTTAACAGGACGGCGCAACCTGCCACACAGCGAATGAAATAATGGAATTGTTGAAGACGAAATTTGTGAGCAAATGTGAGCTAAAGGATGAGATTCAATTCTTAATGAAATTGATGAAATAGAGCTGTCACTATGCCAAAATGTCATCGAAAATTTCGCCAAAAGGACCAAGGAGTGCCAACGTTCACGAGGCGGCCATTTATCGGATATTGTGTGCCATACATAATCTCCATGTCTACACTCTATAATAAAATAAAAACATCAGAAGAACTGCGTTTTTTCAAATTTCCAAATGGCCGCCCTTATTGGGGCACCGTATATAATATATAATAGTTAAAATCCAAAATCCACTGATTCACTCATTGATCACTGTTTCTGCGGAGTCACTGGGCCGATTTCAATTAAATTTTGCATACTTCTACAAGGGCACACACGCGGTGGGTTGACAATTGACACTTGAAATAAAATGTTTTGCAACAATCGTTACAAATGCTGTCCCCGATTATCGACCACAACACATGTTTTTAAAAAAAAGCAAATACAATATCCTGAAATCTTGCCTTGAATTTAATCTGACATAACATTCCGCTTCCCGAATTTTAAGTACAGTCATGTGCATGAAAATAATAGTTTTATTATTAATACGCAGTTAAGTGAGTTTCAATTAAAGTTTTATAAGAGATTTGGAAGACATTTAGCTACTAATTATTTTGCTTACTACATTAATCACTAACAAACTTGGAACAAAGTGATATTTTTTAGATTCACGCTATATAACCTTGTCAAATTTAAGTGTCAATTTTAGTATTTCATTTTGACCAAGTAAAGTTTAACTTTAATTTAGCTTGAGGAAGGTTATACCGTAGACAGATTGCACCCCTAATTATTGATTAACTAATTAATAATTAGCCCTAATGAACATTATCTTATGCACTGCCAGTTCTGCATTAGCAGAAAATCAGATGACAGTTGCTAAACTTCTGTTAAAATGGATCAAAGAAAGGCAAATATTTTTGAAATGGCAAAATTGCTTTTTAAGCGTAAGGTTATACAAAATAAAAAGTTGTATTTTATGCGAAAATATATTGAGGCTCAAACGCGTTGTATGAACATTGCAAGCAATTGATTATTCTAATTAGTTGAATAGTTTAAACGTAAACAAAAATAACAAGTGAATTTTAGTCGTGTACAGTCAGTTGTGCTGTCAAACAACCTCGATTCTAATACTTTTTTCGTCATTATGGGCTTAATTATCAAGAATAGTTGTTCATTAGGGCAGTCCGTAATTAGCAATATTGAGATCATTAGGCGGTCGTAACTATCTTTACCCCATGACATACCGCAGCGTAATTATTAATTAGCGCTAATGAATGATTACGGGGTGCGATCTGTCTACGCTATTATGTCATAGATTGATTTAAATTCTTTCAGTTTGATTATACAGGCTCCACTGGTTAATTTTATGGAACTGCTTCTGTTTATGCAGTGTTTGATACATGGTTTGATATCATTACGATTGTATTATTTGCTAATGCTTTAATATTTAAAATCTTATCCAGTTTGTCGCTTTCGATATAGAATAAATATTTTTCCACAAATGTTATAAACAATAGGTAAAAGCACATAGAAATTGGTTTCGAATTTTGATGCTGAGTCAATCTATACCTATTCAATACCCATAATCCAGAAAAAAATTAAATTGGTTGCTTGACCATCCCATAAAAATTTAATATTGTGCAGGTGGTTTTCTTAATGCTTTGCCTGTGTTAAAAGGGTATGGGCAAAAATGTATGGAAGCTGGTCCTGGAATCAATACGGACGAGACATATGTCATTCGATAGCTCTTATAATGTACTCCAATAGTTAATATGGCGACTCATTTCAATTCGATGAGGGGAAAAAGTTATAGCGGTTCTAAGTGCTGAATTTGCTGCGGAAAAAATAAAAAAATTCTAATCCACATCGTTTTTTATCCTTCGGTTCACTCATTTCACAAAACCGTTCCTTTTACGAAGGATGCGGCGTAAGGTAGACTATATCTCTCCCTTCGACCTCCACTATAGCAAGAATACTATGAAAAACTTCTTTATCCTTAATAATCCTTGAGGTTGCTGGTTTTAGTTCAAAACTTCGATAAACTATACGTCTTTCTTCGTCGGTCCTTTTTCTTCTCTTTTTTCTCTCCTCTACCTGTTCATTTTTTTTTTTTTATATTTGGCTGTATTTTAAATATAAAGAGTTGTAGCTTGTATTAGGCGAACACGAAATAAATACGAATAAATACACCAACAGTAACCTCAAAGTAAACAAAAACGTTATTTATACTAAGTATGCTTCTTTCAGTTACTGTTACTTCAGATGTATTTTCATTACGTATGAACAGATTTTCGTTTCAATTGCCTTTTAAACAAAAGTGCGATTGGACTTACAATTAGTTCTTTTTTTGAAGAACTCACTTTAATAACAAATTTCAATTATTAGATACACTGATGTGATTTTCGTGGAATGTTTGTTTTTACATAATCTAATGTACGCTTTTGGCAAAAAAAAAAAAAAACACGTTCGTTACGATATTTTTATCATATTAAACTTAATAAAACGTCTGAAATATTTGTCATCCATTAGATTTAAATTAAGTTTGTTTCAAACAAATTATTTGTTATTATTATATTAATCATTATTTATTCACATTCACATTTTGTATAAAACTACTTTTTTCGTCGATTATCGGATTTTTTCCAAGTGCACAAATCCCAATTTGGAATCGCACAGAACACCTTTGTATGATAGTGGCACATTTTATATCCAGTTATAGGTTAAATCTTACTATTCTTTAAGACGTTGCAAGCGTTATATCTAGGCATATTATTCAAACAAACATTAATTTTTGTGTTATTTTTAAACTTCGCGTCTTAAGCACTTTTGTATATATAAAAATAATTATTTTAATTTATAATGAACATGATTTCAGAAATTAAGTTGAAAATCGCTTCTGTATAAATAAATACTATATCCACTGTAAATATGGATATAATGACGCCACATTATTAAAACAAAATTTAACATTTTAAAAAATCATATCATTTTTCGATCGCCTTTGAAAATGTAGTAATGTAGAAGAATTGAAAGATAGAATGATAAAAATATTTTATGAGATCTTCAATTTTCGGTTTAATTATAAATAATTTCGGTGAATTGTACATAAACATAGAGTTGCATAATAAAATACATTGCAAAAGAAAACGTACTCAAATAAGACTTGGGAGCTATATGCGGCAGGTGTAAATCCAGTGAAATAGAGAACTTTAATAAAAATTTCCATCAGTGTTTCGAGTACATTAAACTGAATTTTATTTATATATTTTTTCCAATTCATTATCTTATGAGGAAAATACGTTCAAATATATAAGATTTGTGGATATTTTCCTTCTTTTACTTGCATTACTCGTAAGTTTTGGAACAAATTTTGATTCAATTTATAAAAAAAAAAGGTTTTTTTTTTTATTTACGTATAGGTTGTTCTATAGTATACTAAGTAGTTTTTATGTTCACTTCATTAACTGCTTATCCATTGTTATCAAATTGTGGTTTCAACCATGTCTGGACGGGATGCAATTTGTGAAATACCATATTTTCAACTCTGTTTCAAGGATAAAAAATTAATGCAAACTAAAGAAAAGCATAAAAGGCAGAATATAAAAGGCTTTTAGAATTATTAATGTATAAAGTTACTAATCGATTCAATTTTATAATGCGATAGAACTAATTTTCAATTGATTGACATCGCTATTAAATTTTATAATTTCAAATTATGAATTATTTTGGGGTCTGTTTTTAATCATTGAATAATAGGCACGGTATATGTATTTGCACTAGTTGTCAGCATGAACACATTTCGCGGTCAATCATTACCTTTTAAATGTGCTGCTCTGCAATTGCTTTTAAAGCGAAGTACTAATTGCAGGAACAGATGTGAAAGTTTACACGGTCGGACCAGATTATGCACATGCCGAAGCCAGAAAAAGTCCAGCCTTGGATGGCAAGGTAGAAAGAGATAGTGAAGGAAAGGAAATTCGCTATCCTGTAATACTGAATAACGCTGAAAAGCTAATTTCCCGCAAGGTGTGTCTAGCTTTTAAACAAACTGTATGTGGATTTGACTTGTTAAGGTAAATTAAAATATACCATAATTCCTAGTGTTTTTAGTATAATAAATTTATTTTATCTAGAGCCAATGGAAAATCGTACGTGTGTGATGTGAATGGATTTAGTTTTGTAAAAAATTCTAATAAGTATTATGATGACTGCGCAAAAATACTTGGAAACATGATTCTACGAGAACTCACCCCAACTTTACATATTCCTTGGTCTGTACCGTTTCAACTAGACGACCCTCCTATAGTGCCTACCACATTTGGTAAAATGATGGAACTACGTTGTGTAGTGGCTGTGATTCGTCATGGCGATAGAACACCAAAGCAAAAAATGAAAGTTGAAGTTCGCCATCAGAAGTATGAGAGTATTATAGAAAATTTGAAATATTTAACAACAAAACCAAAATTTTTGTTAGATTTTTCGATATTTTTGAAAAATACGACGGGTATAAACATGGTCACGTGAAACTTAAACGGCCCAAACAGTTGCAAGAAATTCTGGATATTGCAAGATCCCTGTTAGACGAAATCAAAACCAAAGCCGCAGACTGCGAAATTGAAGAGAAACAAGGCAAATTGGAACAACTGAAAAGCGTCTTGGAAATGTTTGTATATCAAATATGCGCGTGGTGTTTTATAAATTTACAATTTTATCTATTATATTTAACAGGTACGGTCATTTTTCGGGAATAAATCGAAAAGTTCAAATGAAATATCAACCCAAAGGAAGACCGAGAGGTTCCAGTTCCGATGATGGTAACGGTTTCTTCAGTACGTTAAAAACGTTTCATATTTCTTATCATTTTAACCTGTCATCTCTGCTTTACTAAATTAATTTCTTGCAATTTACTTTAATTTGACTAATAATTAATTAATTAAAACATAAACTTACACGTGTATATACAATTTCGATTTGCAGATGTTCCAAAAGACCCGTCTTTAGTTTTAATCTTAAAATGGGGAGGTGAGTTAACACCTGCTGGACGAATACAAGCCGAAGAAATGGGACGAATTTTCAGATGTATGTATCCGGGTGGACAGGGTCGACATGATTATTCTGGCACTCAGGGACTCGGTTTGCTGAGGTGAGCTTTTCAAGAAAATACCACAAAAAAGATTATTGGATTAAGATTTTTAAAGCTTTCATTTATAAAAAGAACTAAAGTCAATGTCTTCTGTTAAATTTTTTTTATGTTATATGTTGTGAATTAAGTGATATCTCTTTAAAAAATACGATAATATATTATAATGAACGAATAATTAAACACAAATGACAGAGATTAGTAAGATCATTAGTGTTAATAAAATTAGAAAGGAAAATATTCTTAAGTACCCTAGATATAGAAGAGTCCATCGACCAGAGTTGCTATGAGAGTCATGCATCTCTACATTTGTCAGGTACTTGGCGCAAAACACAACAATAAGAATCATCTATATCTGGACATACAACATGATGTGTGCTTCAAACCATTAACTTACAATTAGTTCTTTTTTTCTAGTTTTCTCTTTTAATTCTACGTAAATGTAAAACTATGTTTCTGGAGCGCTCCACGCTTCTATAGTTCTACTTAATTTTATATGACATATAGACATACATATTGGCATTGTTAATAAATGATATTAGACATAAGAACTTTATTGACTTTTTGGTGCACTACAAGTAAAATCGTTTTTTAATAAAACTGTTTTTTTTTACACAGTTCATTTTTAATATAATTTATTAATTCCGCAGGCTACACTCAACATTTAGGCATGATCTAAAAATTTACGCTTCAGATGAAGGACGAGTGCAGATGACAGCAGCTGCATTCGCTAAAGGTCTCTTAGCGCTTGAAGGCGAGTTGACTCCGATTCTAGTACAAATGGTGAAAAGTGCAAATACGAACGGTTTACTCGATAATGACTGTGATTCTAGTAAATATCAAAATATGTATGTAAAATTGCTACTCCAATTTCAATGACTCAAATCTTAATTAAATATTACTCTTAGGGCCAAAAATCGACTGCACGAATTAATGCAAATAGATAGGGAATTCACTAAAGAAGACCGAGAAGCAATTAACCCTGGAAATAGCATTAGCATTGATCAAGCTATGGATTTTGTTAAGAATCCCGTCAAATGTTGTGCTCATGTTCATTCCTTAATAAAATCACTGTTATCGGTAATTAATATTAAAAAGGAAGATCCCAAAACAAAGGATGCAATACTATACCATGGCGAAACTTGGGATCTAATGGGGAGACGGTGGGAGAAAATTGAAAAAGATTTCTCAACTAAAAGCAAGACATTTGATATTTCAAAAATACCCGATATCTATGATTGCATAAAATATGATTTGCAGCACAATCAGCATACATTACAGTATGAGCAAGCGGAGGAGTTATACATATATGCAAAATATCTGGCGGATATTGTGATCCCTCAAGAGTATGGCTTAACATTACAAGAGAAACTTGCTATTGGCCAAGGAATATGCACTCCTCTGCTGAAGAAAATAAAGGCCGACCTGCAAAGAAATATTGAAGAGCCTGGAGATGAGAGTGTGAATCGCTTAAATCCTCGCTACAGTCACGGGGTCTCAAGTCCTGGCCGACATGTGCGCACACGTTTGTATTTCACAAGTGAAAGTCATGTTCATTCGCTGTTAACAGTCCTCCGTTTTGGGGGGTTGCTAGATATTATTAAGGATGAACAGTGGCGGCGAGCTATGGAGTACATATCAATGGTATCAGAACTTAATTATATGTCGCAAATTGTCATTATGCTGTACGAAGATCCAACTAAAGATCCTTCATCTGAAGAAAGATTCCATGTAGAGTTGCACTTTAGTCCAGGCGTAAATTGCTGCGTACAGAAAAACCTTCCGCCAGGACCTGGATTTCGACCGCACAGTCGAAATGATTCAGCTCAATCTAAAAATATTGTATTTGCATACTGCTATATTAACATTTTTTATTTCAAATATTTCTCACACAGAGTCCTGATAACAGTACTCATACAAGGATTGATGAAGAAAATGATGTGAGTTTTGATGACACACCTATACAGGGCTCGAAGAATCAAAGCGAGGTAGAATTATATTCCTTTCTTTTATCTGTGCCATCGTTACTATCTGAGACTGTTCTCTAGCAAACATCTCCAGAAGACCAAAGTGAAGTTACAGCCCTTCCGAAAACAATACATCGCATACGACATTATACAGTTTCCAAACCGATTCCTATTGGATCACATCATACAGTATGTGGTCATGAAGCAATGGACTTAGCAAAGCGCTTGAGTGAAGAGCTGGCAGCTCAACATGCTAAACAAAGTGGGTCATTGGAGGTGAACAGGCCCCTAACTCCGGAGGTGGAACCAAGATCAAGGTCGTATGAACAAAGACATCAAAAGATCAAAGGTAATATGATGATTTTCACATTCTACTTACAATGGCCTGTACTTAACGAGAATATTTTTCGGATTAACTGTTTTGAAGTGTCCGCATTATCCTTTTTTTTTCTTTTTTTTTTGTGATACGAAAATAACATTAACTGCATGTAAGCAGGCAAATACGCATATGTAAACACCTGCAATTCAAAATTTATCTCCTTAATTTAGTTCCAAAATTGAAAATGGATTCTTTGTTGTACATGTACATATAGGTTTGGCAGGAGTCGAGATAAAATGGAATTTCTACAAGTTATTCATAATTACTTTGCGACATACCGCAAATCCAAGCATATTCTTTTGTGTTTTATTTTATCTCGAATATGCTTGCTGATTTTTATTTTTTATTTTAATGTTATATAGTTTTGAAATATTTATCGTAAAATATTGGCATATTAAAGTATTTTTTAAAAGAAAGAAAATAATATTACATTATATGCCAAATTTATGAAAATTTCAAAACTATTTACATATTTTTGAATATAAATTTAATACAAAACGAAACAATCAATTGAAATTTCACTCACCAAAATATATTTAAAAAGTACATCTGGTCGAGCTTTTCCGTGTCTTGACGAAAGTTTTTTCATGCCATCTTCATTAACTGGCCACAATTTTGCAAAAAAAAAAAAACAGTCTTCTGATTGAAACTATAATCGGCAGTTTGTCAAGTTATAAAGTACATTATTGGGAGCAGCTAATGAAGAAAATATTTACAATTCAAACGTAAGAGTGCTAAATCTAAAATCATACCCAATAGTGGGAATACATTTTCGCAAATCTTTTAATCTGTTTTTTGACAACATTGTGACCACAGATTTTTTTTAATGGTGAACAGTTCAAGTATAAATTCTTCCGAATCTAATTGCCATCGTTAGATTTTCAGAAATTATTAAACATTGGAAGTAATACCACATTTTGAGGGATTTGAATAAAGAAAATTGTGTATTGATTCAGTGGTAATGTACAAGCAAATTACTGTAAAACAATTTCCGTATATTGATTTTCTTGAAGGGAATCGATATAATTGATAATTTAAAATTATCAATTGGGAAACTTTTAGTATTTACTTCTTGGTGAAATAATTTATTACGAAATATTTCGCAAAAACTATGACAAATGATACAAATTATGAAGAACAGAAAATATTATAAAACTATATTATAGATCTGTGGTCATTTGCTGTCATGTTTACATTCTTTCTCTTCCTCTATTTTACATCTATATTACAATTTACATTTATTAACTTTGCATTAATATTTTGACATAATAGTTCTCATTCACAAGAGTCTATTTATTTGATTGCATAATTGAGATTGTGATGTTTTAGTGTTAATGGTTTTGGTAACAAACATATAGACCTTCAACTGTTCAAATCAAATGCATGTATCATACACATGTGGTTTGGTTTTTGTTTGTTTACATGTACATTGTTGTATTTAAAATATCTGGAAATCTTTGTCTAATGGTATTTTTAATTTCTTTCTTTTTTCTCCACATTCTCCATTTCCTCTCACTTTGGCACTTTAATGGCGTAATTGTGTTAATTCTTTTTAATTACTCCTCGTGATGAATGTGTGTTTTTGCAAAAAAAAAAAAAAAAAAACATTAAAAAAATTTAAATTAACATATCATGGAATATTTTATTAAAACAAATGATAAATTTTATGTATGTAAATTAATTTGCTTTTCCAATGGTGTCAATAACTAATTGTTTTAACAATAATGATATTGAAGTTAGTGTAGCTGGATGTGGTTCAATCTATAAACTTTATTCGTCCACCAACGAGCTTCCTCTGTCTGAAATAGATTTTTCTAAAATCTCCATAACTCCGGAATCAGAAATTATTAAACCCCTAGGTAATAATTCCAATTCATCAAGTATGCAACCTAGTCGCAATCCTGCAGTACGCTGCTCATGCCGAATAGCTACTAATAAGTGTCGTTTTTCATGTATTTATCAAGAATCCATAAAATTAAAAGAAAGCTTGAAAACTATCAAAAGCTCACAAACAATAGCCAAATTGATTACTGCAGCCGATGACTGCCGTAGTCAAAAGCTTTTCGTATCAGCTGATAACTTTCTCAAGTTTTTCGACCCACGCCTCTACTCATTCGACTCATCATCATTCCTAAAACCGGCTGTTTGCAGTGATTTAAGTTGTAATTCCTTGCGCAAAACTAATCCTTTTAGGTGCCAGTCAGAAAATACCATACATTTCAGTCAAACAACAATTTCAAACTCGCAAAAGGCACAGCGTAGCCTACCTACCGCTAAGATTTCCATTAATGCAACATCTCAATCTCAAATGCTATCACCAGACATTTTAATCCTTTCCCCTATAGACCACTCAATATATTTTAATAGTCGAAGATTTTTTAATGCATCGGCTACCTCTATAGCTTTATCCTCTACTGGACTATCCTTTGAATTGACAACTTCAAAGAAATCCATTCATTCAAGAGCTTTAACTAATTTAAATCCAATTGCACCTTACCCGAAAAACAATAAAATGCACAATCCAGAAAATACAACATCCGCATCAAGCTCATCCTCCGCTTCATCGCGACGTCAACGGCACAGCATTGCCGGCCAGATGAGCTATATTAAAATGTTGGGCTTTGGTGGATTCGGAAAAAAGATGGCAACTAGCACTAACAGCTTGTTTAGTACGGCAGTAATTAGCGGGAGCTCATCAGCACCAAACTTGAGAGATATGATACCGAGCACAGCAACACCTTCAGGTAACTAAAATATTTTGTATATTCATTTATTTTTCTATTATTTATTTATTATTTTCAATAATATTTAAATTGGTAAAGTTATTGAATTGCCATTTTATGAAAGTATTGTAAATAAACATGCTTTTTCCTTTTATTGATACAATTTTATTCCAATTTTATGAAGTAGTGTTATTATACGTTTTTCCTTTAAGCTTAACACCTTTAACTCGTTTATCTTTATTAAGCTCATATTTTTAATAAATGGACAAATCCAAAAGTTTCATACAGTACGATTTCATTGAATTATACTAAAAACAATTGAAATTGTTTCATTGGTAGCATTAACTTCCTAACTTGTGTGAGAAAGGGCGACATTATGTAAGCAAACTGTTTCTAACAAGTTTTATAATATTATTCATGTTTAAGATGTTATAAATGTTTTAACATTGAAAGTAGAAGCAAACGTTTATTTTAAGATGTTTTTGAACTATTCTAATATAATAATCTTTTAAAAGCACATTCCATGAACTCGTTTAGAATATTAGACCTGATTGACATGCCAATGTTGTCAATAAACTCTTGAACACTTTTTTGCTGACTCAGACTAATAAACACAAATGGTCGCCATTATATTCTACGAAGAAAATAGTATCAGGATAATCAAGGTAGGGCTGCTTAGAGAGTTTATGATGGTAATGAAAACTATAATTTATTCCGGGTATCTATATAGTATATACATTATGTGTGCACTCTGATCGGCGGCGCGTCTCTCGTGAGCTTAACGGCGCTGTTGTTGAGTGGCGGTGAATCGGGTTGCCACATCTCTGACAATAGCATTCGTAATTTTGGGGAATTAAAAAGTTCAAACTAAATCGGGTGGCTTATCCAATGACTTCGTCTTGCTGGTAGCGCATTTACAATAATAATTTAAATTTCACGTTGACATAGCTCAGAGCCAGACGCGAACCATGAAATTTATTTCGGTGGACGGATTTTAGCCCTTGTGGACTTAGGGTGGTTAATGGGTCCTCCCTCGGACATTTTTTTAAAAGATGGAAGCCTAATAATGTATTTTTAAAAGCTCTTACGACACAGATATTAGTTTTATAACAGTTCCGAGCTATTCCATCAAATCAGCACACTTTTTAGACATTTTTGGCATGAACATTTTAGATTTTGTTGAAATTTTGTATGGACATACTGAATGTCCATGGCACATACACATACTGTCCAACTGTCCATATACAAATATGAAAGGAGAGTGATCAAAAATGTATGGGAACTGGTCCTGGAACCAATACGCACGAAACCTATGTCATTCGATAGCTCTTATAAGTACTCCAATAGTTGATATGGCGGCTCATTTCAATTCGATGGGGGAAAAAAGTTATAGCGGTTCAAAGTGCTGAATTTCATAGCCAATCACAGGTGGAATTCAGCACTTGGAACCGCTATACCTTTCTTCCCCCATCGAACTGAAATGAGCCGCCATATCAACTATTGGAGTACTTATAAGAGCTATCGAACGACATATTATGTCTCGTTCGTATTGGTCATGAGGACCAATTTGCCCATTCTCCTTTTATTACAATATCTTAACCCGTTTGGAAATTATACGTATGTAAAATTCCCACCAAATACCCAAAAACCGCAATATATAACATACTATTTTTAAATAGCTTTATGAACGGTCTTAAATGAACTAGAGAACAGGAAAAGGTATCATTTTGTAGCATCATTTTGTAACCGAACTTTTCGAGCTGTAGCAATGAACTAAACTGACTTCTGATTTTTGCTAAGAGCTAATTTTACAGTAATTCAGTAATACAGTTATTCGTTAAATTAAAATATACAGTGTTGTGGGAGTTCAACAGAAATCTGAATTTAATAACCAATTCCAGTATTTCCTACACGCATTTTGTATGGATCCTTTCAATGATATACAACATCACATCGTTAATAATAAAACAATAAATATCAAAATACAAATCAAAATTTTGAATTATATTTGTTTTCAAAAGGTACCTACACTTAAAAATTAAAAATATGTCCATAAATACTTAGTACTGTTGTAAATCACATAGCAAAATCTAAATATGGAATGATGATGGGTTCTTTGTTAAGAATTCCTGTCGTTGATTCCAGTCTTTGCAAATTAGGGTGGAGCGATAAACGCGCACACAAAAAAAAAAACTGCAGAGGAGGGATCAAAACTGCAACCACGTGGAGAAAACGGCGGCGTCAAATTTTGAGGATAGCGTCAAATCATTTTAAAAACTTGACCGTGCATAGTTCGCAGTACATTTCACCCTCGATACGGCCGTCAGTCCTGGAGGACAGTCCCCTGCCGGTAAGTGTGTGGCGCAGCTCGGTTTCGTCTAGGGCGGTCAGTCTTGGACGACAGTCCGCGGCCGGTAAGTGTAAGACAGCCCAACAATAAAGCAACTCCGTTTAGACATCAGCAAGCACGATTGCTGTTTGCTCGAAACCACATGAGTTGGGAACAAGAGTGGAAAAAAGTAATATGTTCCAGTGAGAAAAGATTGTTTTTGGACGGTTCCGATGTATTTTCATATTATTTCCACTATATTCGGAAGTAGCCGAAATATTTATCCCGCCATCACGGCAGAGTGTGTTCAATAATGATATGGGGAACCAATGAGCCATACCCTATAAAGGACTTGTCGAAATCCGAATTTTAACAGGAACACAAACCGCAGTAAAGTACGTAGATTTACTACGGGCTGCAGCAGCCGATTTTCAAAAAATATTAGGAGGAATGGATTGGATTTTTCAACAAGATCTGGCGCCCAATTCATACTGCTCGTTGCGCTAAACAGTAGTTCGAAACAGAACACAGATGACAGACGACATCAGCGTTTTGGATAGAGCAGCACTTTTTCCTGACCTCAAAATTATGAAAAATATTGCAAATTTTTCATAAAGGTTTATTATTATCAAAATAATTTTTGTTTCCACTACATATTGTTCACGCAGGCCGGCTAACGATGGAGATAAAATTTGACATTTTTCAAGTCAAGGCTAGATGGCAGTAGTGATCATGTGAAGTGATTTCACGTTTTTTAATCCACCAAGAAATGGAATATTTTATGGACATTAAAAATTTCAAAATTCCATTACTCAAAAACTAATTGAGATAAATTCATGCAATAAAATTGAGTAATCTTAGAGCATTGTATATTCCGAGTTTTATGAAAATAGCTTGAACGGTTTCGGAAATATGATTTTTTCAATATTTGGTTCCTCACGAGCTGTTAGGACCGTCGTAAAATGTCACTTGATTTTTGAACCAAATTTAATTAATTTATCTCTAGTAGTTTCCGAGAAAAAGCCTGGAAGGCGGACGGAGACGGCGGACGGACGGATTTTTTTTATTCGTTTTTTGAAATCTATACATATCTCAAAACGTAAACTGAGAAAATTTCAGGGGGGATTATAATTTTTTTTTCATGCTCGATTCCAAAAATTTCGCTTACCTTCCCAATCCCTTTCAAATTAGAATTCTTATTTTCAAAGTCAAACCAAGCAAATTCTAATGAAAAATTGTAAAAAATGAGGGGTGAAAATTGACAAAACCGGTTTTGCAAACTTTGCCTACGCTCTCAAAATTACTCTCTAGCTTCTCAATACATACAAAAATTTCCTTTCTTTGTGTTTGCTGCTCCGGAAATAGTGTCCCCACTACTGCGGTAATTGTCTATGCTACGAAAACGATTTTTAAGCTGAATAGAACCTCCTCTTAAACACAAAAATAATAATAAATTGGTCTCTACTTGATGACCCGTAGTACCCTTGGCCTTTCATTAACTACTATCCGTCTCACTCACTCGGTAAGTGGCATCATTATCTGGCTCACTCACACTTGGCAAAATAGCGTCACTATCCGTCTCACTCACACGTGTACATCAAAGTTATGGACTTACAGAATGCCTAGCGTGAATTTTAAGCCTAAGTAACTTGCCAAAGTAGCGTGGTACTGTTTTTTAGTACAGTCGGTTAAAGTTTGGTGATGTAATAATTTTGAGGGTTGTGCAAAAAAGTGATATATTCTTTAAAATTGAAGCAGTTGTGTTTTAATGTTAGACTGTAATTTACAGAAGGGTTGCTCAAAAAATCCATCACAAAAACATAAATAAATTAAGTACAATACTTGAAAGATCATCACAGGGAGCAAACCCTTTCCCGTCTCCCCCTAGCTACGTGCTTGTATTCCCGGGGAGTATATAGTTGTCATTCGAGTCTACGTAGAGGATTATGTATGATATAGTCAGTCGATCTTGGCTTCGATGTTTGTTTAAGCATTATTGCATTATTGTACACATTCCTTACATTTAGTTTAAAACTCTAAATACTTGAAGTACACTACAAGTACATACACTAAATCCACTACACGTGGTCGATGTACTTTACAAAAGTATGTTTTAAATTTTTCTTAATGCATTATTATCACATTGTCTCTTTAAACAGTTCTTGAAGGATTTGGAGGTGTACCACCAATACGACCCCTGGAAACCCTACATAATGCGTTGTCATTAAAACAGCTTGATATATTTTTGGAAAAGATGACATCAGCTCCTTTGTTTAAGACACCAGCCTCATCTCCACCAAAATATCCATCGACACCGGTGCAAATACCTCAAACTTCAAGTACAGAGAAGTCAATGGCAGGGAAAGAGCAATAAATCGGAAGACACTGCAAATCAGGGATGCTTTTTTACTCCGAATTGACGCAAAAATAACAATTTCTAATAATTACAACACGATGATTTAGTTTTGAAATTGTAAATATGATTGCTTTCTGTAATAATTTAAATAAAAAAATATGCTTAACGAAGTTTTTTAGAAATGATTGAAGACGCAAGAACTTTAAATATTCTGAGTTTTAATACGATTTATAGAAGAATAAAAATAAAGTAAGAAATACTAAAAACCCACTACGGTTTTAACTGCCCATTCAAAAGTTATAAACAAAACTTAGTAACTGCTAATTTGACCTCTATTAGTAAAAATACCGTAGTCACACGGTTTATCTCAATTCAAATAATTATTAATGTAGTGTAGGTTTTACAGATAATGGAAACAAATTCATTGTAAAGGAGTTTACAATTTTGATCGACCAAAATAAAATACAACACTTTATTCTTCAACCTCCACTAAAATTCAATTACCTAAAAGCGGCAAAACAAAAACCATTGACTCCATCATCATCATCATGAATTTTCCTGGAATGCTGGATTGTATACCTTAATTACCATCAGATAAAAGAGATAGTTATTCCGCTTCTACCAGAAAAAATAGTACATGCTAAAGGCGGCCAAAAGCGAGTATGGATAAAAGAAATGATGGAGGTCAAAGCAGTAGCAGTTTTCGATATGGATAAAATACTATGCCCCAAACATTCTTATCTGAAATATCAACATTCCAATTTTAGCCGTTGCTTAATCCACCAAGGAGTTTGTGCTTTAGAAAATGTCTTCCTGTTAGAAAAATTTATGCTAAGTAAATTTTATATTTAATCACAGATGCAAAGAAAAAAAGTTTTTTATTATTTAATTCTCTTTTATTAAATCAATATATTATAATCAATGAACAGTTCATGATCATCACCATCAAAATCATTTCATTGTTTTATTCTATAAGGTCCCCCTGTATATTGTATCAAGAGTTATACCATCTTTTTTAATAAATCTGTTATCATCTAAGTAGCTCAGTCCTATCTTATTAATATTTTGAGTATAGACATTAAGAATTTTGACCTAAAAACTAACATACACAGTGCGACAATTATGTATTAAGACTGCCTCTAGAAAACACAATTAAAACACGATATCTGCTAATTTTTCGGTATACTTATTTGAAATATTCTCCTCCTGATTCAATACACTTGTTACATCGATTTAATAGTGATTCAAACGCGTGTTCCAGCTCATTTTTCGGAATTTCCTCCAGTGCCCTCGTCGAAGCCCGTTGTATGGGCTGAATGTCATCAAAAAAGCATCCTTTCAACTTCAATTTCAGTTTCGAGAACAAGGAGAAGTCGCACGGTGCCAAATCAGGTGAATACGGCGGATGATTCAACACCCAGACCTGATTCTGAGCCAAAAATTGACGAACAATGAGTGCTGTGTAACTCGGTGCATTATCGTGCAACAGAGACCAACCTTTTGGATCGCGGTATTCTGGTCGAATACGACGGATTCTGGCCATCAAACGCTTCAAAACTTCGAGGTAATATGCGGAAGTAACTGTTTGACCAGTTCGCACAAATTATTTGTGGATAATTCCTTTGCTATCGAAGAATGTGATGAGCATTTTGATTTTTGATGGAACTTTTCGTGTTTCTTTGGCTTGTGGTGAGTTTTTTGATTTCCATTTCGCACTTTCTCGCTTTGTTTCTGGATCGTATTAGAAACACCATGTTTCATCACCCGTAACAATTGTTTTCAGGAAGTTTAGAGCATTTTCTGCGGCTGCAACGATGTCTCTAAAATGACTGACTCTCATTAATTTTTGGTTCAATTTCAACATCAAACGAACACGTGTTTTGCAAAATGAATTTTAATAAATATTAAATATCAACAAAATGTCATGAAATTTTGTCAGTTAGTAGAGGAAGGTTGAAGCTTCAAAACGCATGTGCTCACACATCCATGCGCTGCTGGGGTGCTGAGATATGGTTCGAGTCTTAATACATAATTGTCGCACTGTGTATTTCTGTATAAAAATTTTTTTTTTTATAAACAATCTATAATTACTACACCATCTAAAGCAGTTCTTTTTACAACTTCGTCGTTTTTTATCAAATTAGTTTCTTGGATATCTATCAAACACCCATTATTGGCCCCGTATTTCAGTTCATATTTTTTAATTCTAATCCCCGTAATCTTCGTTCAATCCCCCTTTTCCGTCCTGTGTCCCATCGTACTAATTATGGCCTTAATGAACCCCTATCGAGAATGCTTTGTAAGGCTAATTCTCTCCCCTCCTTTGATTTCCACCTCTGTAAATCGTCCTTAAGAAAAATAATCTCCCTCCCCGGTTGATTGTCCACCGTTCCCTGCCACCCCCTATTAGTATGTATTTGTAATTTTTTATGTATTATTATTATGTAATTGTACTTTTTAGTTTTATTTTGTGATTTTCCTGTGATACAGCTTGTATTAAGCTTAATAAATAAATAAAAACACATTTTAGCTCTTAAATCAATAACCTCCTTTACAATCTTACCATTAGCTTCATCGTTCATATAACCTAACACTTTCTTATTTATAAGCGGTATCCCGTAAGGATTATCAACGGAGTAGTCGGAAGTATCGTAATACCCATTGATATCGTCCAATATGTCTTTATAATTATTCGTTTCAATTTTGTATATAAATGGCCCTTCTGAACACGACTAGGGGTGTTTCCAGATCCTATCATCCCTCGTTACGGCACAAATCCAAGATGGCGGCCGGAAATTGGACCCAACTTCAAGTAGTACAAGATAGTTATTCATTGGTGGAAGTCAGTTGAAAACAGTAACTATGTTGAATACAATTGGAACATCGAACACCCAATGTTAAAAACATCAATGGTTTTTTCTAAAATATGCATGTTTTGTGTTGATGTTTTCTCTTCCGATATATCGGAGCATCGATGTTTTACTTTCGATTTATCGGAGAACGATAGTTTTCTTCAAAAATCTCCGCTGCAAATAATATTTTATTATCCACTTTGGATTTGTATCTAAGAATTGCAACCTACTATTGTAGGAATTTATATTATTCAAATTAAGGCCTCGAATACGAGTGAAAAATCTTTTGTTGTTGGGCCTTACTGCACCGAATTTCTCAATCTGGAATCGTTCTTGGTATGGTATGGTATGGTATGGTATGGTTCTTGGTATGGTTCCGAGTATGCGGTTTGGGAGCGAAGCGGCAATCGTAAGGCTCAAAAAGTGGAGGCGTTTTAACTAAAGAACCCTATTTAAAAGGGAAATCGCCGAAATGTTAGTTTTCATGTCTAGCTTAGCTGCTTAGATTCGAATTACTTTTCCTGATATATGCAGTTCCGAACCGAATAATAAACTAATAAACCAAAAGGGCTTAAAACAATCAAATTTCACATCTTTAGTTAAAGAGCTTTATTAAAGATAACCTCAGTTTATAACTTTACCTTTCACGCTACTTAAAGGAGTACAGTAATTATAATACGTACCAGAATATAGTGTATCATATTATAAATAACCTTACAAATAATACATATCTGTACTGTACTATGCATATATGTATTTATTGCCCACAACAAAATCAAAATTCCATTTTAATACAATTACATTCAAAACACGTACACAAATTCTTAGACATTTAATTTATTGTTTCTCAAAAATGTTAGTTCTTGGCTTGTTTCCTTGAATTCCTTGTCCTGATAATGGCATCAGTTTCAGTTCTTACCGAAGTAAAAGTTCGAATTATCCAAAATATAATTCGAATTAATCACGATTGCTTGTAACATTGTTTATATAGAAAATTCTAAAGCCGAAGAAAAATATTTGAATCAAAGACCAATTCAAATTATAAAAGTTCAAATTTAATTCCACTCTATTTTAAAATATCCTTAAAAAATGAAGACTATTTCCAACATTTTTTAAATTACGAAGTTAACGAAATCAAGTTCCGTACATTCATAATCGTATAATAATAAAAATATATTTCTTCAATGAAATTTCTTCCGGTTAATAATATCCGTCGACGTCCACTTTTTATTTTACATGCGTAGAAAGAATCAGAAAACTGCTTCAATATGAGCGATTCAACAAACAGGATAATCACAGAAGAAACAAACTCCTCTCCGTTATGATCACCAATTCGTTATGATTTCTTCAACGTTGTTCTCTCACGGGCATTTCGTAGGCCCAAGACTACCCTACTGAGAACGAACGGCCCAACGGACAACGTATATATTGTGATTTCACCCCAATTGCTCTCAGATTTGTGTAGCCTTGAACAAGTTTATTTAAATAGAAAATAATTTCGATTATAAAATTCGTCCAGGATATATAACGCTAAATTAAGTTTCTGACTAAAACCACCAAAAATGTAATGTCAACATAATGAAAAAATATGACCACGATTTATATTGGCAATCCTAGCTTAACTATTAAAAATATCTATTTTCAGATATCTTTATTATTAAAGAGTAAATCTCAAAAATATGTCTACAAAAAAAATTCTATTCAATAATAGTTTCTTGAATATCGGTGTATTAATGGCGTCTAAAGAGAACTTTGTGGAGAGCATCGATATCAATTTCCAATGGAGTTTTGTTCGACGATCTGGAAGAGTGCGAGCTGAAATAAAAGATGTTTCATGGTACAGAAAAAACAGGTTAAAGTTTAGTATCCACCTATCAAGAAATGCCCGAGACCGTTTAAACGAAGTGTAAAACTAGTACGGAAGTATATGTATAATTGGTTTAGATCAATTATGAAATACACCTGATGCAAAAGGCAATCAAAGTTTGTCAAGATATCGTATAAAAAAGGAAGGTTTTTAATATCTGTAAAATTTCAAGATCGTGTAAAAACAGTTCCGTTCAAATAATTAGTTATTTTAAAACGTATTTATAACAACATCTCACGAAACAAAGTTAATAAATCAATATTCAGTAAACAGAATCAGCATCTCTGTACAGGGAGATTTTTTAATTAAAAAACAAAAACAAAAAGTTTATGAAATTTTTGAGTTGATAAAGCGTTGCTTGCCATTAATTTTTTATATTTTATTTCATTTAAAGGTTGGAATTCTTGTGAGCGGTTCAAGTGAAATATTTGTAAAACACTAGTGGAAGCCACACTGGCCCTTAAGGGCCTCATACCCGTTAATTTTTCTCTCTAGATCACTTTAGAGTTCAATTCTAGACATATATCCACACGTGTATTATATGGAGAAATATCATGTTGGGTTGCAAACTCTACATGGTTCACAAAACTTCGAACAAAACTCAAAAAGATTTTGGAGACCCCCTCACCACAGGCACTTTCCAATCTGACAGTTTTCTTAAAGATATTTTCTGCGCCATGTTCGATTGTAATTTTAAGTGTTTATTCATTTTTTATCCGTTGTTCTTGTATAAATAATTGTGTAAATTCTGTGTACTTTTTTTTGGTTGTCCGCCTATCATAATTTAAATATGACGTAAATAAAATATTTCTTATAAAGCCAAGAGTTTGTTTATAAAGATGTAAATTAAATCAGTAATAGTAAACATTTTACTATATATAAAGAATTAAGGTATTAAAGACGCAGAATTAAAATTTTAATTCTGATCAATCTTGAACTTAATTTAATATGTCAATTTTTAATTATGTGTCAAGACCAAACAGAACTCGCGAAAGTTTCATTCTCTAGGATATCCGTGAGTCTAAAAGATCCTAAAAAAACTGAACGTGTATTTTTTGAGACATTTTGAAAGTATCTTAAGGAAAATTGACATTTTCAACAAATGCGGCAATTGGTTTTAAGTTTCGCTTAATTTATTTAAAAATGCTATTTATTTTTAATTCATCTATATTAACTTCGCAAAAACGGGCTTGCTTGTTTGCTGAAATGAGGACAACAATATTTCGGCAGCTAATTAACCCATTTCCTGTCATCCAATTGAGCTAAAACTTTTCAGATGGGCTCGTTGATGGCAATGCATTTTAACAGATTTTTATTCCATTATCACAAAAGAGATTGATGGACTTTTTAAAAAATTTGTTTAGTTGCCACTTTCATCAATCAAAAGAATACTGAAATGGTGCATGGGAAAGTCGAATGTTTTCTGCGCTGATTTTACTGTACCTTTGATACTTTTAATTTTGTTAAAATTCATTCCAGTATTTGTCAAATTTCCTTGACCTACAGTCAAATTGTTTTAAAAATATATACCAAGTAATTTCTTGAGAGGTGGACATTGAGCTTAATCAAAAACTTACTTGCTAGTTTTTATAGCGGGAGCAGTCGGCTTGTTGGATGAGCGCGGGTTCACCAGCAAACATTTCATTGGCTGACCATCGAGTTGACGATTGTGATAAGTTTCAACAGCTTTCTCTGCGTCTTTAAGCATTTTAAATATGACTTCTGCGACGCCTGGTCTTACTAAACGCGCTTCATGAAGCTCTCCAATGTCTTCGAAAAGTTCTTTAATGTCTGTTTGTGTTACGCTTGAATGCAAGTTGCTAACTACAATACGGAAACCCAGTGATGATGATGATGAATGCGTCTGCTGCTTCATGGGGTTAGCGAAAATGCCCATTGATGTGTGTGGATTGGGTGCATGTTCTAGACGCGACCGCATTTCATATGATAATTGAGATGATTCTTCAGGGATGAATCTTCTTGAATACGATGGGCTTGCCTGACGATTGGGTCTAATGGATGGGTTGAAATGAACTCAAAAAAACAATTTTAAATTGCAGCAAACCTCAAAATTCCAGGTGGCAAAATGTCCGGAGAAAGATTTCTAATCATCCGATGAATGCCACCAGATTCTGATCCCTCATGAGGTCTATTAAGTGGAACTTCATAACAGTCAAACGGATCATTGTTCCAGTGTGTTCCAATGGAACGTTCACTTGGTTTATATAATTGAAAAGGCGCAATCGTATCATTATGTATAGTTCTGTGGAGGGAAACGTTAGGTGGTTGATAATCTTCTGCAAATAAAACTTTATAGAAGTGTAAAAACATTTACCGGCAGTTACCGTCTTCTACATCCATTTTATCATAATCTATGTAACCACGTGGAACGCCAATTAACTGAGGCAGGCTCATTTTAGGATTGGCCGTATTTATCTTGCTTGTGTGATAGGCAACAGGGGTTCTAGACGTAGTCAGATTTCTGCGTTTTTTTTGTAATCTCAACCTGGCGTCACCATTCGCCTTTGTCATTTGAACTAATTTTTCACGAGCATCACGGTATTTCGCCTTATTCCTTTGAATGATCATATTGCGAGCATCAACTATCCTTCCATCTCTACCATGATTTCGTATAATGTTCTTCGTAATAGGCGCCGTATGTCTAAGGAAAATAAGTTTCTTGGTTTAAGTACAGTTTACATACTTATCGCGGATTTTAATGAAATTGTGTAGGGATATGTATTTTAACCTAAAAGTGAAGAATATGCAGTAATTTTCTGGCGATCGCATGTATTTTTCAAAATATTCCAGTGCAGTTTCAAAAATTATAGTACATATACCATTTTACGATATTTTGACATATTTATTCCATAGAAAACTAATTTGAAAATTAGTGCGGGATATACCTAATTGGTTTAGGCCAATTATGAAATACTCTAAATGAAAAACGACAGTTTTAACACAGAAACCTTGGTGCCATTTGTGATAGCGAACTAAATTTTCGTTCACACATTGATCACATGGCTGCCAAAGCAAACTCCACTCTTGGATTTGTGAAACGCTGGTCCCGTGAGTTTTCTAATCCCTACCATTCCAACGCCCGTTTTATATCGCTTGTCCGACCTATCCTGGAATACGCCTTTCAGGTTTGGTCTCCTTCTCAATCTAATCACATAAGCAAGATTGAGTCAGTTCATTGTCGGTTTCTTCAATTTGCCCTGCGCGAGCTCCCTTGGTCAGATCCTTTGTCTCTTCCCCCTTGTGAACAACGTTTACACCTCATTGATTTGGACCCCTTGTATCAGAGGCGCGATTCTGCTGATGTCCGTGTCCTCCACCAACTCCTTTCCGGGGTTATTGATTATCCGTTGTTATTACAGTCGATATACCTCAACACTAATCCTCGCAATCTTCGATCGATTCCTCTCTTTCGTTCTATCCCTCACCGAACTAATTTTGGCTTTAATGAATCTGTTACCAGGATGATTCGTAAAACCAACTCTCTCCCTGACTTTGATCACGTGGTAATGACCTTGTAATTTATTTGGATCATTACTTTATTTACTTTTTGTTATTGTTTAGCTTGTATTAAGCTTGGTAATAAATTAACTTAAGTTAAATTAAACACAATCAATATTTTTGTATAAAAACGATTCAAGCTTATATGGCAACACTAGGAGTTGCCAAATTTTGCTCATCTTCGAACTTGACCTTCCAGTTTCAACGAAGTATTGAACCAAATTGGAAACCTCTAGTTGTAACCGTTCTCGAGTTATCGTGTGGTCAGACAGACAGACGCATACAACAGTTGCTTTTTACTTCCCAATGATGAATATATAGTTCTTTTTTCCAAAGTTTCATTAAGTTTCATTTTCGGTTTCTCTCTATCTCTGTTTGGCACAAATATTGCAATTTTTAACGCATTTTTACCGCACCAATTTTTAAGAAAATGTATTACAACGCAGACTTCGGGATGAGAACATGTTTTTTGAAAAAAGATGTTTATTGTCAAAATCATTGCAATTATAGCATAATTATTAAGATCTACTGAAATTGCTTACGCTTAGGCCATTATTGGATACTTATTATCATTTTCCTAAAAGTAGAATGTTTACTGCCTGCGCACATTTTCATGTCGCTGAGTAGCGCTGGTTTATTACCAAAAACATGCTTCTAGCTTGGAAACAGGCAGAAATTTCATTCTTTTCTTTACACCACGAATCTAGAAATAAAATAAAATCTATAATGAAAATAATTGTTTGCACTTTCCTGCAGACAGCAAGGAACATTGCAATTGAAATCTAGTGTTGATTTAATAATGCGAACGCGTATTTCAATATGCGAGTGAAACTAGAATCATGCACTTTTACTTGAATTAAAACATTAATTGATTTAGTAATTTGAATGCGTGTTTGTATTAATAAATTATAAACTAATTAGCGCAATTTCAATTGCAGTGTTTCCTTGCTGTCAGCAGAAGTGTCAAACTTCGTAGAGTTCTCATGTAAGTAAACAACTATTTTTATTGAAGATTTTATTATATTTCTATATCCGTGCAGTAAAAAAGCGAGCTAACTGTTTGGGAAATTACTTCTTTCGTCTTTTAAAATTAGTTTTGTAGGCAATATGTCGGCAAATGAGATGAAACTTTAAAATTAAATATATCAAACTACATGCGACTGCCAAAAATTATTTCTTATTCTTCACCTTTACACCAAAATACGTCCCAACAAAATTTCATTAAAATTCGCGACAAGATCCATAAACTGTTTTATTATGCTCCCGTTTCTTATGCGGCCTTGGCAAAATACGCCTACCAATATTGGCACTCACCCCTTTTTTACTGGTTTTACACCAATTTTATTTTTGCGAATAAATTGATCAAGACTAAGCTCCATTACAATTTAATTCAATATTTAACTACCTTCCACAATTAAATTTTGTCGCTACAATTTACAAAAAACTTCTCAGACTCAGACGCAAACTTTACTTTGACGTTTGAAGGTTGATGCGCTTCACTATAAAATTACAGTGAACTGTAAAAGTTCACGTTTTTCTCCCATAAAATATGACGTTTAAAGTTCATATAAAATAAAAACAGAAAAAATTTGATATTTAAAAATCATCATGCTCCTTTTTAAATTATTTTGTTCATTTAATTAATTTTTGTTGAATGCAAACATTTTAATAATAAGTTATTGATTTATTTCTGTTGCTTTTGAGTTTAATCAACAGATGCCCGTTTAAGTTTTGTTTTTTGAATTATATTTAATTTCTTTCAGAGATTAATTATAGGTGTATTTTTTTAATAATCTACAAAGATCTTCCTCATACAAAACGTTCATCCACCTATCACTATCTGAATTCTTCAGATTCTCTATCATTCTGCAGATTATGGTCAATTTTATAAAATTTCTACCGTTGAAAATGTGGGCAACTTCAGAGGAAGGCCTAGAGCACGTTCAAAAACTTTACTACAGTCAACTACGTGGTAAGCCGGAGTTATGCTGCAGAACGTCATTTTACTACAGAAATTATGCTTTACCGCAGGAGTTTTTGTCTGACTATGCATTTGTATGTATCATGAACAAATGGAACAACTACAATTTTTATTTTTTTCAAAAATATTCTCGTCACGTTTCAGAGGGACAAGGACATTAAAAGCCTGACAATTCTCCAAAAAGGCGGACGTCTGGCAACCCTAGAGGAGAAGGGGCCAGTGCGTTGTCTGTCAGTCGTTTCTTTCCCGTATTTTTGTTTTGTGGGATAGATTAGAATTTCAATGATTTTGAGAAGTTTTGATGGGAAATTTAGCACAAAAAAGTTCTCCAATATGCAGTGACAGTAAATTAAATAGCAGTGGCAACAAAGAAGACAAAGCAGATACATTAAAATCAATATATTTTCGCAAGGTAAATAGACGAATGTGGCGTATTCACTGCGTAATTACATTAAATCATTGACAATTCTAATCTCCTAGATGACTGCTTCAATAGCATGTCGCTTTTGATTATATTTGTCTGTCAATTTATGAGTTTAGTTTTGAAGATGTATTTAGATTGAAACAAACAAGACAATTTTTGTACAATTTTACCTGCTGTGATTGAACGCCAGGCCCAAATTTTATAACATGATACACTTGCGCCTTTTTCTTGCCTCATTGCCATGATATAAAATTGAGCCAGTTTTTAAAGCTTATATTAATTGTTCTTTATTCAAAACAATATAATTTCGAATATATTTCAACGTATTTTTCCAATCGTTACAGCTGTCTCCACCATTTTTTAATTCAAATTTTTCGGAAAAATATCTATGCACAATGTCTATCCACAATAACTTAACGTTTTCTTTACTTTTGCATTACATGCGGCAATTTTTTCGAAGACGAATTCAAATCGCGAATTTCCTTCTCGATTTGGTAATTATTATCACGCTTTTCGCTAGATATTAAACTCTCCGCAGCATTAGATAAGCCTTTGTTAATACGTTTTGGGTATAAAAACCAACTGAAATCTTAAGGAGTATGCAATATACGTACCCTTGGACATCAAAAATAGATCAATTTTCAATGTTTTTTTTTGCACTCAAGTATTAGAATGATAATGTCGAGCTTCCGCACACAGTTACTACATAGTCTTGACAAGTTAAAGTATTTTTTTTTATTTAAATTTTAAATTTAAGAATCTAAAGTCTTCTGCCTTAATGTCGGACCACTTGTGTTTTAGTTTCGTGGGTCAACGTAGTACTTTCGTATTACTGATATTGGGAAGACATTCAAAGTAACATAGCGCAACCGCATAAAAACCAGTTAAAAAACCTAATAGAGGTGTGCTTAAACCAAAGTTATTTTACGTTTAACGGGAAGATTTAAACCCTTTACACAGGAAGGTACTTGCAATGGGTAGTGATACCTCTCCCCTTTTTGCGGAATTTCTTATGAATTATTGGGAAAAATCTTTTTAACTCCTGTATAGATTCCCTAAAAAATATTCTGAGATGGTACAGATACGTAGACGATATTTTCTGTATCTGGACTGGGACAATCAGACAACTGAATAGCTTTGTGAATGATGTTTTCAATAAATTAAACGATGATATAGAATTTACCGTAGAAATAGGTTCAAATATTATCAATTTTTTTGACTTAAAAATAGACATTGAGGGCAACAAAACTTAATTTTGCAATATATAGACTCACCGACACAATTATCCCAATCCAATCGGATTATCCGTGGAATGTTAAACTTTCAGCGTTCCACTTAATGTTAGACCGCCTACTTAGAGTTCCCATGAAGCGGGTAATTTTGACAAAGAATTAAAATGCCTAATTCAGATTGCTAAAAACAATGGGTATAGTAAAAGGATTATATACAATTTGATGAGGAAAAAATCTCAATACCAAGCTCTGCAAATGATATTTCCCATAGAAAGGCCGGAAAAGAACTGGAGGAAAATACCTTTCATGGAAGAGACCGTCAAAGAAATTAGAACTATTTTAAAAATATGACATAGAACCCGCTTCTTTAATAAAAAAAAAAGCGGCCAAGTATCAGGCGAACTCGCGCACGAAGAGTTCCGTACCATTGACTAGGTAAATAACAGTAGGTACACAAATTTCATATTGTAACCTTTTTTTACAACTGAGTATTTTGTGAATATTATTCTGTTTGTTGTATGGGAGCCCCACTTAAATATTTATTTTATTATGTTTTTAGTATTTGTTGTTATAGCGGCAACAGAAATACATAATTTGTGAAAATTTCAACTGTCTAGCTATCGCGGTTCTTGAGATACAGCCTGGTGACAGACAGACGGACGGACGGACAGACAGCGAAGTCTTAGTAATAGGGTCCCATTTTTACCCTTTGGGTACGGAACCCTAAAAAGACGTAAAAATATATTGACTATTAACAAAATAAGGTGGGAAACAAATAAATTAGAAAGTAGCGAGGTATACCAAATAAATTGTGGCAACTGCTCAGGTATTTATATAGACAAAACTAAAAGGTCCCTAAATAAGATATTTAAAGAACATTTGTCCACAGTCAGCAATTTCGAAGCACATTAAAGAAACAGGGCATAGAGTTGATATAGACAACATTAGACTGATTCATATCTTACAGGGTGGAAAAATTCAGTAAACAAAATCAACAGTTTTATACAAAAAGTGTTCAGACCTTTACGGCAACATTAAGAAGGTATTGTTCGATCTTGCTCATTTTCGGACTTGTACCTACAATTTTTACGAAGTATCATTACACCCAACTGCAATCCTCTAACTACAAACGATCTCGAGTTATCGTCTGGAAGCATAGACAGACCGACGGACAAACAAATATTCATTCACTTTCTAATCAAATCATGAACATAGGTATAGTTCTTGTTTTCCTGTCATCACCATTCCATGGCATTGCAAAAGTTCGCTAAAACTAATATACCCTACATCTAGAGTATAGAAAACACTTTTTGGGAGAAAGGTAAGAAATTGTATTTTCAAAGTATGCTCCATACGCTAGCAACACATTTTTCCCATATCTTTGGCAAATAGTGGATGCCATCCCAGAAAAACCTTACATCTCTTAAAGTGATCTAGTCGTCAAGCCATTATTCAAAATCCCTGCAATCTTTGAAGTATTTATGGAAAGTGTGTGTGACATAGATGAAAACAAGTGGAAGTCTTACGCACTTCGGTAAACTCGAAGGTTCCTGAAGGTGTTGCTAAACAAACTACCAGACTCACATCTTCGAATGAGATTCCCCACCCTCGATCTACCAGACCACCCTTCACAGCGCTCCATTCAAATTAGCAAGTTTCGTTGTTGTCTGTCTATTGAAGTCTTTGAGCGAACGAAAAATTTCCAATAATTCAGAACTCAATAAAAACAATGTACACAAGTTTCGGAGAAAAATGATTTCTTTTGGAACTCAGTAGTGCAAAACGTTTTTGTTTATTGAATATTCGATCTATTATTAGTCAAAATTTAAGTATCATAAAGACTCTCTTTTATTGTTTAGATTTCAACTTGGAGTCTTAGTAGTTTTAGTGAACGTTTCAGTTTCAGAAGACGTTCAAGATCAAATTCATCCATCTGCAAATCAGAAAAAAATGTAAAAAGGTATTTAAAAAAGGTACATAAATTTATCATTTTTAAAAATAATAGTCTTGTCTATTTCGAAGCTTTCGAAATCTGCATTATCGAAAAACTTCATGGCCAAAACCTAACAAAGATTTATTATTCTTGACACAATTTAAATGTAGCAACGATTTCGATAATATAATCATTGAACATAAAATTGCTGAAGGAGCATTCGGTATTGTTTTCAGTGCAGTGCAAAATCATAAATCACGATTTCCTCATCCTCTGAAGGAATTGGAAAAACACAAGGTAATTTGTAATTTTTTGAATAAATGCTTTTTTCTGTTTTACTTGAAATTTAATTTATGCAAACATTTTCAGACACTCCCCCATGAAAACAGTGTTCAACAAATTAAAGACGGAGTTGAGATACAAAAACTGTCCGATTATTATCCATTCATTGTGAAACAATTTGAATCATGGCAAAGTAGGAGTTTGCACATGCGTAAGACCGTAAATGACCATTTGACCATTTATCTTTAATTTATTTTATTTGCAGTACTGGAATACATCCCTAATGGGGAGCTGTTTGCAAATTTTTTTTATTTTCCTTATGAATTGATTCGTGTGTACATCGCAGAAATTTCTCTTGCAATTGGTAAAATTTCACTGTTCCCGCATTAATTTGCAATCTTTACGTAATAAAATACTTTCCACAGATTTTCTGCATACTGCCGGTGTAATTTATCGGGATGTCAAACTCGAAAATATTTTACTATCGAGGGATTATGATATAAAAAATATCGATTTCAGTTTGAGCAAGTGGCTGAAATTCGGAGAGCGTACCAGAACTATGTGCGGCACCTTCCAGTATATGGGTACGATTTAGTTTTACTGATTGATTAAATTTTGTCTAGTTATGGAAGAATAATAGCTTTAAGTTTTAACATACTGCAATTATTTAAGTTCGGTTCAAAAGAATGAATACAAGATCCCAAGTTTTTGATCTCGCTTGCGAAGGCAGGCAAGTTGATGAAGCTGTCTCAAGCATATTTCATACAGTGTTGTTCCATCGATGTCAGGGAAAATTCGAATACGAGAGAAATGATGAGTCGTATACCATGGGTGCTATTGGTTTTACAGATATAGATTGCCATTTTATTGATTTCACTTATGTATGTGTTACATCGGAAATATTAAGGCAAACGGTTAAAACTGCAGTTAGCGTTTTTAGTGAGAAACTTCGCAGCGATGAGAGTACTGGCACTGGTCAAATTAGTTTAGAATTTTTTCAGAAAAAAAAGAGGAGTGCACTTTTAGGTACAATAGAATGTGTTCCCTGGGAGGTTTGGACAGTTAAAATTGAAATAGTTAATCATAATAATGAAGATGATCGTCAAATGAGTCGCGAACTAGTTGGTGAAACATTATCAGAAAAAGTTATTTATATTTCCGAAGTTATGAATAGATATGATTATGTGCCCCGAGCGCCTCCCAAGAGTGAATTGGATTGGGTGTATAATACACAAATTCCCGAAGTTCAACCGTATTTATTCAAAATTGACCATAGCACTTCGACCGCAATTATCCCTTCCATGGGTAGTGCGATGAAAAAAATCATTAAGGAAACTCTCTCTTTGTGACTTCATAGATTTCTTCGTCTCTTTTTTTGTAATCTTCGTGGCATACGAGCATCAGATTGTCGCGAGTATTTTTTATTCCGCGCTTATTAATCTACTGCTGCTATTTACAACTAGATCGGTTTCATTTAGACAATGTGTGAGGTCTGAGTTATGGTAGTACACGTCCACATTTCTTGTGAAGTAAAGAGAGATTTGAGGGAGTCACTTGGCTTGTCCTATTAATGGGATAATGATTCCGAATCAATTGTGTGATATATTTGCATTAAATAATATTTTGTGGGATACTTCTTGAATTCAAGAACCCGAATATTTGCAATGGTGTCCACGACAGCTAACACGTTCCCCAGGATGATTTCCTAGTTAACAAATGTTTTGATCCTTCACAAATTCCTTAAGCGTATTTTCTAAACCAGGCTTTTATCCTTAATTCTAATGTACATGAAATATTCATTCAAATTTCACTTCTGCAAGTACAGTAGAGCCTCGATAGTCAAGACGGATAGAAAATCAGGGTCGACCGAATTAGCGGATCATCCGGATTATAGTATGGAATATTTCTATAGTAAATGTTGGGATTCAAATAAAGCCGTTATTTGAAATGAACAGTGTTTATTATGTGGTTTCATAGTAGCATACATGTTTGTTTTTGTTCCCTTTAACATTACCGACGGTAGATTTTCTCATTCCAAATTTACTTTCGCGTAATTTTCTCTTTTTCGAAGTTCTAATATTCGCACTTTTTTTTTATATACTCAAAGTACAGTCTTCCCCCTGCGCCATGTTGGTTACAAGTTTAAAAGAATTGCAATACTTGAAATTTCTGTGGTACGCAAAGCTAAGCCCAAAAATGTTTGAGGAAATTTATTTTCAGAATTTAGTGTTGGCTAAATAATAGCCAGATAGCCGTCCGGATTATCAGGAGTTCCAAATTTTATCAATGCTCCAATGTATTTACAATACTTTTGAAGCTTCCATACTATTCTCAAGAGTATAAGTAAACAGTTGTAATTATTATTATAAATAAAAACACATTCATATTGCACTTAAGGTGATAATTAAAAAAACTTCAATATTATAATACTTGAAGTTCTGAAACTTGTTACCGATCGAATTTACTTTCATACAAATTGTCCAAGTGGTATTCCTAGTATCAAATTCATCTTATCATTACAGTAGAAAAGTGTGTAATATATATAATCATCAAGTCCTATTTAATTATTGTCTATCAATGATAATTTCTTTAATGAAAAAAAAAAAACATCTCACCGATTTTTGAAGTTTGCAGAAACATTTACCAACTCATCGTCAAAAACCAAAAATAATAATAAATCTGCAAATGTTTGGAACTCTTTTCAAACGAAAAAAATTTACTTACGTATTCTCATTCTGTAGAGCCGTTCATTTTAAACAGGCGGATGCCCCGAGAGGCCGAGCCCCTTGTTTTACTAATTATGAACATCGAAAGGTTCCATTCAAGAAATACGAAAGAGAATATCTATTTAATAAGAAGAAATGCTGCGAAGTGGATTCCATCTGTGCATAACTTGAGTTGATGAAGTGTACCGCAACATCGGTAAAAACAAATACCAAGAGATAAACACTCAAAGGTGCGCAACGAGTGGCTCCTACACGGCCAATATTATTGTACAATAAATATCAAAAATGTTAAACTTTACGCAATATATTGCATTACCTTTCAATATCATCTACAAATGGGCGATAATATTGTGCAATAAGTGTTGTATCTTCGTAAATATTGTTTTTATTTTTTATTTAACATTCTAAACGCCATTCTCTATAATTTACAAAACCATTAGCATATTTACGATAATAATGGTAATGTCAGGTAGTTAAGTTGATAGTCAGTGGAGTTACGTTTTACATGTGTAATTTGCTATAGAGTTGAATACTAAAGGGAACACACAAATAAAAAACCGTTAAAGTAGTACGGAAGTATAAATGGTTTAGGAGTTTGGGCCAAATATGAAATACCGTAAATGTAGAACGGCAGAGTTGTCGTACAGAAGAAACGTTTAAAAATAAATCTTGAAAAAAAAACTTTGCAACCTTGCATAAAGTGTTTTCCCATGGTAAAAAGAGAAATTTGTTCTAAGTTGTTAAGAAAAAAAGAGGAAGGTGTTTTCTATCTAAAATTTTAAGATCGTGTAAGAAAAACCGTGTAAAAAAATTTCGTGCAAGTAATGAATTGTAATTTGTGTTTATAACACTAACGAAAGAAAGTTAATATGTAAATATTCGATATACAAAATCAAAATTTTTGTGTAAATATTTTTCAGACTTATATGGCAACACTAAGAATGTGTCGTCCAATTTTGCTCGTCTTTGAACATCACCTTACCATTTTAACGAAGTACTATTGGTTGGTGGTGCCAAATTTCAATCCTCTAGCTACAAGGGTTCTCGAGTTATCGACATCGCTTGGACAGGCGAACGGACAGACAGACAGACGAACACGTATTAAACGCTTAGTTTTTACCCATCATGAATATATACAGGGTGGTCAAAAAGTTTTCCCCATAGAATTTTTTGTCAAAAAAAAGCAAACCAGCGAGAGTAATGTGGAAATTCAAATGTGTTTAGAAATCTCACATAATACACTATCGTTAAACCACCATTACTATCTAATCATTGTAAAATACGTTTACCGAAACTGTCATAAGTGCTTCAGTTTGTCCTTTGTATAGCTGTCCCATTTCTGCTGTACTCTTGCAATTATATAATTGTCGTTTATTCTTCGGCTTCGGAAGTCTAAAGGCCCGTTCAAATAATTCCGCCTCCTTTCGTTCGTTCGCCTCCGTTCGTTTTTTCATTTTTTTGGTTCCATATACTGCCAATGGAAGTGTCCACATAGAGGCGGACGGAAACGAACGAAAACGAACGGAGGGGAAAACAAAACTGCGAGATTTCGAATTTTAGTCGGACGGGCGGACGGGCACAACCTCACTTTCTGCCTATCACAATAAATTTGAATTAAAATACGGTGAATCGTATGTAGACAGTAAATTTAATGTAATAGAGTGAATTTAGTACAATCCCTGAATAGTTAACTCAATATATCCATTGCTATTAAATTGTAAACAATGAATGACAAGTGTCAAAAGTCCAAAAGACGAAAGAAACGAAACGGTGCTATGTGGACATGACAAAAAAACGGATGAAAACGAAAGAAGAAGAAAAAACGAACAGACGCGAACGAACGAAAGCAGGTGGAACTATCTGGACGGGCCTTAAACACATTCTTGACACGTGTCACTGACGCCTTTGGCCCGTTGTCTATCGGCTATCCTGCATAAAAATTACCAAATTTTTTCCGGGTACTGCCTTTTTTTATCCAGACATTCGGCGTAGCTAAACAAGTACAATCAATATAACTCAGGAGTCATTCCATGTCAAATCAACCAAGAACTCGTGATTTTCAACCTTTCAACTCTCCGGTTTCGATATGTTCCTTTCAAAAATATTGAAAATATGAAATTTCATACTTTTTGGACTTTTAGTTTCTGAGATATTGATGGCCGAAAACACAAAAACTGAAAAATTTCGCCTCGACCTGATATTTTCAAAATGCTATATTTCAGAAACTATTTTATTCAGTTTGTAGGCATTTTTATTTTGATATACAACATCATAGTATTAAGTAAATTTTATTATTTTCCAAAATAGATTTTTTTGACAATCTCAGAAACAAACACCTATTTTAATATTTTTAAAAGTGGATGTACCGGGTTTTGATAATTATCTTTTTTGATAATCCCCGAAAACTCTATTATCCTCAATTGTCCAATGTACCAAGTTTCAGTTTTCTGATTTGAGGGGAGTGGGGTAAATAAGCCTTACAAGATTTGGCGACAAAGTTAATATATCGCAATTAAAAAAATATATGTATAAAAAAGTTTTTAAAAAAACACTTTTACTTCCATTGCATCAAAAATGAGTTACGGTCAAAAACTTTTTTTGAAATTTTCAAATTTCTCGTGATCTTACGATGGTTTTTGCACTATAACTGCCATAATATTCAACCGATTTCAATCAACAAGGTCGCATTTTCTTCAGCAGGGATAAAAAAAACCGTTAGATTCTAAAAAAAAATCATAAACAAATTTTGTTTTTTTTTAATTTGGAACGACATTTCAAAATTTAATTGCCCTATTCTCGCCGGGCCGATTTTGTCATTCAAGGTCTCAAGCTATTTTATGCGGCAACTCCTTAACAATCCTTTAAAAGTGCGTTAGGGTGATTTTGTTTTAACGGACAAACAGCGGATGTAAGACACGTGCTCTGTTCGTCCGCAAGCCAGTCCGCACGATAACTCGAGAAATCTTATAGCTATGGGATTGAAGTTTGGTACAATAATACTTCGTTAAATTAGCAAGGTCAAGTTTGAAGATGAGCAAAATCGGGTAACACCTTAGTGTTGCCATATAACATACATCATTTTTATGCAAATATGTTGCTTTTCTTCATAAATGCAATTATAATGACTTACATATACAATTATGTAAGTAGAAATTATCTAAGCAGTAAGCACACATTAAGTTAAGTAAAAGCGTTTAAAATTACGATGTTTTACGAATTTCAAAAATTTAGTATTCAAAAACTATAAGAGATAGAATTTATTGAAAATTATATTTGCATTCAGAGTGTCAAGGAATATATTTAATGAAAAGCTCAACGAAATGTAAGATGGTGGGGTTAAGTGCTTTGTTGATTTGACATTACATGACCCCTGAAATTAAATACTTCTGATGTTAAACAGCGCGTTCTTTCAGAAAAAAATTGTTTTTAATTAGATCGCATTTATTTTTATTTATTTACCTATCAACCCTAAATTCATACCAATATGTGCAGCATTTGCTAACGCAAGTGGGTGCATGCTAGCACAAGCTCAACCGGTATGAATTCCGCCCATGGTTCCGTCATGCGTGCGTTCGTTGACCAACTCAAAAGCTTTGAATTTCTTCCATGTCGGCCCGATTGAAATTTTTTTTCCTGACTTAACTCTGAACGCCCTGTGGTTGATCTTCACCGCAATCGCCTCTGTTTCTGATTCTGTAAAAGATAACATAAGTTATTAACAGTGGTATTGAAATTGTCACTTTTAATATCGCTTGTAAAACATACTACATTTCATTTTGAACAACACGCAATCTGTGATCGGCTTGAATATGCCTATGCATAACCTGGCTCTGAATAACCTATGCTATTGAAGAAAACGCGTTTACCTGTCAAAATGAGGAAGTTATGGAAAACCATTCGGCTTTGATCTTTGAAAACCTTCCCGGCGAACGGCCAGCGTTCTCTTGATCTAATTCAAGATCTGGAGATTTGATTATCTTTAAGTTGCTCGCACTTTCTTATTTCACATCGACACACCAAAATTACACGATACATTAAACAAAGAATGAAACACAGGCCAGTTAAGGATGGGGGGGGGGGGGGGGGGGGGCGTTGAGTACAAAGATCAACAGTAAACAAATGTGGAAACACTAAGCACTTGTCATTTTTTCATTTTTTATTTATTTATTTAAATTTCATCAATAAATTGATTACTACAACACGAAAGGAATAAATAAAATTTGAAAGAATAAACCGCAACGAACCAGGGATTCTTCAACTAATCCCTCGATTAATTAAAATCAATCATATTATACTTGCAATTAAAATCGCGCGACATTGATGTAAGAGGCTCAGATTTGCCATAATGCGTTCGATGAAACGGAACATAGAAGGAAGAGTGGTTCCTCAAGAAACGTGCGGGGATATAAATATAAGAAAAAGAAACAATTTCAGGCTCCACGGAATACCATTAAGAGAGAAACGAAGAAATCATCTCTGTACCGCCTCGACGCGGAACACCTGAGTCTTACACGATGGAATAGGTCTAACAAAGGTACAATAGAGCATCTTCGTGACATTAGGATGATTAAACCCTTTTGACCTACCCTTGACGAAGCCAAGCGTAAAGTAAGCTTTACTAACTATGACTATGGCATCGATATCATAGTTAAAGGAGAAATGGTTATATAACCAGACACCGCGATCCTTGTATGATTCAAGCCTCTGTAGCGAGCAACCGTCAATAGAACAGTTAAAGCTTACTAAATTTTTAATGCGTGAGAAGCGCATAAATGTACATTTGTCTACATTTAAAGGAAGAAGATTGAGTTCACATCACGTAAAGAAGGATCAGAATTTAAAAGAGTACAGTTTTGCAAAAAAAATGTCGCGTCATCGGCATAGCAGAGGATTTTTGAGTTTGGCAAAATTAGAGAGACATCGTTGATGAAAATTATAAAAAGAAGAGAACCCAGGTGTGAGATGACTACCCTGAGGTACGCCAGAACTCTTGAACATTTTTTTGTAATAGACGCCGCGAAATGAAACATGTTGGGGACGATCACAAAGGTAGGAACAACGCCATTTGACGAAAAGCGAGGGGAAACCAAGCTGAGATAATTTGAAGAGTAAAATGTGGTGGTTAATCCTCTCAAATGCTTTGCTGAAGTCGGTGAAGAAACTGTCAGCCTTATCTTAACTCCACAATATGACAAAAATTTGATATGCATATTGTACTTATAGCCCTTTTTGTGCAATGGAATTATGTGCGAAATCTTCCACATTTTCGGGAAGATTCTAGACGTTAAAGATAGCTTAAACATATTACGGCAGCTAAGGGAACAGCAATGCTTGATGAACATGGCAGGAATGCCATCAGGACCAAGAGAGTCCGCAGTCATAGATAAAATAGTGTTCAGAAGAAGATATTCTTCAATAAAAAAAAAATCCTTCACAGTAAGAGAGGTGGGTGGAAGCTTTGTCAGTTGTAAATAGTCTTGGAACTAATATCACAGTTAGAAATATCCCAGTCGTCAGCTAAAAAAGTTGTTTCAAAAAAAATTACTAAAGCGGCTCACACACAGGATCGTCGCTAACAATATCACCGATATGAAAACAGAATGATATCCATCCGAGTTATATTTAGAGTTGACAAAGCTCCAAAAGCGCTTGTGATCAACACCAGGCAATACTTTATACTATCGAGGAAAAGATAATAAGAAGAACGCAAAAGGGAGATAAATTGGGAACGTATCGATGAATATAAATGATAATCCTCGTCAGTTCGTGATATAAAAAATCTCTTCCATGATTTGCTTTTTAAATTTTTAAGTTGACGTAACTCACCGTTAAATCAGGGTGGGGTCAACCGAGAACCCCGAGACCGACAGTGGACCGTAGTGAAAAAAACATTGTGATAAAAAAAATATAAAGAATGAACAGTAGAGTCAATGTCGTGCTCGTAGAAAACAATGCTTCAATCAGATGTGCACAAAAAGTAATTAAGGATTGAAAAATCAGCTTTTTTGAAGTTGTAACAAGGGTCTAACGGTAAAGAAGAGTTTTTAATAGAAAGGGGTTCGAAGACAGAATAATGTGAAGTGCAGGATGATGTCCCATTTCAGGAATTAGTGGTGATATCTGACCTAAACAAGGTCAAGATGTCTACCATTAACGTTGATAATGCCATAAGTCCGTGAATGACCGGAAGAAAGCAAACTCACAATGAAGTCGACATCGCGACGAGGAGCAGCAGTGAAAATCGGTTAGAAAAAGCCGTCGTCCGAGGATGCCAGCCAATGAATAGAAGGTAGATTTAAGGTCGCCAAGAACCAACGGGGATGTAAGAATCCTGAGATCGTCTCGATACAGCTCGTAGATGACAGGCAAGGACCGTAACGTCTGTAACGTTGGTGGAACGTAAGTAATAAAAATGTAGACACATATTTGAGGAATGGTGAGCGAAATGCAGAGGAACTCGAGATCGTCACGATTGGGAACGCTCACACAAGCACAAGTGATGTTGCGACGAACGGAACAGAGTACACCGCCAGAGGCGCGTCGTCTTTGAATAAAGTCCAATTAGACTGTGCAAGTAGAGAAACAGTTCAGAGATGAGTTTTTTGTGCAAGGCAGAAGCAGAAGGCCTAGATTTATTTTTCTGAATAAATTTTCGAACTATACAATTATGGGGCTATATATCAGGAGAGGTGACCCCGAGAACATCTGGAACCAAACATTTAAATGAGGCCGAAAAGAATGTCCATTGCGGTTGTGCAACTGTTAGCAGCTCGCATCGATGATGAGGTCGAAGAAGAAAGTGGCCTAGACATAGCAGGAGGTCCTGAGGAGAGATATGAAACACAGCAGGAGGAGTCTCCTGTCATTGGCTGTTTCATTCAGGCGACAGATGTCAGTCCTGAAGCGCGTTCAAAAACTTAACTATACTCAACTATAATAAACTATGGTCTTTCGAAAACTCCATGGTTTAATATAATATAACTATGAGCATAACTATTTGTCGTTTAAAAACTCTGGTAGTTTACCATGTGGTCGGCGTTTCGCGTTGTGTGTTCGCATGCTCCCACGGTTCTCAAGCATTCCCACTCATACATGAGTAAAAATGCCGGAAAAGGTATATTCCTTAATCCTCGAAGATTCCAAATTTTCTTCCGTTACCCGCAGCGGAAATAAAAACCATTCGAACACGTTATGTAGAAGAACTTTCAAAAATTAGAAATTCGGAGAGAAGTGGAGCTGGTGTTGATCAAGTTTATGAGCTTATGAAATTTGTTGTATGAGTTTATAAAATTTAATTCAACCTTATGACATGTATTAATACCACCACCATTTTTATTTACTTTATATCAATTAATTTTTATTTATTTATAAATTTACTTGCACCTCACAGACACGAAATGACAACGCGATGAAACTACTGCACTGGATGAAAATATATAAACAAGGATGATTGCTCTGGATGATTTCACTCTAAGTGATTCACTATGGATGTTCATCAAAAGTGATACAGTGTAAATGCTGTTTAAGTTTTCACAAATTTAAGAGACAAATTCGAAGGTGATGATGTAATTTATAAAAACTAAATTTCCCAATTGCTTATTTTTATTTAAATTTACGTTTATTTCGCTACTATGTATAGTTATTTTTTTATGGTTTTTTCATATGGTTTGTTCCTGTATTGCAAAGGAATAATTTTCGGAAAAAACCATGATCACAAGTACTTCCCCTATTAGCAAGTTGTTTTTGATATGCTTCACACAGGCGTATTTGACCTGAACAAAAATGAAGGACTTACTTAATTGAGGTGAAATTTGTTACCTTTGTTACCGCTATCAAATTTTCAAAATTCAAGATGGCGGATCAAATATGGTGGACATTTTTTTCAAATTTTGTCTGTTTCGGCTGTAACTCAGTCCTCGGGGGTTTTTGGGGGTCACATATTTTTCACGATAAGAAAATATCTACGTTTTCTTTGACGGGCGGGACAAACCCTTTAAAACCATGTAAAAATAGTTCCGTTCAAATAATTAATTAGTAATTGTAATACATATTTAATATTTATTTTATAACGAAAGAAAGTTAATATATAACTATTCAGTAAACGAAATCAAAATGTTTGCATAAAAACGATTCAAGCTTATATGGCAGCACTAAGAAAGAGTTGCCCGATTTTGCTCATCTTCGAACTTGGACTTACTATTTTTACAAACTATCATCGTACCAAATTTCAATCCTCTAGAGTCTAGGACCTAGGTTCAAAATAATAATACTTACCAAAATCTCTGGGGGCGATTTAAAGAAAAAAGCAGGGTGCAGAAAAATTCATTCTGGAATGTAAATTAATCATATTTTGTTCATATTTTGTTCAGAAGAAAAGCCCTCTTAAGTCTTAAGCGGCCCATCCACGATCAGTTTTGCATGTCAGTAAAGAATGTCATGCCGGACTGATGCTTCGCCCATCCACTAACATGCACGCAGTCAGTCTTCACTTTTACAGAAGATTTCAACAAGAGGGGAAGTTGTTGTAAATTGTCATTTACATTGCATTTTTTGAGGTAATTTATTTCAAAATCGAGAAACTAGTTCTTGATTCATAGAGTACTCATCAAGAGCTTTTCAACGATACCCCACATGACATGGTTTTGCAAAATTCGAAGTTCCACCCCCACAACCCCTGAATAGCTAGTGTCACCGTAATCTTCATAGAGAGTACTCTAATTTATCCAGAAAAGTTTCTCTCTAAACTCCATAGGGCCCGAGATAAAATGTTTGCAAAATTTCTACCGCCTCCCCCAACCACCCCTTTGGGGCGATTTTGCTCATTAACGAACTTATCCGAGCTATGAGGACTACAAATAACATAACAAAATTTGTTTCAAATATCTTCAAAATTACAGCCGCTAGCGTATAAATAAAAATCAATTGCCGCATGTATGTAATACTAGGGACTCACATGTAGTATTGATAACAGGGTACGGAAACGCACACTCGCGTGCGCACACCAAAGTCTCACAACTCATTTTCGACTCACGACTCATGTGCGTTTCCGAAAAACTCGTGGGTATGAGCGTGAGTCGTTCCGATGTTGAAAACGCACACGCACGTGAGTGAGTAATTAAAAAGTAAGCCACCGCACACTCACGTGCGTGAGTAATATTGACAAGAAAAACGCACACGGCTCATGAGTATGTGCGTTTCAAGCGCACGCGAGTCTATACTGCTGCTCATGAGCAGCGCACGTGAGTAGTACTCACGAAGTGAGAATTGAAGGAACGGTGATGCGCACAAAAAAGATGTATGAAATTTCTTCGTGTAATTCCTGTTCTTCGTTTTTTCAAGATTAAAAAAGTAATGTTTTCTTATTTACTTATTTATTGAGCATAATAAAATATTTACGTAATACCAAGGTCATTTTCAATAAAATCTAAATTAGTAAATCTAAGTAGTTTAAAATTTAATTTCGTTAACAATATATTTGACAGATTTTTTTTGATAGTTTTGGTCTCAGTTTTGTGAGTGCTGTGGATAAAGCACTAAATGAACGTTCCACAGATAACTGGGAAGCAGGAACAGCAAGTGCAACTTGAATAAGTTTAGAAAATTGTAAGTCATTTTGATGACGATTTTTGTAATATTCTAAAATATTAGTTTCCAGTGGCTCCCTAGTCTGCTCACTTAGCATTGCTAATTTTTGCTTTATTGTTCGCTGCGATGATATTTGAGGTTGCGTATTTATTGTTTTTTGATTGATGAGTTGTGTTAATTTTGAATACTTGCCTACCGATGTTGATGGAATCGCAGTTGAACCGGGGAACCGAAATTAGAATTTAGAAAATTTACAATTAAGGAGAAATTTTTCGGCGGAAAAAGAATGTGACGAATGACGTTACGTTTACATAGGCCTTTAACCAGTGTCATTCTTAGAATTATTAGGTATTTCAGTGTCATCAAAATAATTTACAATTTTCAAATAAATAAGTAAATAAGAAAACTTTACTTTTTTAATCTTGAAAGAACGAAGAACTGGAATTACACGAAGAAATTTCATACATCCTTTTTTGTGCGCACCACCGTTACTTCAATTCTCACTTCGTGAGTACTACTCACGTGCGCTGCTCATGAGCAGCAGTATAGACTCGCGTGCGCTTGAAATGCACATACTCATGAGACGTGTGCGCTTTCCTTGTCGATTTTACTCACGCACGTGAGTGTGCGGTGGCTTACTTTGAATTACTCACTCACGTGCGTGAGTAATATGGGTAAGAAAAGCGCACACGGCTCATGAGTATGTGCGTTTCAAGAACTCACGCATTTATCGCACGTGAGTAAGTGCGCACGCGAGTGTGCGTTTCCGAACCCTGATTGATAACATGAATTTTGAATACTATGTAGTATACTATATGTTGGTCACCACATACTAGCTAGTTGTCAGCGAAAATTCCTAATATTCCCTTTAGGTTCATATAGTATTGAAATTCGCAAATTTTCCGTAGTACCCTCAAGTTCAAACCTACTTCAGACAATTTTCGGCTGCTAGGGCTGCCATTTTCATATAGCGGGAAAAAACACTAAAATAAATTACGTTCCTTTGACAATACTCTGACACTTTTCGTGCTGATGATGGTCCAGTGTGCCAATGCTATTAATCCTTTTTGTGTGACTTAGCTGCCAGCGGAATTAAAATTAAAAATAGAAAACGCTAAAGCTAAAGTGTCGAAAAATAGGAAAATAATGTCTGCAATAGAAACAGCAAATTTCATTTAAAACAGATTATCTAAGACTGAGGTATAGGGAAATATAATCATGTTTTATTGGAATGGGCGTTAATAACGGCATTATTCTTTCCGTGCAAGAAACGAGGCCCATAATAATTAATTAATAAACAATTTGACTAACACATTTCAAAATACATTTTCCTGTAAAAAGAACATTGTCTTTTAATTTTAATTGCTACAATTCTTAAATCACTATTTTTTATGTAACTCATAATTAAATTTAAATTATTTAATTGGCACAACATGGAAACTTTTTCACAGTTTTCAAATTTCACAAACGCGTTTACGTCAAATCATACCATGAATACATGTGTGTCAGGGATACGCATACTACGTAGTATTGAAATCACATAGTATATCGATATCATAGTACCAATATCATAGTATCACTACTACATGTGTGTCTACAATAAGATCTCATCACTCATCACTTGAGAAGGGCTCGACCGATTTAGTTAATTTTTTTTTGTATTCGTAATTCTCAGGACAAGGTTTGCATGAAAGTAAATTTTTGGAAAACGATCCTTAAGTGGGTAAAATAGAGGATGAAAGTTTGTATGTAAATCCGTCATTTTTTAAGTAAAAAATTCCAAAAATTGGTATTTGGCCTTTTAGTTAGAAAAAAGCTCAGTGAGGTTGTAACCGAACCTACGGGAAACGGTTCAATGTGGCGTTTGTACATTACATCATATTGTGATTTTCACCGCCCTGGGTGAAACCGGATATACCTGCTATATATATACAGGGTGAGTAATTTTAATCAATTTAACATCTATGTATATTCTTCAATTTTCGTTGGGGAAGCGCTACAGCGAAAAATGTGGAATGCAAAAGTTGTAAGATCTGACGGGGGACACTCGATGGTGACCTTGTCGTTTGACCTTTTAGGTCAGTTTTATTTATCAAATGAGAACCCATATTTTTAACCCGGGAAACGGAAAGAGCGAAAAATTGTACGTTCGACCATGACCCTGAACTTTACTTTAAAGTAGAGATGGATATGCAACCGCAGTGTCAAATTGAGATTGTGTGAAAGCTTTTCAAAGCTCTCTCACTCTTTTAACGCAGTGTTAAAAAGTTTACAACTTAGCTGTCATGGAAAAATTAAGCCACATGGCAAAATGACTTCAAATTTACAGTGTACCTGAAAGTAAAGGCGGAGTCAGACCATACGGACAACATCATATTTATAAGGGATATGCCATATTTCATATCGCGTATCGCTTATAAATATTCCAAAAATTTCGGAATATTTTCGGGACATCAAAGGAATTTGAGGGGTTCAAATTTCCCGAGTTACACCACACAAAATTTTATGTGCACAGTTTTGAGATTACTGCTCTTACGGGCGTTGCGGTAGTCTGTGAATTGCAAAATACAGGTTGCAAGCTCATTTTTGCTTATCGTGTGACTCGATGTTACAAAAATATCCCACAAAAATATTTCCTTATAAATATGACGTTTATCGTATGGCCTGACTCCTGCTTAAAGTGCAAAGAAACATAGTTCTGCTCGCATGACCGGAGCCGAATGAAGCGCTCTCGCCTTGCGGCATGCTCGCATACATATTCAAAGTTTTAAAAGCTGGAGTGCCCGCAGGCATAGGTCTGCCCATCACTGCTTTAAAGTTAAGTTCAGGGTAACTTTAATGTCAAATTTTAAAAATGGAAGGCAATCACATGAAAGAAGAAAAACGTTAGAATGGAACGAAATTGGTGTTCGGGAGGTTTTTCGGCATACTGAATACATTTTTGAGGTTTGCAGAATAGTACTAGGTCGGCTGAAAAGTTCGTAGGCTGCCACATAAATGGTGCTACCAGAATTAAATCCATATGATTTTTAATTAGTACCAACCCTCAGACGATACGTGTATGAATTTGACAACTGTCGGATAATTGGTTCGTGAGATATAGCATTGTGAGTGAAGTAACTTTTGTTATTGTGAAAAAAATGGTTAGAAAAGAACTTCGTGTATTAATGAAGCATTGCTTTATCAGGAAAAAAAAAATACTGTCGAACCCCAGCTTGGCTTGATAAACATTATTCGGACTCTGCACCAGGAAAATCAACCGTTGAGAAGTGGTTTGCTAAAGGAGAATGGGCAAAATTGTATGGAGCGTGGGCTATTTGCGGCCAAGATTAATTTTGATATTTCTTGATATAGTTTGGTCCTACTATTACTATGCAGAAGTTTTATCGCCGCCATGTACTTCTAAAAGGGATAAAATACATTTTTGTTTTGAATAGATTTACTATGTATCCTCAATCCTGGCTTATGTTCAGTGCAAAAATGAAAAATCAAAGTGAAATAAATAATCTAGAAGTATTTATTAAATAATTAAGCAAAAAAGATAAACAATCGCACAGTGCACAACGACACAAACGTAACCGAAGGACAGCGCGGACGGCGCTCACGACCTTCACGCCACCGCACATTAGTGCCGAAAATTCATTTCTTTAGCCAAAACCTCTAATGTGGTTAGAATAGAACGAAATCGGTGTTCCGTGGGTTCTTCGACATGCTGAGTTGATTTTTGAGGCTTATAGTATAGTATGTCTGTCTGTTTGTCTGTCTGTCTGTACGAACGATAACTTGAAAACGGTTATAGTTAGAAGATTGAAATTCGGTACAACAATGTTTCATTGAAATTGTAAGGTCAAGTTCGAAGATGATCAAAATCGGGCAACATCTTCTTGGTGTTGCCATATAAGTCTGACTTTTGCTCAATGCAATCTTTATATTTAAATATTTTTTTTCCTAAATGAAATACAATGTAACGCCCATACCAAAAGTTGTTACTAAGTGACAGTACTTTCATTTGACACTAGTTTTATGGGTGGCCGCCGATAGCCCAAAAACGCCCATACTCCTTTATGTCTGCCTGTTTGTCATTTTTTTCTTTATATAAAAATGATTCAGCATTATATGGCAACACCAAGAAGGTGTTGTCCGATTTTTTTCATCTTTCGCGTTCTCAAGTTATGGTTTGTACAAAGAGATAGATAAACAAATAACCGCAAAAACAAACGTGTTTTGCCAAAGAACTTTATAGTCTGTTATTCAATTTCTGATTTGTTCATTTGTATTTTTCACATTACCAATCTTACAAAAAAATTCCCTAGCTATACGTCCTATACTTAGTAGACCCTAGTCGGCGATACTTTTCATAAGCAAAAAAAAACGCTTAAAAATTGCCTAGGGTCGCAAGGTGCCTAAATCCGCCACTGTCTCAATAGGTAGATTTTTCTTCGAAATCTACCTCACACTTCGTCATTTCATTGGCTTTTTACCCTGTAAATGTTATTGATTTATCTCTATGGCATTATACCTAAAGTTCGGTTCAAAACGTACTAATTGTAAGTCTAAGAAATTGTTATTTAAACGTGCAAACAAACATTTCTCTGCTCAAAACACCTAGTGTACTAAAAGCGAACGAAATTGGTGTTCCGGGGGTTAGTGTAGCGCTATAAAGTCTATACAAAATAATAATATAATATAATATATTATATGTTATTTCGTTTTTTTCCACAATCAAATCTAAGATTTGCTTGGCACTCAATTTGCTGTGGCGATTTGTAGGACGAAAAAAGTGCTACTCTCTTGATTTGTCAATTTCAGTTCCTATAATATTAGTTCGTGAATTACCACCGTAGAAACCGCATGTCGCGTCTGTGCAATGGCAAAGAAAATCTATAACTAAAACGACCCCTAAAGCTCGAACATGGTACGAATAAACTTAGCTGAGAAACCATGTTTAAGGTTATGCTGGACGGTTTGATTTTGTCGCTGTTCGTGGACGGTGCTTCGTGTTGGTGATACCATGACGTCCTGTCTACGAAAGGGTTTGTCGAAATTAACTCGAACATGTCATTCTGGTCCTAGTTTTTATGCAGTGAACATTTAAAAAATTATGAAAATGACAAACGTGGTTTTTCTTCCTCGTGCTCTAAAAACTAAAACTAGTTTTACTTTTTACGAACTCATTATTATTCAAAATCAACTTAAAATTTGTCGGTTGAATCTTGAATGAGATGTTCGAGTTTATTGGGTCAGCACGAGTTCGATTGTCGAATCTTATTCGTACCATGTTCGAGCGTTTAGGGGCCGCTTAAGAAGCGAAATCTTTTTGTAATGTATGCAAGGAATTTAGCACAACTACAAATAATAAAAATGCCGTATTGGTTAAAGTAGTGTCTTATGTAAATAATCATCAGAGTGAGTGAGCCCACTTGCAATTAGAAATTTCAGCATTTTGTGTGAGCACAGCGGCGAACCTTCTATCATTATCAGCAATGTTTTTATACCCTAGATGTAGGGTATATTTGTTTTGAGCGAACGTTTGCAACGTCAAGAAATAATGGTGATAGAAAAAAAGAATTATATATTCATGATTGGGAAGTGAAAAGAAACCGTTTTATGGGTGTCCATTGTCCGTCAGTTGTCTCTTGTCTGCCTAGAGTCTAGACGATAACTCGAGAAGGCTTATAGCTAGAGACTTGAAATTTGGTACGATTATACTTTGTTAAAATGGAATGGTAAATTTGAAGATGAGTAAAATCGGACAACTCCTTTTTAGTGTTGCCATATAAGCCTTAATTGTTTTTAAACAAAAATATTGATTTTGTTTAGGTACTGAATATTTACATATTAGCTTTCTTTCCTTAAATATTATTAAGAGTACATATTACAATTACTAATTATCCGAACGGAACTGATTTTGATCTTGAAATTTTACATATACCTATCAAAAATTTCGCTTTTTTACATGCGTTTTCAATAATTTAGAACGACTTTCTCTTTTTACGATGGGAAAACTATTTTTGCACAATTTTTTCCAGGATTTCTTAACAAAACATGCTTTTGCGATAAAACGGTCGCGTTTTACATCTAGGGTATTTCATAATTGGCCTAAACCAATTATACTACTTCCGTACTAGTTTGTAATTTAAAATAAAAGGGAAACAGATTGGTATTTTATTTGTGTGTTCATTTAATTTAAGTTTTTTAAGCCTGTAAAACGGAATAACTGTAAACTTAAAAATTACATATACTGTTATTAAACTTTTGTAGTGATAGATATATATATATATTTTGTTAAATGTAGAGTTCTATAATTTAAAATTGTCGGTTGTAAATAAAATGCAAATGAGTTGAGAATATTACATTAAAAAGTGTAGTTTGTGCTTCTTCTAGGATATAATATATAAGAGAAACATATAAAAAGCTTACTAGATTAAACATTTCATACGTTAGGATTAAGCACAGTGTTGCACATTTAAACATTTTTTTCTAATTCTGTACGATTTCGCTGACATGCTCAGAAACTGAAACACTTTATTGTTTAAATATTATGCACTCTTTTACAAAAAAAAAAAAAATAAAAATGTATTTTACATAACAAGTGAATTTTGTGTTTTATATAGGATGTTTATTGATATCCATATATAATATATATATTCTTTTGACGACTGGAAGAGAACATGCGAGCGTGAAATGTTTTACATATTCCTCCTTAAAAGTTAAGAAACTTTGTAAGTTCAAATATTTTTATAATGTAAATAAATATTGTTATGTACGTCACAAATGTATATCCCACGATATGTGTGGAGAAAATGAATTTTTAAGACCAAATGCAAGTTCATATATTGTATATATTCAAACAAATGTTCAATTATATAAGTGCTAATTAAATATACTTCGTTATAACTAATTTTCTGTTCATATGAACTTCTTGTGATTTTTTAGTAAATTATGTGATTGTTCTGTAATAACATTTATGAAAATAGAAAAATTTGGAAAAATTATGAATGCTCGAGTTTAATATTTTATCACAGGGAAGTAAAATTTAGAATCTTATTTTCAGCTTTTGAAATTCTTCAAGGTGATCTCTATGGACAATTAAAGGATTGGCGGGCGATTGGAGTTATGACTTGTCGAATGCTTGCATACAAGATGAGTAAAATTGAAACCGTAGTGATATTTGATAGGAAACCGGTTAATTTAATATAAATACTCGTAAGGGAACAGTATTCAAGCATCAAAGATAAGACTATAAATTATTCGACAATCGACAACACTTATTCCACTTATTATTTATTTTTATTAATATTATTTATTATTAAGCAAATTTGGCATGGCAAGAAAAGTCGAAAACATTATTGGTGCCAAAAGATGTATCTATTGCGAAAAAAGTAATTATCGCACATGAATATATTAAGGAACTTTGGAAGCGGCAGAAATCCTAAATTTCCTAAGAATGAACTCTAAATCTTTTGGTGAGTTATTTCATTTGGTAATATCTTATATCAAAAAACCCCGGTATCAAAATATCTTGGTTATAATTCTTATTCTGTTTGTCCAAAAAATGTAGTAAATGTCGGCAGAGATCAATAATTGATTATTGCCTACGCGTGTACCCAACTCTTGTATTTATAGTCGCCTCACACACAATTTGGAAGCGTTATACCAAAATTTTTAATGCATTCGATCGGTTTTACTATCAAAGCGCGTCAATAGTAACTTTCGGAGTTATAGCTAGCTGTTTTCCTAAAAGCCAGCAAATCGTTGTTCAAAAGGGGATGGGGCGTACGCTCAAGGGGGAGCATCGGGGACTGGTGAGAACTTAATCAGGACTCCAGAACTTACCAGAAAAATCATCATTTGCTTTTATATGAATTGGACCGAAGAAAAATCCTAAATGCACTGGACTAAAGCCCGATTCGGTGTGAACTTCAACCACGGCCACAGTGCGACTTTAAGAGGCAAATTTACCAAAACATGTAAAATAGGCCCACTTAATGACCTATTTTCTCCGTTATTATTTGTTGAATCTATGTGAAACTTTTTCTTAAAAGATAAGATAAAGGGTTTTGTGTCGACTAAGTGCAGCACAATTTTTAAACTGTTTTTAGTTTATTTTTTTATGATCTGTAAAAGAAAGGACTAACTCCAATTTTTGACCTACTTAATGATCAATTTTCGACAGAGGGTATATGCAGCCAGTAAAATAAAAAAAATCGATTTTTGAAACATGTGTTTTTCCGATAATGTATTATGTCAAAATATTCTGTAAATTTGGAGCATCCAGTCTTTTCACATGGACACCTTTATGTTGCATGCTGACGAGTAGGCAAACCATCACATTATTAATTTACACACAAGATGGAAAAACAAAAAATGTTGTCTATCATAGAGTATTCCAATAAATATCAAAATATAAAACAAAATTTAAATAAAAACTTTCGTCGTACCTATTATTATTTATATTCGCGCATGACGAAGCGAGCGAGGGTTTGCTAGTTATTTTATAAAATTACTTCCAGAGCAATTGAACAATGACGGCGGATAGAAAAAATTAATCTTGAAAAGTTTTGGGCTGGAAGCTCAGGCTAGTTTAGATTTTTCTGACTTCCTTGGAAAATCACATTCGTTTAAGTTCTGTATAGAGTTGATATTGTATTTCTAAACAACACAAAATTTTGCAAAATACTTCAGGAAGATTATGACGATGGATATGTTTCAATGGGTGACGCGAATTAACCTCACGGCAATTCGTATGGAAAATAAAAATAATTGTTCAAAACTGAAATAACCTCACCAAGTACAAATTTATTGTATGAATTACTGTATGAATTAAATTCGTTTTTCTGATAGTGATGCTAGTTCAATACCTTTGCGAATTATCCTCACCAACAAAAATGAAATTCTCTCGGTGGTGGTTGTCGATGCTTGCCAAGGTGTGACTTATCCTCACAAAAAAATTGGTGAGATGAGAAATGTTTCTTTTGGTGAGGATAATACGAATTGCTGCGAAATATTCTCACGAAGTAAATGATGAGGCTAAATCGCGTGAGGTTAGTTAGTGAGATTAATATACACTATGAAGTATGAACTGAATTAATCTTACCACGAGAGGATATTTCATGTCGCCGTTTCAATTGTTGAAGAGTCAATATGTAGCCTTCTACAAGTACAGGAATAGAATGAAACACGTATTTAAAAAGACTTAAACTTAGTTTATTTTCAAACCATATTTTCCTATATTCAATAATACTAATTGTTTTGAAAAACAATAACTTCAAAATATTGATCTTGTGTATTTATGTGTAATTCAGTTAGATAGCGATTCGTTGAAGTATTATTATTAAAGGTTCCTTTTGAAGCTGGAGGATCGCCGGTGCTCATTGAGACGAAGTTCCGATAAATGAGCATATCTTTGCCCTCGTCGCAAGAGGAGCCCCAGACGTAATTCTACTGCTCTCGATTATTTGTTTTTTTGTTATGTTTTTATTTATCGTATAAATAAAATACATATTTTGATTAATATTATTATCAAAGGAAAACCGCCATACGAAAAAGTTATAACGGTTTAAGTTCTGCGAATGACTAAATTGAAGATTTATAAGTTATGCGCTGCGTGCTCAATTAAAATTAACTTCTGATGTTCCTAAGCAACTAAAAAATTTAATGGTTTAGTTATCTTCTTTGTTGTCTTTCTTCTCCTTCGATTCTTCACTTTCTTTAGATTCCTCTTCAGATTTCTTTTCATCGGATTCTGCACTTGTTTTGTCCTCGCTAGACTTCTGTTGCTCGGATTGGGAAGCAGATTCTGTTTTGGATTCATTTTCGGTCACTTTTGGAGGTGTAGGTTTTGCCTCAACTGGTTTCGATTCTTCTTCCTTGGTTTTCTCCGCTTTTTCTTCGATCTTTTCAACAGATTTCTTTTCCTCAGGAGTTTTAGTAGCCTCTACAGGTATTTCTAATCCTTTAGCTGGTTGTTCTACTTCAGGTTTCTTTTCTTCAACAATACTAACTTCTTTTTTCTCTTCCTTATTAGCAACCTTGATCTCTTCGGTTTCACGAGTTTGTCTTACAGTCTCTTCAACATTATCTTTCTTTTCCTCAACCTTTTTCTCATCTTTCTTTTCCTCGACAGCTGGACTTTCTTCTTTAGCTTTGTCACTTTCTTGTGGTTTCTCTGCGGACACAGACTTAGCTTCAACAATTTGTACAGTTTCTTTTGTTTGAACTTCAGCGGGCTTCTCTGCTACCAAAGGAACAGTCATTTCTGGTTTTGGCTCTTCCTTTTTATTTTTCGGCTGTTCAAGCTCCTCAAGTGGTTGTTCCGTAGTCAATTTGACTTCTGGTGCTGTTTCTTGCTTAATATCTTCTGCTTTGATCTCCTTCGGTTTCTCAGCTTGTCCTTGGGTTGGTACAGACCTTGATTCTGGCTTCGTTTCTTCAATTATAGCCGGCTTCTCTTCAAGATTCTCTTCAACTTTAACCTCTGATTCAATTGGCTTAGCAGGTGAAATCTCTTCATCGGGCAATGGAAGACCGAATGCACTCACAAGTAGTGTTGCAGTTAAAATCAATTGGAATTTCATTCTGTAATGAAAAGATTTAAAGTGCATAATCAGTATGTTGTAAATAGATTGTGTCCTATATTTTTTGTTTAATATATACATTTTTAAGCTTGTTCGTTTTGTATGAACTTGCAATACAATTTGGTCTATGCTTCGAAATACATATAGAATATCTTAAATATAATTTGAAGATTTGAACCGGTTACGAAATTGCAATTATATTAGATATCATTATTTTCAGTTTGTAAATACACGTGCAATTTTGAGATGTTCTTTGCAATTTCAATCAAAAAAAAAATATAAACAAGTCATCCTCAATTTGATGCACTTACCCATCAGTCTCAATCTACGTCTAACCTCAACTTAGATCTAAGCCTCAGCAATGACTGTTATTATATAAACAAAGGTGCCTATCAACTCGAATTCGTAATATGTTAGAAAAGTTCGTTGCATGGAATTTCCTGCTATAAAATTCTACATCCGCGAAACACGATGCATTACAATAATTTTGAGTCCTCGATTTAGTAATTGCTTTATAATGGAAACACTTGAGCTCGTATACGGTGGTAATGCTAGAGAAAATTTTGCCACAGCGCCGGCTGATTTTATGTTCATTTATATTCATTGGAGACACTTCAACCGGAAGTTCAATAAAAAGCGAAATTTCGAGAGCAATATCAAGTACAAGTTCACTCCAGAACAATACTGGAACAAAATTTTTATATACACACATATGCGCGCATTGGGCTGTTATAAGTGGAGAAAATGTTTAAGTAAAATACGCTAAATAATAAGTTGCATCAGTAGTAAGGCACTTTATAAGGAAACTATTGCATTTCTTGGTATATTAAACATCTGAGACGATAACCGGATGATTAAAGTTACTACACCGGTGAGCTCGACAGACCCATAATCGAATTAAGCTAAGCATCATGCTAACACAAACTATTTTAAGAGTAACGTTGTCGGAAATGTAAAATGATGCCAATGAGACACTGTCGTCATGGTATGTGGTTTGTAGTTCTATTAATCAAGGTATGGACGATGCAAGATTACAATATGATGGAAGTCAGAGGCTTCTAGCGTAAATGTACACGCATAACGGCAATGAAAACAAATCTTACCTAGTTTCGTAACAGTTCACCCTTCTAAGATCTTGTTGAGAGTGCATGGATTAGAACATCACCGGAGATGTTACATGCGTTTCTCACAGTGTACCGAGTTTCATTTTTCTCCCGGCATTTCTCATAGTTATCAACGATGAACAATCAAATTACTTTAATTTAAAATGAAAGGCAATGACCGACCTCCGAAAAGCGTTTTAAAATTAAATTGTTATTTTCTCCAGAACAAATGATTGATTGCTTTTGTTTTGGAAAGCTTGAGAAAAATTTATTTTGCTCAACAAATGCCATAGTTGCTTTAAATAAAAATCAACATAGATTCTCGGATATTGCAAACCGCATTACGATTTAATTTAAAGTACTCTTGAAGTCTTGAGTGCATTACGACAGGATACGTGAACTTTCAGTATTTGAGCTCACTTTGTAATGATGTCTATTAATGGGTTAATATAATAAGCAGTTTCATTATTTTTCATAAATTCCTAATATTACTATTTCTTGTACCATAAAACGTGCATTCCAATGTTCACAATATCATTAATGGTGGTTGCAATTCTGGATAAAATTATAATATGTATTAAAAAACTTAATTTTTGTTTTCACAAGACACTAAACTACATAAATATTAAAAACAATTTTTTTCTGTTTTTGTAATCAGAACAAAGCGCCAAATTGGTTGTCCATTAATATTTTCACCAATTTTACAGTTTCGAAACTAAAGCCACGGTTACACCAAGGCGAACACTTGCGAACGAGGAGTAGTGAATGCGAAGTTCGCTTTGGTCTGACCTCGGTGGGAGGGAATACCGTTCAGTCTCCTTCGTTAGGTCCTGATAGGCGTATATTCGCGTTCGCAAGTGCTCCATTTGTTGTGGAGCAGCAGCGAATGACAGCGAATCGAAACGATTCGTATGTGTTTGGTCTAGTGTGGCTGCACCCGTTCTGCAGTGTTCGAAAGCGCTTGCGAACCACTGCAAACACCAGTAAATGTTCGCTTCGCAAGTGTTCGCCTTGGTGTAACCGTGGCTTAAAAATCAGCATTTCGAACAATATTTTTTGGAAATCACTAACATAATATAATATGGTGGCTACAGATTTTCTTTGTTTTTATTTAACTACTAAGCCAACTTTTAAGAAATTATATTTTATGCTACAATTTCATACAGATCTGAATATATTTACAATAATTACATTGTTGCATGTAGCATCATTTTTCGGAAAAACAATTGGTCTAATTGAATATAAAACTCAAAGCTGATTTTAATTTTGGAAAAATCTGAATAAAAAAATTACTGCTTTCATGTTTTTCACTTACAAAAGAGAAATGTTTTAAATAATACAAAATAATGTTTTGTTATATTATTTTCTAACGAATTATAGTGGAGCAGTTAATATTATGATTCTTTTGAACAACACTTCTCTTATTGATATAACTATACTTACTAAACGAATGAAAAATATTCACTACTGAAACTCGTAATCTCTCACTACTTATGGATTTAATCAAGATGATCGGCCAGAAAGTGGAAGCAATATCTCTCATCCGATATACTTGTTCAAAATTAAATATGCAATTCTTACTTAGAAAGTAGCTTAACTACCACAATTTAGTATTGATGCTATAAAAATTATACTTGCTATAATGCATTGGAATACGAAAGACCATTGAACTATTCTGGAGAATGTTTGTAGAAGATAGTGATTGCAAATCCACGAATTAATGAAGTGCGGTCAAATAAATAAAAATGATCCTCATTAGAAATGCTAAAATAACTTGGCAGGATTTTTTATTTCATATCCTGCAAAATTTGCAGAGTTTTTGGGGAATTTAGTACCGCCATGTTAATGAAAATGGAATATAAGTTATTGTATTGGGAAATGGGAACTTTGTATTATGAAGGTTGGAAATTGGAGCTGACACATTCGTTATTTTTTAAATATGGTCGAAAGATTTTTGATATATGTACAAAATCGAATTGCTTTAAAATGCAAACTTTTAAAGGGATTAAGTGTTTAGCAACTGAAAATTAAAAATATTTTTTCTATTGTCCTGCGGAGAATTGTAGCTTTTGGAAATAATTTAAAACGGAAGATTGTTCTCCTTGCTGCTCCTCGATAAAAGAGATATAAATGTTAAAAGTGCCTGTTCACAGGGGGTGGAGTATATTTTGGGTCTCTACGTCAAGAATTCTTGTTTTAGAACGCTAGGTCAGCCACAAAATTTGTAAGCCACTCCATTGCCATTTCTTACTGATGCCCTCGTAAAAAAATAACGATTGCAAGGTACAATATGGATTGCAGTTGATTTTTAACCTTAAATGCAGTCATGTAGAGTCTAATCACAATTGCGGATTACGATCTTCCGACAAATATTTAGATATAAGTTTATTAAATGGAATACAAAAATACTATTCAAATCGACTTTCGAATTGTTTGAAAACCATCCACCCAACGAATACATCATCTCGGTTCTGTATAAGAAATATATTATCGCGACTCTAGCCTGGCATAAGTTGTGAGCTCAAATAGCCCAATTTATTTTTATGTATTAAATATGCATTGGAATTCACTATTCACTAATGTGCATTGATGGGCGACTATAAGAGTTGCATATATGCACATGAATGAATGACTGCATGACGCACAAATCATTTTCCTGCACTTTTCAAAAGGTACGCGACGCGCGTTTTCAAAATACTAAGTTTAGGGGAATCTTGATAAATTTTTTTCCCAATTCAAATCTTCGGGTGAATTTTTCAAAATCAACTTTCTATCGAATTTGAAAATAAGAAAAATAATTAAAAGAAAAATACACAGGCACAAGTAATTCGGGGCCGTTTGCATTTATTGGGCTCGACTTTGTTAAGCGCATTTATAGGCGCTATTTAATCGCATTATATATTACAAGAACCGGTATACAGCGTACTCCACCTCCGTAACATGTCTTGGATTTATCAGTTTCACTGAATTCCACAGTCCGTAAAGAAAAATCACAAAAGATCACTTGCTGTCAAACGTTATTCTAATAGCAAACACCCACGAGTACTAATTATGCTCAAACAATATTCACTACTGGTACTAAGCTCGATAGCGGAGTGGACTCACCTGCAAATGAATTATTTGCTAGTATCACAACTGAACAATGAAATGCACAAGGATTGATAAATGGCTCAAGAGCGATATCCTCAGTTCTTCACCTTATGTTAACTGAAATCTGTTTGGATCGTTTTAGTATTGTCCCCGCCTTATATATTCCGTGCCGGATGCTGTAGTGGGGCAATGAGAGCCATGCGAAAGAACAGTCACCACCACCACTTCAAAGGCAGCCTCAATCAAGTATAGGCTGCAGTGGCTTCTGGCTCAAAAGAAGTTTGCTCATATCGTTAAGAGAAGGCACAAAAACTCCAGCCGCATGGGAAATTGCAAATAGCACGCAGTACCTACCCGTCTGCTTCTGCTTGCTTCTTTTTTACCTGGCGATATTGAAGGATGTCAGAGATTACCCACCTTGCCGCAGATCGTTTTGCGCACGCTTTTTCGCGAAAATTGCTCGTTTTCTACTGACTTCTACTTCAAGGGAGCAAACGAGTCCTGTAATTCGACAAGACCTAGATACGCTGATGAATATTCTTCTGGTTCTAGTCATTGTAAAACGAACGACGGGAAATGCACTACGAATATCCTTTAAAAATGTGTTTCTTTTCTTTTTTCTATATAGGAAATTTCTTTTATTTTTATTTTTTTTTTATTTCTGATCACAAATGTTATAAAACTTTTCTCGTTGAAGGAATTTATTTGATGGAATACTATTTTGGAAATTTCAATTCCAATGTATAATTTTTTTTTTTTTTTTTAATTATTCAAGTGAGAAGCTTACAAACTTTGCATATAACTTTCAAAGTCACTTTCTGAATTCAAGACTCCTAAATTCCTGCCCAATACTAACAACAATTTACATAGAATCACTTAGAACTATTAATTAATATTTTTATTATTGGTAATAATCATTAATTATGTAGATGGTATTAATTGTCATTAAAAATTATGTATTCTTCATTCTCGGCTCAAACGCAGTTTCCAATTTCAGTCCTTAATTTATTATATTCTATTAACAGTTCGCAATCCTTGTTTTACCTCTGAATCTTAAGGATTCAAACTAATGTGAGATATTTTTAAACTCTGTGTCACTATCTTTTTCGCCCTTAACATGCCATAAATATTTAGATATCTTCCCCCTAAATATTCCATCTTCTTACCAATCTTCTTCTGAAATTCTTTTTGCCATTTGTTACAAATTCAGGCATCCCCCGACTAACGTAAAGGATGCGAACCGTAGACTTTCACGTAACCGTAAGTTTGCTGAAATCGAATTTGTAAATGTCAAAGTGGATTCACGTAATTTATAACCCAATATTTTTGGTAATATTTTTACGTATTGTTTTATAAAAGAAAATAAAACTTATAATAAAAATTTCACATAACACATAAAAGTAATAAACAAATCTAAAGCATTCAAAGAACACTTTCTTCTTACTTGTAAGTTGGCTCAGTTGACTTATTGTTAGTTGGCAATACCTAATACCTATGCCTTTATCGATGTGGGATGAGTTATGGATTTGGAGAGAAATGCAACGGCGTCAAATCGCATGATCTTGGTGGGCAACTCACATTTCCTCACCAATTTCGCCTTTAACAATTCCATTGTTTCATTCGCTGTGTGGCAGGTTGCGCCGTCCTGTTGAAACCACATATCTTCAAGATCCATTGCAGCGAATTGTATTCCGAAGAAGTTGATTATCGCCTAACGGTAACAAACGCCTTTGACAGTTGAGTCGTCTCCGAAAAAAGCTCGTTATTTTTTTAGTGAATATTCACAATTTGTACACGTTGCTCGACCATCAATTTCTCCATGACTAAACCTCCATGTTTGCTGTTAACAGCTGTCATTTATTTAGTATTGTACGCTTGTCACAAAAAAAGTAGTGCCCGAATCAAAATGTCAGTGACTTTTGGGACACCCTTTAATATTGCTGTCAGCGCGTCACATCCGCAATCAAACTGCTCGTTATTAGCTAGATATACAAATTTGCGGTGATAATCCTATCCTTATTATCGTATACATCATATTTTTAACCTATTTTATTCATTAATACATATTTTCATACCAATTAATAAATATAAATAAAATTAAACTTTTATCGATATTGGTAATATTATAATATAGTGCTGAGCGGTAAATTTAAAACTGTTAATTTATTCGAAGTTGCAGGATAGAATTAACAATTTGAGGGATCAAGCGAACAATGCGATTTCAGATTAGTTCACAATAATAAATCCAAAAATGATTTTTAACTAAAATAATTACGATAGCAAATTTTTAACTAAATTAATTCTAATGATTAATCCCCTACATATATAATAAACCATTTTGTCGTTTCACTTCAGTTCGAATTTCAATTCCAAATTAAGTTTGTTAAATGCTTGATTTCTAGCGATATTTTATACGCTACAGTAGGCTGTATAGGAAAAACAAACAGTCACTTTCTAAGAATAATAAATATTGGCTTTAAATTTGAATTTAATATTTCGGCTTCTTAGAATATTTATTCTACTTAAAAACTCAATGTGGGTTATTTTTCGGAAGCTTTAATTCCGTGAAATCGGAGAAACCGTGTTTAGTTTTGCAATGGTATCGGTATCTCATTTTCACAAAAAAAAAGTTTGTTTTCCACGTGAAGTCTTCGTTTTTAATTGCTTTCTGGCAACAAGATTCTGAGCTCATAGATTCCAAAGCAACAAACATCTTCACGTTTGTGAACTTAAAAAAAGCGTGCATAGGCTGCTATCTCGGTTGCCGGATCAACTAAACAAAAAACCTCGAGTGATTACTGGCTGCTATCTGAGAGACATCGTAATGCTTTGACGAAAACCATTAATTCGTGATTCAAGCATCATGCTCAGGTTGATAGCGTATCAGTTCCACAAAATATTCATGAAATTCCTTAAGTTTTTTGACACTGACCTGCATGTAAATTCCTTTGCAATACTTAAAACATGGTTTGAAATTATCTAGGTCCTTTTTCATTTGCTGTTTTTTAAGTTCTAACTTCTAGTACGGAAAGAATAACACTAGATGTGGAACGACATAATTAACACAGAAGAAACGTTTGATAAGAAATCGTGTAAAAAACCGTGCACAAACAGTTTACCCATCGTTAAAAGAGAAAAGTGTTCTAAAAAAGGAATGTATATGTTTTAATTTTAAATAAATCTTTTTATTTAAAAAGCATTATCTGCATTTTTGTGTTAGTTATATTGCACTTTTTTCCACTATTCAATTTAAAACTGAAAAATATTTTGTGAATTAAAAGAACAGTTTTCGACTGTTAAATGACTTAAAGAAAAATCTTATATAATTCACACTTTATTATATTTTTTTATATTCTTATTCTGCGGACATATGTATGCAAAAGATAAGCGTAAATAAATGTAAACTAGATAGCTAAACTTTTTACGATAAATCACAGCGCAATAATAATTATGATAATTATTTTTGTGATTATTAATATTATCATTGACTGGAATAAATCATGTTTATCCGACAAAAGTGAGGAACATTTGAAATTTTGAAATATTGGCCCGCCTACTAACAGCGATGTAATTTTCAAGTGCACAATTAAACAATAAACATGCGCACGCAGTGCAGTGCCATTGAAGAGAGTGATGCGTTATGTTCTACAAGGAGATAACAGCAATGATGAATGTTGCGCTGACAATTACCTTTATTACGAACACGAAATTAACTAATTCGTGCTCTTCATAGGAAATAAGCTATTTCACTCATAAATTAATGAATCAGAAATGGCGACAAATAAAATTTATTAAATTATTTAAAAAAAAGCAAAGATGACTTGATTTTATGTTAAAATTTTTGTATGCTGTCATTTTTCCATTTTTATTAAAGATGTCATCCGTTCCTTCTCTGATAACGGGATAAAATGCGATAGAATGAAATTTTCATCGACAACGAGCCTATCAGCCAAGTTAGGAAAAGAATTAGGTTAATTAGCTGTTAAAAGATTTGCCTCAACTTCCGTCCATTCTCGCAAGTTTTTGCGAACGTAATATAGGTGGATTAAAAATAAATTACAATCCGTTATCCGGAAAAATTTAAACACCATTATATACCGAGACTTTGGCTTTATTTACGAAAGACTCCGTCAAAAGACACATAAAGAGATTATGTGATCATCACGACGATCGCTTATAATCTTAGCTTATTTTTTTATAGTCAAAAGGTCAGTTTTTTGGCAGCATTTTTTAAACATTGTATAAAATTAAACAAAATCAAAATTTGATTTGGATTGTGAGATGTGCCTTTTATTTTTTACATATGTAGTTTCGAAATTTAAAAAATGTTGTTTATTTCGTAAAAAATAAAACTATCATCAAATGTTCCTATTTAATATTTAAATCGTAAGTTTGATTTATTTTATTTTTTCTGAACATATTTCAATTTTCACCACTACCTGTGATCATTTTTAACTCTAATTTGTTTAATTTCGGTTATTAGCGAATAAAACAGCACAACTTATATTGGCAATGATTCTAGGCATTCTGTTTGGTTACAGTTCTATCCTATTTCGAAAATCATCAAAGATATCTACCTTTCGTTTTATGTAAAACTCGAGATAAAAGTCATAAAATTCAGCGGCGATCGCAGTCTATATCAAGCATGCACTTTTTACTTTTAAAATATTTTATAACTGTTAGAAAAGCGATTGGTTCGATTTAATTTTAATTTGGTAAAAACACTATGAAAACACAAGAAACAGGTCTTTCAAACATTTGATCTCAGGAAAAAAATTAATATAAGATTGTGATACATAATATCTTGAAAATAAATAATTTCTTAAATTTTGGTGGTGGAATTTCTGACACGACTGAAGTTAAGTATTAAGGATTGTTAAAGCGCAATCTTGTTTGTCTATTTTTTTGGAGGCATTATTAATAATAAGCTCAAGTAATAAATTTTCTTTTATCACAAAGAAATACGTCGGAATGGATGGTTTTTTGGCAACCAACTTTATACACTTCCTTAAAAACCAATTTTGAGAGGATTGTTTAATCAAAATCCCAAACAAGAAACATTTTTTAAGAATCATTACTAAACCATTAAAAGTGTTTCTGATAACTTTCTAAAGACATTAGTGTTCGATAAAAGAGGAAAAAATTGATAACAATCAATGACAGTGGACTCCGGGAGTTCAATGAATTTATAGGAATGTTTCTTTTAACAGCTTTTTTTTTTTTGCTTTTATTACTATACATAAGATGAAACTATTTACGGAATATCGTCATTAGTATTGAAATAAAACTTGTTTATTTTATTTGGGACCAAACGATCGATGTGAGTTAAACAACCGAAATTAAATTAATTAGGAAAAGAACTCAATGTGATAAAACATAGTTGCAGAAAATGAGAAAATTATTAACTTTTCACCATGGAAGATGTACATTGTACATATATCAAAGTTCGGTGACAATATGTGTTTTTCTTTTCTTTTTAAAATTAACTTTAAATTCATATGAATATAAAAAGTAAATATGCATAATGCATATTGTATATGACCGCTAAACTGGCTACAACTGGAATTCGTAGAGTTATTCTCGCGATAAGATCACCATTTATCTATCATGAAAATACAACAAGCGGTTGTGAAAAAATATATTAAAAACCGAAAACTTGACAAAGGAAAGGTTTTTGTCGTGCGAAAAATATCTTATCTGGGCCATGATTAATTAGTGTTGGCTGCAGGTTGCCGGAGAAATTTTTCGAGTGTCACAGTACCGTACGTTTTTCTATGGGTCCATTTTAGGAGCTTAAGATAAAATTGCTCTTGGGCTGTGGAACCCCCGAAAACAGTCTCCGATCGGTGGACTATAGCTGCTCAGTCGCTGGATGATCCAGCCTGGATCCCAAGTTCAACAGATTGTGGAGGTTGAGCCCGAGTAGGCTATTTGCAAAGCAGATTTAACCGAATTAATACCTGTCCAATGATGATATTTGGAGTTCAGTCACGCTTATCAGTTGGCTCACTTGGCCACTGACCTCTAATTTTTAATTAAGAATTTTTTATAAGAAATCAATAAAACTGTGAATGTGAATTAGTAGGAGTGCAACGATTTGGCGATACATAAAGTATTCCGAAATGACAGATTAAGAGACATCAAAATCGGCGTCTATTGGCCATCAAATCAATTACATAACATTAAAAAACATTGAACAATCAACGTTATTTTAATTGGCTTATTTGGTTGCAGATCAATGCGTTTTTATTTGTGCTTTTACCGTTATTTTAGAAATGTGGTTAAAATATTTGCAAATTATACCTGAAGCGGTAAACAGTAACTAATTAATTGTGACATTTTTTGAATCAAAATCAGCTACTTTGTGAAGATCAAATATTTCTCTCGCTTTTTTCTAAACCCCAAAATTCGTGAGATCAGATTAATGGTGATTGGAGTAACTGCGAAATTAAATATTACGAGATGATGTTAGTAAATGCTATAAACAGTTATCGAATTACCTCTACGTAGATATAATAATCGAGTTATAATCAATTAAATGTTTTTTGGTTGTTTACTTATTTTAATGTCGAAATTACAAAATACGTAAGTTTTGCAGTTATATTGAAATATTTCCATGATTTTCTGCTTATGGCTGCTTTCTGCAAACTCAGTAAAAAACAATATCGAGAATCTTGTGTGAAGAAGAAACTATAATTATAACTATTATAATATAATAAAAATACATGTTATTCTGTGAAAACTGTTTGATTTTTCCTGTTGAATGTTTTAAAGATTAACACTTTGTCCTTTGACAATAAAAATCAAATTGTCTGGACGGCAAAAACCACAGTCATGGTGAACCTTGTGCACTTTGTAATAGAAGCATGAAATTTCGCGTAAATAGTATGTCTTTGGTTGGCCCATAAGTAATGGCGCTCTTTTTGTTTAAGTTTAAGCTTCCACAAAATTAAATAAGAAATGAACAATAAATGAATCAATAATGTATTCGATTGTGTTCTTTATAATTTCTTCCCAAAGCTCAAGCTGCTCAATGTCTCGACAGTAAAAATACTATCACCTGGTTTCGACTCGAAGAAGTCGTCCAACCAAGCCTTCATTTCCACGTCATTATTGAACGACACGGCACCCAATGCATTCGAAATCCGAATCCAAGTCAGGCGAATGCGAAGGATCATGCCAAAGAAAAATTACGGAAAAAGCATAAGGTATCGAAAGTTCGTTTTTGTCGCTTTGACACTCAATTTCAATGACTTCAAAAGAACAGACATTTTACCATCAGAAAAAAACTAAACAAACATTTTGTGGAAATCCTTTATCGAATGGTATAAAACGCTTGCCTAGACCTATACCCATATTTTTTCCACGCAAAATTTTCAATTTAAAAAAGACGCCATTACTTATGGGACAACCTACTATTAAAATAAAATAAATACTATTTATACTGTGGCGTCGTCAGGGATGTGCGAAGTGTGCGGCTGCAGAACCAGAACCAGCGCGTACTTTCACGACTTTTTAATCGGGCAATAATTTCAGCTTCCTCGAATTTTTAGGCATTAGTTAGGCACGATTCCGGTTTCTGCCGATTGGAGTGGCATACAAAACTTACCCCTGTGGCCCTGTGCAATGTGCATCTTCGAAACCTGCAATCTGTGTATGGCAATCTCCGCATCTTACTACTGGGCGATAATAATTTAGACGGCAGTCTGCATACCCAGTTTAGTTGGACTAGCAGCCAGGTCTGCTGTGTGCCTGTGCGGGCCCCTACCCGAGAGTGCGCGCTGTACACGTGTTCAGGCGCGCTGGTTATCACTGCGGCTGAAAACCTTTATATGCTTTTTCCCGTGTGCATTTGTACCCGGCTTCAAGTTTAAAGTCAAATAAATTATCTTCAAAACAAAGCTATATATTTATTGATATAAATTATGGAAATATATTGCATTATTTGTACACAAGAAAAAACACTGGAATATTGTTGATTACATTAATGCAGTGCACACTAAAACTACTGGGTTAACGAATGGACCGGGAAGAATGGAGCACTATTATTTACAACTCTACATTTTAGGGACTTCCAAATTATTAATCTCAATCAAAAAATTAATTAATTTGGTCATCGATAGGAAGTTTTGAAATAAAATCTTGTACGAAAGTATAATTTGTTTAGGCCAATTTTAATATACCCTAGACCTAGAAGTACAGAAGTAACTCTTACTAAGAAATCCTGCTAAAAACCGTGCCAAAACAGGTATATGAAAAAAATCCCTTTCGGCAGGCCAACAGGCTGAGGTAGATTTCGAAGTCTTTTTGATTGCATTTTTCGGGGTAATTTTTTTCAAAACCGAGAAACAAGTTATTGATTTATAAACTGCTCATCTAGACCTTTTCAACCAAACCCGAAAAGACGTGGTTCTAAAAATTTCGAACTTCCACCCGCATTCCCACTCGCACCCCCACAAACCCTGAATCGCTGATGTCACCGTAAACTTCATAAAGAGTACTCTAATTTATGCAGATAAAGTTTCTCTCTAAACTCCATAGGGGTCGAAATATAATATTTTCAAAATTCACATAAAAGTAGGTTCAAATATCTTGAAAATCACGGCTGCTAGCTATACGTCATATATCATTTTTCAAACGGGCGGTGGTTCCGTACCAGGAAGGGATGAAACGAAAAACTATGAAAGAATTTTCCGGAAGTCATAACATGGTACCGATCTCAATAGGTAAATTTTTCTTCGAATATAATAAATGGGGGAGGGGGTTGAAATTTCGAAAACATTATATCTCGGCCCCTATGGAGTTCAGAGAGAAACTTTATCTGCATATATTAGAGTACTCCCCATGAAAATTACGGTGACACCACCATTTTACGGGTTGTGAGGGAACGAGTGGGGGTGAGAATGAAAATTCGAACTTTACTTTTAGTTATTGTTTTATATTAAATAAATAAGTTGTTTTTAACAGCAGTTAATAACGCACGACCACGGTCGGGTGAAATTTGTATTGCAATAGAAAATGGCAGATAGTAACTTAACATAATTTTAGGAATCCCCCGGATTTGTCTTGTTTCATAGTAGTTTTATGTTGGCAAATTGTTCGTAGTCGGGTTTTAGTTTCTTGAACATTTTTTTTTGTTATATTTTTGTAATATGACCGATGTCCTGACTCCTGAGCCAACTTTAAGAAAGTGTTCCTTCATCCTAGATAGTGTTAGATTAGTTCTGCTTCTTTCTTTGTTTCGTCTTTTTTTTCTTTTTTTTTTTTTGGTATTATACCCTAGATGTAGGGCATGTTAGTTTTGTGTGAACTTTTGTAATGCCAAGAAATAATAGTGGCGGAAAACTAGTACGGAAAGTATAATTGGCTTATGCCAATTATGAAATTGTGGCTTTCGATAAAATCACCAATAAAATTATTTTCATGTTCATTTCAATTTAATTAAGTAGCTGTTTAATGTTTAACTTTATTTTCTCTGTATATAGAGTAGTAAATTCTCTTCTTACTAGAAGGCAAGCTATACGATACTTCGTAGTTCAATAGTCCAAACAATGTAGGAATACTATACAATACCTTATTCCCCCCAAATATATTCTAGAAATCATACATAAATGTTAAAAATATGTTCAATACTTAATTGTGGTACACGTGTACATGATTTTTGATTCAGAGAATAATTGAATAAAACAGAAATTAGCCAAGTGCACTTTGTGCAATGGCACCAAGGAATTTTTTCCGTCTAATAATAGCTCTTTGTGGCAACACGAGAAACCTGCGGTCCTTGAGGCGCACTAAATTTCTAGTTAACATCTTCAACAAAGTAGTTAACGTCACTTGGGCATTTAATTTGCTCCTCTTCCTTGTTCAAGCAGGAGATATTTACGGTCATCCATTAAAACTGTTGAAAATGATTCCGGAGACGATAACGAAACCTCTGGATGCGACAAAAGTGCCTTTTTCTTCTCGTTGTTTATTTTTTTTTAATATGCAGGCATCGACGTGCCTGTAATAATAGCAAAAATAATCAAATGCAGTTTACTGGTCGTAACAGTTGTGCATTAAGACAACGTTGAGGAGATAATTACGCAGGTCGCATTCTTTTTTGCGATCAAGCGATCACTCCTCGACTGCTGGGATTTTATTTTCGCTATTAAGGAATGTAAGAAAAAGTGGGAGCCAGCGTGCGTGGTTGAAGCGTTCTGGCTGCAGGACGCGAGTTCAAAAGAATAATAATATTCTTCTCCTGTGCTTCATTTTCATTAGCTTCTTATTAAGTTTTTCCAATTTTATTCTTGCTTCCTCATAGGTAAGAAAAGGCGATCCACAACATGGCTGGTCTATTTATAGATCGAACCTAAAGGTTTGCTTTTAATAAATGCGTGCCTGGCGACTGGTACCCGGGGCTACGTTCTGCGCTCTTTGCCTAACTACGCCAGGGACACATCAAGTCACCGATGCTGCAATAGGTACGCGCATAAAAAGTGAATAGGGCATCGTTTCCATAATCTTGTATTCAGGGGGCTTAAGAACTGTTGACTCCACTGCTTATTTATGGGAATAGATAAAACAATGTCTAAACGGAAAGACGTCTTCTTGGGGTAGGAAACCAGCCAATCAACTTTGAGGTGTTCGTTTTTTGGTTCTGTCATGGATACTTGTAGCAAATCTACATTTGAACCTGACGGTGTGCACATATTTATAGATCGCACCAAGTGATCTTCGTTCGGGTCTCGGGATTATTGGTGCGATCACTGATTGCAAATTGACGTACAGTGAAAAATGAAGATCGTTATGTAGTGTTGCTACCAATTTTCAGCATAATTATTAATTTCATTTTTCGAAGATATACCATGTTTGTCTTGCCCTTTTCATCAAAAATGTGAAGGCAAGGAATGCAAAATATGATAGAACAATATAAAAAAAAAACACATGGTTTGCTACTTTGATCAATGAAAGTTTGCAGAATTTGCTTGCGCCAAAAAAAAAAAAAAAAAAAAAAATGGTGAATGCAGCATGACTTACAATAAGAAAATTAGTATTCCGTCACGTATTTGATTAAGCAGAAGTGATTTGCGTCATTAGAATTTCTTTAAAGGTACGCAAATTATATTCTGCAATCGTGAAGTTTTTGAGGTTGTGGTTTAGCACCTTCAATACACACGTACTCACAATCAACGTTCCAAATGCAGCACTTTGCGTTGTTCGAATTCAACACTTCCTCATTAGTAACCACGTTTAAGATTAGGTCACAGAACACCTGATCTATACTCATCTCATTAAAGGTGATACAAAAATTTCATTAAAAGTGAAGAAAAGTGCTACAGATTGGAGTTGCACTCTATATCAATCTTAGAAAGGTAAAAGGATCGGTTTAGTGAAATGAGTGAACCGAAGGATATCTCGTAAACTGTAAGGTTTAGAATTTACTTATTATTTTTCTCGTGATCACCGCTCCAAAATCCTTCGGAATTTATCACCAAAATCAATTTCCGCAGTTATCGGTATCTTGCCTATACAATATACATATAGCTAATCACAGACAAAATTCAGTACTTAGAATCGCTATAACTTTTTCCCTCATCGGATTGAAATGTACCGCCATATTAACTATTGAAGTACAATAAAAGAGCTATCGAATGACATATGACTCGTCCTTTTTGGTATATTGGACCGTTTTGTCCCCTTGTCCTTTCATTAATTAGCTAGATGCACTCTCCATGCATTTACTAAATTCTATGTGTTAACATAGTACATGTAAATAAACAACATACCTTTATTTTTGTGCAGTGTTTATGTTTCTTAATTGGTTTGTATGATTTACATACATTGTAATTGTAAATTTCATTTTAATTAAAATTAACTGTGGCGAGTCGCAGTGGCGTCAGAACGGGAGAGTCAACGGACTCAGTTAACTCCTCTGTAATCTGGGAAAGGATCAGGCGTAGGCGTAAAGGATTCAATTTTCGGTGCAATAATAATTATTTTACTAGAACGCGTAGCAGCCGTTCGAACGGCGTGGCTTAGTTATATTGAAAAACCATTTTCCATTGTCGATTAATGACGGAGCCATTCTTCGTAAAAGATCGGCTCACTCAGATCACGAAATCTAAATCTTTCGGAAACCGGTTGTTAATCCATTGTACACGTGTACACCACTTGCAAAGCCAATTAATTGATAATTGTACGTTTAGTTCCCCTCGTAAAAGGGAGCAAAATCCAAATATATGAAAATTATGAAGTTGATAACTCTTCAACTCATTTGACAGTTCTTTGTTTCGATTAGTTCGTAGCGCGATTTTTTTTTTTGGAAATTAGTCAATTAAACACATATTAGTGTTAATTAAAGTGATTTATTTATTGTAAAATTTGTAAGACGAGAAAAATAGTACACCTGTAATACCGTTATCACCTCAAATAACCTCCAGCGGCAACTCCTAGAACTACGTGGAATGTGGCGGAGCATGCAGAGTGCAGACGCAGAGTAGCGCTACCTCGCGGAAAAACTAAGAACTAAGTAAAAAATACGTTCGGTTCAGAGGATACAATCCTAAAAGACTGACTGAAGTGTCTCGCAAACAGATCAGCTATAGATGGATCCCTAGAAGATGAATCCGCCAGATGAAGAATGGAGGGGTAGCCACTCGATTTTCTTTCAGAATTAACGAAACTGCAAAAATGTTTGGGATTCCTGATTAAGTCGGCTTACACTTTTTCCTGGTAACTAGAGTAAAGGAAAAGACTGAGTTCTTAGAACCTATTTAAAAAAGATAGGTAATAAAGTAATCTGCTTCAGAACATGATAAGAGAAAAACTCGCCAAAGCTTATTGCGGAGAGAACGAAGTTAGCTATCCTACCAAGAAGAATGGAGAAACTTCTGCGGGATCGATAGGGAACTGACTGTGAAAAACAAGAAGAAATAATGTCGATTGATGATTCAATTTAAGTTCTATCTTTTTTATCTTTAGTTTTTTTTTTTTTGTAAAGATTTTTCTCTTTCGTTGATTTACGCTTCGTTTTTGGATTTTTATTTTTGAAAATTCCTTGAGACTTTTTTTTAGCTTTAACGATGGAAGAATTTTGATAAGTTTTCCGGTTGATTAAATTATCGGATTACTTTAAGTTCGTGCTGATTAAATTTTAGGTTTGAATTTTTTTTCTGGCACAATCTGAGTTTTTTTTAATTTTCGAATTTTTTTGTAGTTAATTCTTTTATTGTTTTTCTTTGGACTTTCAGTTTATAAAGGATGAAGGATTCTCTCCAACGGAGAGGAAATGGACTGTTGGAAAACAAAAGTGAGTTGTTGAACAAGATGAGGAGCGCGGACAACGGCCGGGAAGCAATCGGGACCGGGGGTATAATCCTCATCAAGAGCGGCAATAGCTGCTTCAACAAGCGTGGAGTCAATACGAATGGAAGTAAGGGAAGTTTTCAGATAGGAGTGCAAGTACTCAAAGTATTTAGTGTCAGGCTCGGATGTGGTGCAACCACCCTGACTAAAGTGTTGGGCAAATAAGTTTGCAATAATGGACGGATTGTTAGACGAGGAATTAGCTAAATTAAGCGTTGTGGGATAACCGCTTGATTTTCTTTTCGAGTGGATGACGTGAAAGAAGCGTTTAGGATTGAGGGTGATATCCATACGGATACGCATTCTGCTAATAGCAGAACTAGCCTTAGTGACATAAGAAAATGAATGTCAAGATTTTTATATAGAATGATTATATTTTTCTACATCTAGGTTATCACGTAATTGGTGTGACCAATTGCTTCCTTACTAGTTTTATGCTCAAAATTACTCAAACATTTTTGATTGGTCTCGGACAACCATATCCGAGCCTACATTGAGACACTACTGTATGTAGAATGTGAAAAGAGCTGTAGAGCTGGTGACAGAAACAGGTAAGACAGGTAAGACCGTGTGTGGCTTTGAGAAGCGTCATGGGCACATTATTACCAAACTATAGTCAAGGCAAAAAATGCCAACATTCAAAACAAAATATTAATACCAAAAAATTAAGGAGTAGAAAAGTGACCATACATTATGGGAAGGTTGGGATGGGTATGGGCATGGACTACGCTAGGACTGCAGCCACGCAGCCTCTCCGTGGCGGGTCTTGGTAGTATTAATGGTACTGATAATGAATTCAAGTTTAAGATGGGCCTGGCGTGGTACGATACGTTCTATAACTTCATTGGTAAGCTCACTTCGGCGACATCCCGTCAACCGTGAGAGATATCGTCAAAATACAAAAATTTTCACGCGAAAATTATCCAGCCCGATCGGAAGTTCTTGCTCATGCACAATTGGACGTCTTCTTGGGAGAAGAAACGAAACAGTCAAAGATCTATATCGTTCTAGAGCCCACAAGGAAGCTATATCAAGGCATAGATTTTTAGAGAACTTTCGGCGTGGCTCCTGATGTTCTTGGAATAAACGTGGCGGTAGATGGGAATACATCTCCCAGTTATGGGAAAAACCATTTTGTTGGAACACAATTCTCTCGCGTTAGTTTTACGACATTATCCAAATACTAAGTGCTTATTAGTAAAAACAACCACTTCCACAAATCTTATTTTGTCATTTCACTACATATTCGACGAGCTTAATCAATTTCTCTTAATTCTTCACAACAGGTTTTCAGAAAGTCAATCATAATTAATATTTCATATTGTGGCTATTTTTAGAGGGAAGACTACAAAAAATCGAATTAAATTAGATGCAAATTTAATTCATTTACAGAAAATTCTTAATTTGCCATGTTTTATGAATTTAATTCTAATGTAGTGTAGGAATCAATGTAAGTTGGAATAAATTGGAATAATTGATAATCCTTACCATGCAAATCGAATATTAGTTTTTTCTTTTATACTCAAATGCAATAGTATGCAGCAAACAATTGAAACAGTGGTTAATGAATTTAAGCGAGGACGGTATGAATTTTTTTTATTCTCTTAAGGACATTTAAAGAATATCACGGACATTTCCAGATGCACCAGAACCAATTTTGTCAACACTAAAAGGATTGGGGGAGACACTGACAACGCACATCACGAATACCATGTGGGATCAACAATTTCGTGTTGCCCTGGTTTCTTCCACTTTACATCCTGATGTATCCGTGGACAAGAATTTCTCATTCAAGGTCGTTGTGAGTTTCAAATTTGTTTCATTGTGGTTTTATATTAGGAACGCGATCATTTCTTTGGCATGGACAAATATCCCCAACAGATTAATGTCGCAATTGTTCTCATTTTTGGACACATTTATAACAATTCTATGATTTTTAGGTTCCACAGTATAAATAACTTAAAAATAGATAAGATTAATAATAGCATAGCACAGTTGTCAGGGTAGCGTGGCCGAGCGGTCTAAGGCGCTGGTTTAAGGCACCAGTCTCTTCGGGGGCGTGGGTTCGAATCCCACCGCTGCCAGAGTTTTTTTTTGTTTTTGTTCAGGCATTTGTTTATAGTTTGTCTGGCTTTACTTGATTTGACTACTCTTGGTGTATTATTTGTCACTGGATCAGGAGTCCAATATAAAGAAAAACACGTGGCTGCTTAATACATACTTTAATAAGAGACTTGAATTCACGGGCGTCAGCTAGTAACTGATCGCCTTGATTCTTCCAAATAACTCCAAACTTAACCGTAATTAGACTACTAACTATAGTTGCCACATTACTTTTACACTTGGAAAGCGATAATTTGTAAATATCTTAAAAATTAGGTTATACATTTTTACATTATTCACTTATTTACATTGTCCTTGAGAGATTCCAGGAGAGAAAACAGGCGAAATTTGGTGTGTGATGTTGAGCAATTTAACGATGCTGTGCAACACTTGCGACCAAAAGCGAAATCTTTGTGCTTCGAATGGCGAATGGAACATGTCCTTAAATTTCCTTATGTTATTAATAAGTCGATTCCACATTTTTCATTAAGTTTATAACTTTGAAAATGATAAAAATTTTACACTTTTCGCTCGTTGAACATTACAATGACGTTCTCACATTTATTTCTCCGAAATTCAATTGTTTAAATTTTTTTGCAAAAAGATCAACAATAAAGCAATTACGTCACAACAAACAAGTTTTTATATTCAATAATTATCTTGAATTTTTTTAAATTGTTCACTATTGATTAATAAATTACAAATTTTTTCTCAGGTCTCGTGCTGGGAGGCCAGGACCACCCACTGCGGCGCTGATTAATTGAATATGTACATTGTACATCATGTGTAAGCTTTAAAATAGATGTAATTAGTTTGAAAAACTCTATGTTTTGAAAGCTTTTGCACTTTTTATGACCATGTTTCTAACAATATCAGCTAAATTTCAATTAAATTGTAACAAATAAATTTATTCTGTTAATCGAAAACACATACTTATGAGAAATAATAAACTGAAATTCATTAATTTTATTTGAATAAAATTCATATTATCCAATAGTTGAACTTCGTCCAGTTTAGTATTGAAAGGGTCACAATGTCAGTTCTTAATTTCACCTACGTGACACGGCAGAAGTGTTTGCAACATACATGCGACTATTTATTGTTATTCTTGTTCCGTGTGAAAAAGGTGAACCTTCATCAATCATGGTGATATAGACTGCGACACTATGCGAGAAAATTATTTAATTGGTTTAACATGCACCGCCTTAGCTGGCATGCAAATAAAATAACCAGCCAGACTTGCGCATCAGGGTTAAGTATTGACCGCACTGTTGTAAACAATACGATTGTTTTGAAACATTAAGATGATCAAACACCAGCGGAATCATGAAAGGAGATAATCAGGTAAGCTCAATTACCTGGACGCCACTGGGAAACCCGGGCCACCAATGTGAAGGTGACAGACTGATTGAGTTGCCGGACAGATTCGACCTAGACCATGTTCGTGAGTGTCAAGAGTTCATGAAGTTAGCTGGGAGGGTTGAAAAGAAATCGTGCGGAAGCAAAAATGGTCAACGATTGCCACATAGTCTCTAATTACAATTCAGTGATTGCAGTCGACGTCGACCCGTGCTTCAAATTGCGCAATTGTTCAAGCAGTTCTAAGAAATTTTTAGACTACGAACCCCCTCCGAGATAAATATAATCTCGCAGCATGTAAATAGTGTTGGAAATTACTGAAACTCAATCACTAGAAAATTATCGGCTCTGGTATGGATACTAAAAATCTTAATCAACACTATTCCACGAAACAATCTTTTATAATTTCAAACAAATCGCAACAACTAATTACATACGTAGTTTCAAGATCAGATAAAAACATATAAAGTTATCCCAATCGAGGAAGACGACAGCTCTAGTAACCCACGTGATCAATGATTCAGAGAAGATTTGATCGTAATAGGGGAGGACTTCATAAATAAGATGTGATGATATTTATCAACAGAGCCGCGTAAGAATCTCAGTCGCCGCTGTAAAAAATAAGTTAAATATAGTACCTAAAATGTTGAACTGTTGTCATGTTTGGAGAACAGCTTTTTATACCATGTTTTTTTTCTTTTAATCAAGAAAATATTGTACATACATATTAGGTACATATGTGTTATACGACAAAACAATTTTTTGTTACATGAATCATCAACAAATACATCTATTTATCGATGGCATAAATCAGGCATTAAGATGTCGTCTTCTAATTGTTTTATTTAGAAGAGATACAAAACTATTGTCAAACCAACATCAGGCATCCATAACGTGACCACAAGCACAAGCACAAAAAAAGGGGGAGGACTGCAAATGGTCACCGGCTAAGTGGTAAGTGAAATCAATGGTGGTTACTAAAAACAATTAATCAGGGTGTAACCGCCAAGCGATGTCATTAAATATTGGCCAATGCAAATGGGACTCCCGATGGCAGCTTGCGGGAAGATGTAATTACAAGTTACAAGCTTCTATTCTTGGTTTTGCGAGAAATCTCTCGCAATCCACTTGAATAATCGCCATTTCCTTTCCGTTTGCGACAATGACCTCTCCTCACGTGTTATAGGATCTCCAAGGCCAACGTGAGAGCAGACGAGCTTCTGTCCAAAGTGGCCAGTGGTCAGTTACCGTCCACTGTCCAGCGTCTGGCGTCTCAGTCGCAGTGCGAAATTGCTATTATCTTACATGGCTGCCTGGAATATTTTGTAAGAATCGTTATCTAATTACGAGGGATCACTTTGCAGTGTTAAGGTTCAAGAAACATTTTACCAATTTCATAACAGGTATTTTTCGTTGGGAGTTACAATTATTTACTCCGATGCTGGACCTGTGTATCCTTGTTTTTTTTTTTGCAGATAAATGTGTTTTAAGTAATGCACATTCCGGTTATTATTCTGTGCTAACCGCAAGTCATGCACAAATGAATCAGACATGCGTAGTATATTTTTTCCATTTCCATATTGACTGTAAATCTGAAAATAAAATTTCAATTTTCTTTTACTTTCATTGAAAAAAATTATTTTTGTACCCTTGATGTAGGTTATATTAATTTTAAGCGAGCGTTTGCCAAGAAATAATGGTGGCAGAAAAAAAAAGGACTACATATTATATATTCATGATTGCGCACTGCGCAGTGAAAGAAACCGTTTTATACATCCCTGTCTGTTGTCTGTCAAGCCAACTCCAGAACGCTTGTAGCCAGAGGCTTGAAATTTCGCACAGTAATACTTGGTTAAAATGGTAAAGTCAAGTTTGAAGCTCAGAGAAAGAAAATACTCTTATCTCTATGGTTTGAAGAGGAACAACATGGAGTGGAATCAGCGTGAAATGTAAAACCCCAACCATACCAAATTGAACAGTATTTTGTTACGTTTCAGTTTTCGTCCAAGGTTCATTCAGTTTGTAAGAGATGTCGCTCGAATAGGTCTACAACAATTCCACAATGATTTTAATGCTCCGTATTGACATGACATGACGTGACGTATTGCTATGATACAGTGCGGTTAAATTTTTTGACATTTTTGAAAATGCGCTCAGGTCAGACTCAATGCGGAAAATATCTGAAAACAAACTTTGTCGTAATAACATGACAATAACTATGTACATTTTTAATATCAGACATATTGTGATAATACCGTCTGCCTTTTTTTTGACATGGCAGAAATGGGCTCACATCAAGTTCTGACATTTTCTACCGTTATTTTTCATCTAGTCGGATTGAGAATCGTCAAATCTGTCGATTTTTTATGGTTTTGGGCGTGGGCTCTCGTACTACGAGTATTGCCGCTGTCATCATTAGGAAATATCGTGTTATAAATATCCCTTGCACGCTTTCCCGTGGTAAAGAATAATTTGTTAAAATTATGTTCTGTAGCATAACTACGGCTTACCACGTAATTGACACTAGTAGTTTTTGAACGCGCTCCTATTGACACACCTGTCTTAAAGCTATCTTCACACTAATTACGTTACTACGTCTTATTACAGACCCTGCATGTACGCGTAGAAGAGAATGTGGTTAGGATTTTGTTATAGCCGAAATATACAATACGAAGTAAATTTCATAAAGACAACAATGTTTAGCTGCTGAAACAAATAGACAACGAAACAAAACATTACCTTTTTTGCAATATCGTACAATTTCTAAAATATAAAAGTTAACTAGAAAGGGTTTTGAAACATGAAATGATGAAAGTGAAACTGGAATTTTCGGCATCCACGCATTGCCACCTACTGGAACAACAAATCTATATAAATAAAAATGTAAATGTCTATTTGTTAATATCCGCTAATCTCCGAAAGTTCGTCACCGATTGCTTTGAAATTTTCACACAAGCGTTGCATTCGAACACAGTCAGCTTTTTCTATACTTTTTATATTTGTAGGGGGTGGGGGTGGTAGCTACCCCCCTTGGGGCTGTCCAATTTGGGCCGTGTGTGGTATCAAATTAAAGGTCTAACTGAGTACTATTGAATGGCATATTTTTTTTCTTCTGAAACAAACTTTACAACAGACTTTTATCATTCGAATATCGTCAAAATATGTGGTTTTCCAATTGGTCTATAGAGGGGTTGTAGCCATTACATGACAACATTTCAATTTCCTATGTTTAACCGTTATACATGGGTTTTAGTGTGAAATAAATTTGTTCAGTTTTTTCAAGCAAAATTTTTTTACATGGAGGTACTTAAATTAAAATCCGATAATCTTCTATTTTATTTATTTTATTTTATTTTACGTTTACACCGCTTACGGCTAAGCCCAAGCTGAATAAAATAGGAGAAAGACTTAATAAAAAAAGGCAACCTAATGATAACTAAATTAAATATGTCTACAATAACAACAAAAGATCAACAATAAAACTAATACTAAAATCACGATCACCGATTGACTAAGCCACATTGCCAAGAGAGTCGATTGCAGGATCAGCCTTGATGCGTCTTCGAAAGTCATCCCGGATAGAAGAGTCCATACAATGCAATTGTGGGTTCTGCCATTAAAGAAGGAACACAAACTACTAAACTACTTATCGTAGAGAAAAATTAATTAGATCAAAATGTCCGCAAGAGAACGTAGATGTGAATTAATAAGCATATGTCAGATAGATTCTGTACCGTTATATGAGTTTCTAGCTAACTGAGGGCTAAGTGGGCTTCTATTTGTGCAGTTGTGCTAACTTACTCAACGTGAAAAATGCGAGAATTTGTTCAAATTTCTTAGACAGTGATTATCAATTACACCCTTTGCACTGCATTTCATCATTTTGCAACGTTCTTAAATAACACAAATTCTTAAGCTCTGTTTAGCACTGTTTGTAAATTGTTTACTTCTTGTTTACACTTCTGACGTTTATCCGCAGTGACGTCATGACAGCCGTCTTTTTCGTATCGATATTCGTTACGCCGTAAGTCAGATTACTATACTCGATGTTTTTGTATCATACGTCACGGCCAGTTGTCATATTTGTACGTGCTCTACTTTTTGCTCTCTGTTGTGTTTTTCTATTATTTTATTAAGCGTTTGTATTTTGAAATTGTAAATTTTAAAGGGTTAAAAACAATGCGCATTGGAGTAGAGTGGAGTCAGAAAGTATATCATCGGTGAATTAGAAACGGTGCGGGGCTGTTTATTTATTTATTCTAATATAAAGCATTCGTATACCTAAGTATTTTCAATTTGAATTTCTTGTAGGAGTTAATTAAATCTGTTTGCTATAATTGGAAACTAACCTGCGTTGACGTGTTCCTAATAAACGAAAAGAACTGTGGGAGGCAATTCATACTTTTCCGTATATGGGTTCCATCGATTTTTCACCTCAGCTAAGCTCAAGCTCGAAAGGAAAAGAAATTATTGTATTCTAGAAATCCGATATATACAGTAAGTGATCATGTGCTTCAGCTGGATACATAACATTCCTTTTGTTGTTTCTCTAGCAAATAATTTATTTAATTTCAGTTTGCGCTGTGACTGCTGAATTGAATCATATCGTAAAGTATCTGTGAAATCGGAACGCCGCACTTGAATAATGGATAACGCAAGTGGAAAACAAAATTCACTTTTGGCAGACGTGAAACGGAGGGCAAAATCTAGAATGAACGCGGCGGGGCCAAACGAGGAGTGCGTGGTGAAAGATATCTATGAAAATGTAAGATTCGGTGTCTATGAGTTGTGTTGCGGTTTCACGTCTAGGAAACATCTCTATTTCAGGCTAGAACATCAAAGAAACAGATTCGCGGTGATACTGGAGTTATCTTTGACGAGTCCATGGCATTGCACGAATGCTTGTGGGACAGCAAGCATCCAGAGCGACCAGAGAGGCTTCTCAGAGTACTAGACAGGTGAGTGATTGATTATTGACATCCGCAAAACTGTACTATTTGCGTAAGGCCGTGAAAAGTGGGTTTCCAATCCCAATACATTTGCTCACCTAATGGAACTAATTATTTTGATATTTGAAGAACAGATTTTCACCGCACAACAAACTCTTGCTAGATTCTTAAAACTGCACCGGCCAACATAGAAATAATATCCTTGTCCAATACTTATATGCTTTTGTAAAGAACAAAATAGCAACCTATTCAATCACTTATCGGAACGTCACAGTGATTTTTTTTATGGAGTTATTGGAAAGCGAAAGTGTTTAGTAGAGCACGCCTATTTACCAAAAGATTGGAGGAGTTTAGTAGAAAAATGTATAAATGTTTTTCAAACAAACAAAACTGCCACAAACAAAGACAATATCAGATGGCTATCCCATAAGATATTTCAAAGCACCTACACTCTACAGTTCGCTTCTCTGAGTCACCATTTGGATTTAATGCAATGTCTTTACACATAGGTTTATTATTTCTGACTGAATACACTAATATTGGTAATCCTCCCAAGCAGCATTTATTTTATTTTATAAAAAAAAATCTTTTTAATTTTTATTTAATTCTTCACTCTTTCGTCAAAACAAAAACGACTTTCTTATTCGATATCCTGACCCTAAAAAACAGAAAAAACGATACCACACATGACCAAGTTCACGAAAACTTTAAAAATGCGTAATTTTACCCACCTTTTTCACCCCTAAAGGCTAAAAGCCTAAAACCCCAGGGTGTATTCCGATCAAGCTGCCGAGCTTCAGCACACAACTAGGGTTCAAATGTAGCCTATATGCGAAAGAACGATTTTGTTCGACCGCTAATTAAGGTAGATATCGCTGGGGCGGCGAACGGCGGACAGACATTGCATTTTTGAACTCTACACATCTTGAAACGTGAAAGAAAAAAATTTGAGGGGGTGTTAAGAAAATTTTTTCGGAACCGATTACAAAAGTGTATTATTCAGAGAATATTAAACCAAAAAACGCAAAGTTCTCACAAAGTTTTATCATTTCGAAACTAATTTGTGTTTCCTCTACATATTCGATCGTGATAAGAAATTCCAAACTTCATTACTCAAAAGCTAATTAAGCTAAAGTCATGTAGAAAAAAAAATATTTTATTGAGTAACAATGAAACAGTGCATTTTCCGAGTTTCATCGGTACCTACTCGAAAAGTTTCGGAAATATGATTTTTTGAATTTCCCAATTTTCACCCCTCAAAATCCAAAATTTTAGTCGACGGTTTTCAATGAATATAAAATACCAAATATTGTTTTTTTTTAATTAATGGTTTTGTTTGCAATTGCTGTAAAAGTAATTAATTTGTTTTTCCCTTAAAGCTTGTTCGTTCTTTAAACAGTTTTTTTTGTTACAATTTATAATACTGGAGTTCTCTTGTTTTTGCACTAATGCCTTGTAAGCTTCTCTTGGCATTTCCTTATATTTATAACTTTGAGTTTGCGAATTAGATCATGTTAATTTAAATTGTTTGTGTACATTTCAAGTGACGATAATTCCAATCCAATTTGTGTTCCATAAATGTTCAGTGTTATTTAAATTTAATATTTCATAATTAGGTATTACTTTTTAACTTTCGTATGCAGTGGTGTATGTGAAATTGTAGCCAGTGGAAAAAACGGAAAATTAAGATTATTAGCCCGAAACACTAGGTTGTTTTTTTTTATTTTTGTGGAACATTCAGTGCAGTCGTACATACATTATACAATAATTATACATAGAAGACTTGCTGGGGGCTACCACAGTGTGACGAGTATATGGAGCTAAACGGAACTATGCAATGGTTATTCATTAATGATTTTAGGCTAATTTTGGTAAAAAGGACTAAAATGATCAAAAAGGATTCGATGAAAAAAGTATTTTTTTTTCTGAATTTTAAAGCCCTTACAACTATTCTATTTTATCCTGTTTTCAAATTTCCAAGTCTATTTTACGAAGTTAATAAATAATTGAAATCATTATCAATATTTTATATGGGAGTCACAGCCGGGTGCTTCCTGGCAACAGCCCTTTCATTGACTGGAAAAAAGAAGAGTGTTATGAAATAGAACTGAAAAATAGTTTTATACACTTTCTAATCGTATAATATCAAGATAAAAAGTATTCTATGTTCAGTAACAGTTCCATAATACATTCTACATTTTACAAAGGTTCATGGAAATCGGTTTAATCAGTTGCGAATAAACTGACAAACTCACTTTCGCATTTATAATATAAGTAAGGAAGTACGTAAATCGCAAATCCTAGGTGTCATCTACTAAATTTACTATATGATTCTACTATGTAAAATTTTATTTTATAAATACGTTATAAATCTTTTAATAAGTTTAATGCCGTAAAGCTGCAAAAATTATCCTCTGAAATCAATTATGATCCATCAAATTTTTCTCTTTGCAAATAATTTCTAGATGCAAAGAGCTGCATCTGATAGAGCGTTGCAAACGACTGCCATCCCGACAGGCAACTGAGGACGAAATATTACTGAAGCACACAAGTCACATGTACAATTTCCTTAAATCTACGTCTGAGGAAACGAATGCAGATGCTCTGGAAGATCTTAGCTCACATTTCGACTCAATTTATTTTCATCCAGTATGTTTTAATATATATGTTCAATATCAATTGTAATTAAGTAGAAAAGTTTTCAGACAACATTTGATTTATCTCTGTTGGCTGTAGGAAGTACTATAGAGTTGATTGATAATATTGTGTCCGGCAATGTGCAAAATGGTATGGCGATTATACGACCTCCAGGGCATCATGCAATGAAAGCTGATTTTAATGGGTATAATTTATTTGTTCAGTTGCTAAGAATTCATTGCTAAATTATTTATACTTGCAGTTTTTGTTTTTTTAACAACGTTTCTATTGCTGCAGAATACTGCTTGACCAAATTGAATTTGTCTAAGATATTAATTGTAGACTGGGATGTTCATCACGGACAGGGAACTCAGAGGCACTTTTACAACGATCCAAGGTTAACATTGTGATTAATATAAAGGACGTAATGTAATTAATCAATTTCAGAGTTTTATATTTTTCAATACATCGATACGAGTACGGTGCCTTTTGGCCTAACCTTCGTGAATCCGACTTTGATGCAATTGGTGACGGACCCGGCAAGGGGTACAACTTCAATATTCCTCTAAATTCAATTGGAATGACCAATGCAGATTACTTAGCAGTTTTTCAACACATTTTAATTCCTGTTGCTTTAGAGGTAATTTCATGCTTTAGCACGTTTAGAAAGAAAATTTTAACGACTTTTATCGACCCATAAGTAATTACATTTTGAAACCATGCATATCGCATTGGTGGCATATTTAAGTACTTCCTCTGTACCGAAAATAGTTGCTGCATTTCGTAAGAAGCGCGACAACAAGGAATTACTTAACAATTTTTTTTAATTTAAAGAGGAAACATAGATAAATCATTGACTTCAAATTGTTTTGAACATTATTTTGCAAAAAAATGTAACGAGAACAGCATAACTTTTAGCAGCGGTATTTATCGCATCCCGTTTGAGTTTGTAATGATGCAAAATTCGCTTGCGATCATCATTACTAAATTCTCCACACTTGTTGTGCCGGTTGGTTACTATCTAACAATTCCTGTTGTTTTGCAAAAATAGCGTCAAACAAAATCGAAACGGATTTAAACAAAGTTTGGCCATGGCACACTTACGATCATAAAAAATCTGATAAATATGGAGCATTGGTCCAGAGGTAGTGGATTGACCATTTTAGAAAAAAGTAGTATCTCCCTGTTGTTTCTATTGTATTTGGGGTATTGAGAACAATTCTTAACAAAAAAATGTAGCAACTATTTTCGGATAGAGGAATTATATAAAATTCGGTTAACTAGTTTCAGCCACAACTTATTATCGTATCGTCTGGATATGATGCAGCAATTGGATGCCCAGAGGTTAGTTCATGCATTTATGTTTTGCTTTTTTGTATTGCAGTATTGTCCACATGTAGTAATTGTAAGTGCTGGTTTCGATTCAGCTTTGGGAGATATTAAGGTATTATAAGTTCTAAGTTCTTTATATTGAACTCTATAATGTCATGATTTTTGAAAGAGCACGTTTCGAACAACATTCGGAAAAATCGTAGAACAAAATGTGTAATTGAAAATATTCAAAAGTTGTAAAACATATCTCACTTAACGTAATTTGCGTTTTATGAATTACGAATATTGATAAAACGAATAAAGACTAACAATTATATATTTTTAAGGGTGAAATGGAAGTAACTCCAGCGTGCTACGCGCACTTATTGCATTCCCTATTGAACCTAGCAGAGGGCAAAGTAGCCGTAGTCCTTGAAGGTGGCTATTGCCTTGAATCATTGGCTGAGGGAGCAGCACTTACGCTCCGCTGTTTACTGGGTGATCCTTGCCCTCAATTAGAGCAGCTTACTCCACCGTGTACAGATATTAAATTGTCAATACTAAATTGTATTTTTTCCCATCGAGCGTATTGGAAATGTTTAAATCTCCAGCAGACTTACACATTAGAAGAATTCAATAATGTTAATCCGCAACCAGAATTACATCCAGTTGTAAAAACATTCGTAGGCCAAAATCCAGGGGTCGTTGAACGTTATGAAACCAGGGGTTGTTATCCTGTTCAGGAAAGCATGGTAAAGAAGGCAGTACACGAAAGGTTGATGAGTCTAAGAAAATGTAAGCATACATATTACATATATTGATTTCTATTTTTATAAAAATTATTTACTTTTTACAGCAACATCATTGAGCTTTCCCAAAAACAGAGTGTGTTATGTCTATGATAACTTTTTACTGAAGCACGAAAATGTATATGAGATGTAAGTTATCGCAATTGTTTCTTCTTTGAGAGGGTAATTGATTTAATTGTACTTAGAAATTATCCAGAATGCCCAAAACGCATTCAAGAAATAATCAAGTTTCATGAAGAGTATAATCTATTCGAACGCATTGAAAAACTGAAAAGTCGACATGCAACACTAGATGAATTGTACTTAGTTCATACCAAGGATCACGTAAACGTAATTAATCGCTGCAAGCAAATGGAAGATCTGCAGGATTTAGCTAACTGTTACAATTCGGTGTATTTTCACCCCGATACGTTTGCATGTGCTACACTAGCTGCTGGCTCAGTACTTCAGGTTGTGGATCATCTCCTCACCGGACAGTCAAGAAGTGGAGTTTGTATAGTACGACCACCAGGACATCACGCTGAACCGAACATTCCCCAGGGCTTTTGTATATTCAATAATGTAGCCATTGCGGCCACGTATGCTCTAAAAACTTACGCACTAAAACGGTTAGTTAATACATGGAATTGTTCTTGAAAGTATTTTATTAGAAATCGTTTTTTAGAATTCTTATTGTTGACTGGGATGTGCATCACGGCAATGGTACTCAGCGCATTTTCGAAAAAAGTAGAAATGTGTGTTACATCAGCATTCATAGGTACGATAATGGAACTTTCTTTCCCAAAAGTGAAACTGGGAATTATGATGTTGTGGGAAAAGAAAGTGGTGAAGGGTTTACTGTAAACATTCCCTGGAACGAGGTACTAATTAACATATATCGTATATTTACTGTATAATGAATTTCGTAATGTTTTAGAAAAAAATGGGAGACGCGGAATATGCGACAGTATTCCAGGAGATAATTATGCCGATTGCATATGCATATAATCCGGAACTCGTGTTCGTTTCAGCTGGATTCGATGCAGCTGTTGGTGACCCTCTGGGTGGCTGTAAAGTTACTCCAGAAGCATATGGTCATTTTACGCATTGGCTTTCTGGACTCGCTAATGGTCGCGTCATAATCTGTCTAGAAGGGGGCTACAATGTCAATACTGTGGCATATTCAATGACTATGTGCACTAAAGCACTGCTCGGTGATCCCTTGCCTGCACTTCAATTGGAGTACAAAGGGACAGCATTCGAAAGTTGCATTCAGACAATACAAAACGTAGTAAACGTTCAGGGGAACTATTGGAAACCTCTTTGCTTTAACCAGAAAATACCGAATTGCTTACATACCACACCAGTACTTACTGGTCTTGCTGAGAAAATGAAAATATCACAGTGTATTGATACGGAAAGCAACAGTAAAAAATCTTCAAGCAAACCTAATAATATAAGTTCAGATACAGCGGGTCCTAGCACTTCTAATCAAAACTCGAGCACGAGAACTTTTAAGCAGTTCTTCGAACAGCAAATGGAGGTACGCAGTTTTTATTTATGTACAGTGCTGTAGGAAATTGGGACCAAACGTTGATTTTAGAAATTCATCCTATTCACGAGCCCATCACGTATTGAGCAGGAGAAGGGGGATGGCGACCGAGGTTGCAAATGAAATCCTTGAATGTTGCTAATTAATCTATAAATTTTCGTTTTAATTAATGTAATATTTTTAATATCAAGTAAGAAAAACTCCATTCACTTCTGTTTAAACCTATAGCCCCAAGTTATCAACGTCGGTCGTTCGTCGTGGTAAGGACTAGCAGTCAATCTTGTGACAAAATCATCGGATAATCTTCTTTCATTCAGAATTTAAAATCTCTTTCTGTTCTTCGAGGTACATAAGACTGGACTGTAGGCACTACAAATTTTATTTCGTACGATTCGCATTTCATTTGCAACCCCTGTCCTGATCCCTCTTCTCTTTCTAAACAAGTGATGCGCTGTTGAATAGGATACATGTCCAAGATCAACGTTTGGTCGTATAATTACCTGCAGTATTATATTTTCAATATTTAACAACAACAAATTTAATAAGATGATGCTTTAGATTTCAAAGAATGGAGAAATGTTTGCAGTGTTTCCTCTTAAAACATGCCCACATTTATCAATGTTAAAACCAGATGAAGTTCTTGATAGTAAGTATAGAATTTTTAGAGTTTTATTGTTTTTCTTTTACAGTGTATTTATACTTTGTTGTGTTAAATTTCAATTGTACTTTAAAGTGCATTTCGGAAAATTGCTTGTGTAGAATTTTTCTTGTTTTGTACCCTAGGCTATGGTTTGCAAAGCCTTAAGGCTTGTTTCTATTTAAAATGTATTATGGACCTGAAAGATTTTGCGTTTAAAGCTATTTACGCCTTTTACATAATATGTTATAAATTTTAAACTGCTACTAATTAATGAATGAAAATTTGTATACAAAGGATTTTTGGGATGATTGTTGATGTTTATTTTGTTCTAAAACACAATAGATGTAACTCAAAAGTTTTAACACTGAAGCAACGTTCGTTAAGAAATCGAGTAAAAAATCGTGCCAAAAAGGTTTCCTATCGTAAAAAGAGAAATTCGTTCTAAATGATTGATATTTTTGGACATTTTTGGTATCTATAAAATTGCAAAATCGTGTATAAAAATACCGTGTAAAAGAGTTCCGTTCAAATAATTAGTACATAATTGCAAGACGTATAACAATATTTAACGAAAGAAAGTTAATATATCATAATTCAGTTGAGAAAACGAAAATTTTTGTATATTAAAAATAATTCAGGCTTATATGGCAATACTAAGAAGGGGTTGCCCGATTTCCCTCAACTTCGAACTTGACCTTACAATTTCAATACTATTGTACCAAATATCAATCCTCTAGCTACAAGCGTTATCGTCTGAACAGACGGAAATCTATTTGAAACGGTTTCTTATTTCTTCCCAATTAGGTTTTTTTTTTTATCATTCTTATTTCTTGGCGTTGCAAACGTTCGCTCAAAACTATGTAAAATAACCAGCATCTAGGGTATAAAATTGGTCTTTCTTGATTACCTAGTAAAATAATTTACTCTCACTTATTTTATCCCACCATTTCTTTTTTTAGGAATAAATACAAGAGAATTGTGTGCAGAATGCCATTCCGCCGATGAAAACTGGATATGCTTGCATTGCTTCAGAACCCTGTGTGGACGTTATGTGCAAGAACACATGTTAATGCATTATCTTGAGACGGAACATCCTTTAACACTCAGCTTTAGTGATCTCTCGACGTGGTGCTATCCTTGTGAGGCGTATATTGACAATCCGATCCTGTATAAATATAAAAATCTAGCCCATCAAGACAAATTTCACGAAGAGTTGGTTTGGTCCTACAAAGATGATTGCCTTTCTCTTGGTAGCACATCTAAGTGATACTTGCGCTTTTTTCAAATTTTTAGTGCATTTGTATATACATACATGTTTCAACTCTATACAAAGAGATCTGTAAATAATCTAAATTAACTTTTTCGGGGTTCCATAAATTCAAAATTTATACAAGGCATACAAGTATGTTGTTTTTCTTTAATTTTTAAACTGTGAGGTAACTTTAACTTCAAATTTATTTACTGTTATATTGATCTTCAGTATAAAATCATCTTCAAAAAAATACATCAGCAGTGTTGCACAGTTTGTTGGTTGAATAGAAATAGTGTCGACTTATTTTTCGCAGCTTACTTTCAAAATCGAGTTCTGTTCACTACTGTACTGCAATTTATTTACACTATTTATAATGATTAGCTTAAATTTTAATTACTTTATCATGCTCATAATTACCACGTTAAATACGGGAGAAGTGTTAAAAACTTTTAGCCGATTGGTGTTGGAATTCGGAAACGGTAATTTTACCGATTTCGAACCCTGAAGTTTATTGAAAGGTAAGGTATTTAGTCTAGGCGGCAAGAATCAAAATCAGCCGAGTTTCCTGGGGGAGATGCTTTTTTTGTTATTTATCCCACAACAAAATTACTGACGGTGACCGAGTTGAAGCTGGTTAATGCTCGATTTCGCGGGATCAGCTCATGAGCAGCTGCATCAAGTTCGCTGCAGCTGAAGAGAGTCATCGATATTTGATGCAGGTGGATGCAATTGATTCCCAACTTATACATTCTTCGCACGTTGAAATCTTTTTCGGTTTCAACAACATACTCCGGGATTGGTGACAGCCAAATAGTCCAGAAACTTTAGGTTTTGACCCGGAAGTAATTAATGTAAAGCTGAAGATTGGCAGGCAGGAAGAATTGGTCAGAGGTGAACACAGAAAAAAAAAGTTCTCGCGTCTCCCATATCGTTTTGCTCCCCAAACCCCTTTTAAGTAATGATTTGCAGTCTTTCCGAAAGTTACAAAGCTAACCCTTTCAACATTTTTTTGTTTTGTTTGCCTTTAGTTTTTCTAAAAAACATGCTATTACAATATTCCTCCCACAAATTATGATTTAGTTGTAATCGAGTGTTAAGGAGAAACTTTGAGATTTCTTCTTTAGTTTTTTGGAAACAATTACTGCGTGTAAGGGTACGATACCTATAACTGCGGCAATTCACTTTGTTGGTGATTTCCAAAGGATTTTGGGACGCCTGGTCACGGGAAAAATAATTTTCTTAGTATCGAAAACACCGCTGCCCCGTCTACGCTTCTCGCTAACTAATTAATTTAATCAAAAATGTATGAAAATACTGGCTTTTTGAACTCAAATAAAACCAAGTACAGCGGTGCTACAGTTATGGCGTCCTAATAAGAAATGCTTAGGGAGACAAGCTCTATCAGAATAAAGCAATTTTTTTTGCCGACACTTCCACATTTGGACCAAAAATGTATGTATGTTGATGTCCTTTAAACAGCTCCTTAAAAGTACCAAGTGGTTCTTTCAAGGTCGATTCGCCTAAATTAAACGCCCATTTCACAGACAGATAACCAGTCCAAAATTGGCTAATGAAAATCAAAACGAATGGCCTTTTTGCTAGTAATTTTTTTTTATTATCGGTTTCATTATGAAACAATTATCAGATTGGCATAATTAAGTGCCAGAACAAAAAAAACATACATATACTAAAATTAACAAGGGCAGCCTTTCAATTAATTTGTTTTCTTTAAATTACGTATCGGAGTTGCAGTAACATTATAATTATCTAAAATATTATAAAAGTGCGATTTTATAAAAATACAATTCGATGTAAATTTTTGTTTTCCTTGCACAACCATAAAAACATGAAATATTTTTGTTACATAAGTCGATTTGTGGGAATGGATTTTAAATGCAAGACTAGACACATTAAGGAACTATTTACGCCCTTTAGAACTTCACCCCAACAACTTTCACTTATAGTAAACATTTTTCAGGCTTTCAGTTGACTTTAACTTTCCCATTGTAAATACATAATACAGAGCGTTTGGAAGCCTTAAGGGGGTGAAAGCCGACGCCATTTAGAATATTTTGAGCCATACGTGTCTTACAATTAAAAGAAGTCTGTTTTTTTATTTTTTTTTAAATAACCCAATTTCTGACAGTTAATTACCAGCAGTGCCCTAGTTAAAGTTGGTATATTTTTCTTATATTTTTGATGGCATGTCTGATGTGTATTCATTCAAATAAAACAAGTTCCAAGCATCTGTGTTATTTTTAAAAAAAAATTTAGACACTTTTGAAGTCGTAGAAAACTTTTAAAATTTGAAAAAATTGCGCAGTTTATTACATTAAAAAAAAAAATAAAATAGCCTCAACCGTTCAACCCTTTTCAAAAACTTCCTCATTTCATTGCCTATTCACGCTGTAAATTTTATTGAAATATCTCTGTTGCATCATACCTAAAATTCGGTCCAAAAAGTTCTAAGTCTATAAAATTGTCATTTAAACGTATAGTGGGCCCGAATTCCCATTTCTTAAGCTAAAATCCCTGATGTGGCTCGAATGGAAAAAAATTGGTGCTCCGGGGGTTTTTCGACAAATGGAAAAACAAGATTTCGTCGAAGACAGATGATGTAGATGATGTAGATTCTGTGAGGGGAGCAGCAGATGCCCGGCACCTAGACCATGTGGTCCATTGTACATACCTCGTTGAGAAGTGCTAAACATCTTGACATCTAAGACATGTTTGGCTCAAAATGTTCTAAATGACTTCGGCTTTCACCCCCTTAAGGCCTCACACCTAGCTTCCAAACGCCCTGTGTGTATTACACATTAATTTATAAGCGAAAATTTAAAATATAATTAAAAAAAATTTATGGCACGCAGTAATTTTCAATTTTTTAGTTTTACGCGATAGATGTATTATATGGACATCAGTATTAGACCAGTATCAGTCTTGCCTCACACCCGTACTAGATGTATAGGTATCATAATTACTACTACGACGGTAGGATGTAAGCGAGTCTACAGCACCAATGTCCGCTTTCGCTGACAAAGGATTACTAAACAAATCATCCTGTGATTTTTTGGTATTCAACTCAGTAGACAATTGGCCATACAGAATTACGTTCACAGTTAGACATGTCTTCATTCTTGCATAGTGTATTGAATGTAGTTTCTGTGGGGAAACCCAATATTTCCCTTTCCTCATAGATTCGATATGTGAATGTGCTCTCGTACGTACCCAAGAAATACCTGAAAATTATTTTAGAGAAATATTTATCTGTTAACGAGGAAGAAATGCACTCACCTAGCGTGAGAGCAGATTATCTGATCTACAATAGCTACTCCACCATCTTTAATTTCGGCTTTTTCTTCAAAGGAATCTGGAGTGTATCGACTGACTTTGATGCGTCCCAAATACGATTTTAAGTTTTTGAATTCTAGAATTTTAAAATATATCGCTATAAACAATTGCAAAATTGTTGAAGATAATTGTTACCAAAAACAGAGCAATCACTTGATATGAACACTTTGCTTAAGTTATGTTCCTTTAATTTCGCTTTGATTTGGGCAGCTGAGGATCTGAGAGTTGGGAGAACCGTTTCCCGTCCCAAAAGGAAATCAGCTCTTCGTATGTGGGCGCAAATGTACTCACCTCCTATGGCTCCGCGATAGGGCTAAAAGATAATACATTACTTTTCTGCTCATAGTATTGTACGGAAGTCGTTCGCTTATGTCTAACAATACAATAGTTGGATTCCGATTCAATAAACCAAATCTTCAGCAAAAAGGTGCTTCCTGAAAATACATTTGCAGTTCACAACTAAAATCGCGCAGTATATCTCATATATATATATGAGTTTTTTTTTTGGTGCGATTGAAGTCCGCCTGCTTCAATGAGCAATGTATTTTCTGAAGACTAAATTATTGGGTCACTTGCAACAAATTTGAATCGCCCCATCTCCCTGATTTGGTAAATAGCAAAAGGATATTACCTTTTCATCCATCCAACGCTCAGGCCTCTGAACATTATCCCCATCGTCAGTAGAGTTGAAGTGCTTCTTGCGAAAGTTATTAGCTATTTCAATTAACCTTTTATTAAATCGCATAGACCGCCTTGCTTCCCAGAACTCGCTGTTTCCCCAATGGTCGTGCAAAACGATTTCAGCGTTCGAAAATAGGAACGTTTTGTACAGTCCACTTGTTCTAAAAACAAACTAAATTAACTTAAATCGGCAATTAATTTAATTAATTTAACTGTTTGCATGCAACATTTAAAATCCTCTCCAATAACTTTGCACCTCCCTGGAACTTAACGCAAGTAAACTCTTTTTCAGTGATATTGTCGTACTGAAAGTAAAGTGCTGGACTGTTGCTCTGGTCATTACAATTAGTGTACTCGTACTTGTCTACGAAAACTCCATCGACGAACATGTCTTCGAAGTGAGTCAACTTGAAAATTTTGTCCAGGGACAGGATGCTGCTGTCGAGAGTCGGGCGAATTTCATCGATGAATTCAAAGAAATCCAAAACGGCGGTGAAATTGCGTAAACTAGACATATCAAAAAAGTGATTCCAAAATAAGTTATTCTGAAGAGTCTGACTAGAACGCCAGTGGTAGAGGCGTCTGAATGGTGGGAGGACTAATTGGGCATTTGCAAATTCCTTCTTAGTTTTAAGATTCTTTAAAAACACCGCTAATCTAATGTACACGTCCCGACGTAAATTGAAACCTTCCACTGGGTTAACATCATACAAAATGTATATATTTTGCCCTGAATTTGATTTTTCCACATCAGGATACAAAAACAAATCCCTAATTTCGCATACTTTGGATTGTTTACCGGCGCTTATATATAAAACGGCAGCAATCAATAGAAATCCTGGAACCAAATATATGATTAATTTGTTTTGTTACCATTTTACTTGAACTCACCTCTTATAACTGACATATCTGTAAAATAGGATAGGAACTTAGGAAGATAGGGACTAACTAGTACGTAATCTAGCACCAGGAATCCCTCCGTCATTGTCGTTTCGCAGAAGCAGCGCCGCGGCGCTGCGGCATTCTTTTTCATTGCCCCTATCTCTAGTACTACATCGTCTTCCTTTACGCTCTACTACTGCAACCTAAAAAGTCAGATCCCTCAGAACCCTTGAGAAATCCAAAAAAGGGAGTTGACTTTTTGTTTTGTTTCGCAGAATCGGCCGCAAGAACAAATGTCAAAGTCAAACTCCTCTGACGTCACATTCACATTTTGTTTTTTGGTTTTATTTATAAATTATCTAATTCGGATTATACTTAATATTCTTACACTTATCAGATCGTAAAACGAAAATTACTTGAGAGAATATATATAATTAATAAAATAATAATATAATTAGATTCCAGAGATTCCAAATGAAATTAAAAATAATACCTAATATATTTAAAAAAAACATACTTTATATTAAAATATTAATATATTTAAGAAAATGAGTGTCAGCATAGTGTTAATGTTTTACAAAGCATGTGAAGCATTAAATTATTAAAAAACAGCGCTCTGACCCAGTGGCACCCCAAATAAATCTATTTTATAAAATCGCCAGAATGTAATAGGTATAAATATGTAAATGTAAGACATTAATCATAAGAAAGCGTGTTTGATTGAATTAATGTACCTATACTTAATTTGTTGAACAATAAATTGTCACTATTCTGTTGAATGAAACAACGGAAACGAAGCGTTTTGATTTGATTACTTTTTGTAAGCGATTTAAGCGATTTAAAAAAGATTGACTCTGTATCTGTTGCAGTTTCAAGATTTTATTCACATAGATCCAAGTTGATTCAAATTTTTTCTTAATTTCATTTTCACGATTTAATTTGAATTTTCTTCAATTCGGTGTGTGCTTGGAATATCTGCAATCGAACATATTCAATGGTTAATTTAATATTAATGAATATGATTAATATTATTCAATATTAATGAATAATTACTAGTCTAAATAATTACTAGTCTACTACTAATCTAAAGGTGCCTTTTTCCATCAAAGCGCGCGAGTAATTTTGACAGCTGCTGTGACGTTATAGTGCCAGTGAGCTGGAATGCCAGTATCATGTTTTGACCCTTGCCAGTCAACTTAACAGCTGGCATGCTGGATCTTTAGTTCAGACACTTCGGGTTCGGGGTTGGATATCTATTACTACGTTTACATGCAGGGTTGAACCTGGGTTGAACCCAGGTTCGACTCCATATAAACGCGAGTTGAGTCCAAACCGGGTTGAACTCGACTCGACCCAACTTTGTTACCTGGGTCAAGTCGAGGAGTCGAGTTAAAATGCATGTAAACGCGGGTTGAGTAGTCGAGTTGATAGTTCGACAATTTTTTCATGTTTTCTGATGAATTTTCCAAAACATAAGATTTTATTCGAAATCAAATTCCTTAAAATGTCTATATAATTAAATGAAACTCGAAAAAATTGAAAAAAATTGTTAATATAATAGATCAAATTAGTGCAATAAGCTGTCACTTCGACTACGTTTGGACTTGATTTCGACTCGATCCCTCAACCCGGAGTGCTCAAAAACACGGGTTTGAGTTCAAAACCTGTTTTCGACTCGATCTTTCGACTCTGCATGTAAACGTAGTATATGTTTCTTTCTCACTTAGAGTACGTTCAGAGCACGCTCGTTTTAGGCGCGTTCCCACGATTCAAGTTAGTTGACAAATTATAGATGATCACCAACACTTGAATATGAGTTGTTCAAGTTTTCGATCACACGTTTCCAAAGAACTTGACCAACCATTCAGATCTCAATTGGCATTGCTGTGCATCAAATTTCCGACTTTCATTCAGAATATAGAACTCAAAGCAATCTCTCTTGCGTCTTTTTGTTTATATGTATTCATTCGGTTATCCGGATTCCAAAGCCAATCATGCTAGAAAAAGAGCTCTAACAAATTTTGGGAATTCCCAACGCTTGGATTCAGACGTGTATTTGCGCCGTCGCATTTTATCGGAAACCATACCTTAACGGTAATAAAACAATTTGTACGCTTATGCAACTTTATTTAAAAAAAATTATAGTTTCTTTTATTTACAAATGCTGATTAGCTTAAAAAATTAGTCAAATCATTATTCCAGACAAAACTATTTAAAAAATGCCTAATAACAGTTTTGTGGGATAACTCATTTGCTGCCATGGTCCTCAGATCTGGTAATATTATATTAGATTTCTAATTAATTACAAGAACCAGTTAAGTATTCAAAGAGGGTCCGAGGCACATCATTGCGGAAGTTTTAAGTTATAATTGAATATGTTTGTTTCTATAGTTAGCACAACTCTTTTGTCATTTAATAGTAATAAAGGTTATTATTTGATGTATTATATAAATAAATATATTTAATAAGTTTTCAATCTAGTTAAACATTTTTCTTGAAATTCCAATTTTGAAAGAATACAAGTTATCAAAATATGGTCACCTTGTGAAAGTTCTTGAAAACTTTCAAGTGTTCATTCGATCCAATATCACCAAATTTCTTCGATACAAACATTTCTTATTAAAAGTATCAGGTATGTAGATGCACTCGTATTTACCGAATCAAATCATCCCCAATCGACGCTCTGACACCGAGTCACAATTGCAGTTCTGGATGCCCAAACTTTTATTAATGCACTTCAAAAGCTGTAAATTCAAACAATTCATTGATAAGATTTCAAACATTTAAAATCAAACAGAATAATATAATTGTAATATATTGTTAATACATTCATTCTTATTTTGCAATAAAGCTTTTCTTGTGTATATTTATATCACTGAGAAATTATTTTTTAAGTTTTAATGCATTTTATCTATAATTATATTTATTTTAAAAGTTTTTTTTTTTAACATATTTTTGTTTTAGTTTTTAGGGTTTTTAGGGGTGTTTTGGGGAAGTGTACGTTTTCCGTTTCTAAAAAATTCCTCAGTTTCAAAACTGCGAAAATAAAGTCACTCGTTGAAAAGCATTTTAAAAAATATCTTTTCCATAATATAAATAATGAATAATTGTTGAAAGTTCATCAATCTTTAAGAAAAATTTAAATGAAAAAACAAGCACTCGGCAATTAAAATCATCTTTATAATTATTTAAAATGGCTGAAAGTCCATGAAAGTTTGTGAATAATGTTTAATTTGTGTAAATAGTGGCCATGTATATTTTACTATCTATTGTAAATATTTTTCAATTTCAAATTTAAATTTCCCGGGTCTTTGACCAATGAAAATTACTTTCATTCCTGTGGAGTTTGTACAGTTTTTTACTCCACAATTCACCATTTTAAATACAAAATGGCAAAATTTGTGTTAAAAATTCTTAAAAACATTTGAAACTCTTAAAAATTTGGCAACGAAACAGCAAAGTATCAAAGAGTGAACTGGATGGTGTGCAACATGGCGCGGTGCCAAATCTTAGGCATACCTAATGTTCCATGTATGGTATGGGTATCATGTTCTGAAATGGAGTCGAAGGCAGTAACAAGTGTCGGCAGTAGATCGAAATAAATCGTAGTCTTTTACAATAATCAAGAATTTGCGTTTTTACTATAAAGTGCCCCAATACCCGGCAATCATACAAATACAACAAAATCCTTTCAAAACAGTTCCACAATATCTTGATTCGCATAAAGGGTCTACAATATAATAAACGGAATTTATTCTACTTAAATATTATAGCGTAAGAGTAGTAAGTCCAGTTGTTGCAGAGCAGCATTCACATGCAAAAAAGATGTTCCCCGTCTTGTTCGTATAAAAGTGCTGAAAAGCGACGCGAGTTGGCGCAGATGGGAAAAACCGCCGTAGCTTTTTGTTGAACTTTATTAGAAGTATCTTTCATCAATGATTATAAGAAACATCATTAATTTCCTTGACTCTTTGGAAACAATTTGATGGAAACACAGTGAATTATGAAATGCTCCGACAGTTTAGATGCGACTCGTCACGTTTTAGCAATTGTGGCACTTTACCAAACCGACTTCGTCGCAATTCATGCACTTCAGGGCCACGAATTCAGCGGTAAAGTGATTTCGATGAACGGATTTTTTCGATCCACTGCAAGAGGGACAAGGCAACAGTCGATATCCACCGCACACTTGGCACGTTATTGACGCGTTCATTGACTGCAAATTATTAGAAGTGATTAGAAGATATTATATACATTAATAAAACATTTAGCTTACTTTGTAGGGTTTAAGCATCTTTCTCAGTTCTCCTGTTTCGTTCAGGCGCTCAACAATATCTGCGTCCTAAAATCAAAATTTTTAAATACTCAGTATGGTTTTGAATTTGTAGCATGCAAAATCTCTCAAGAGTATTATATATTTTTATCAAAACAAAGAAAGAAATTGCACTCAGTACAAGAAATTTTGAATGAAAAATGTAGTCTAAGGTCGATATCTAGTATACTAGTTTATGAGTGAGAACCCCACTGAAGGTGCCCATACACGTACAGGTCTCCTTCAAGGTTTGGAACAAAACCGGCCAAAGCCTGCACGTGTGTAGATGGCAACCTAGCCGGCACGAATGAAATTCAATAAGGCCTGCTAGAGGCTGTGGCCTCGAGGGAACCTCTACATTTATAGGCACCTCAACGCAATTCAGCATATCGTGAACTGATCATGTAGTTCCCCAAAAATAGACTGGGTGGAAAGCTCCGAATAGCTTAATTTTAGAAAGTCTAGCGGCGTTTTGTGAAACTTTTTTGGTAACTTGTATTTTTAAGCTGAATGCGAATATGTCGGTTAACAACGGGATATTTGCTCCTAAGGTTCAAAAACAAGATGGCGGCCAAGATGGCTCTTCAAATGGGTTTTTATTCAAATATTATACTTTTTCTGATTGATACTGAAAATAACTCCGTTAAACTTGATGCGTTCATGGTTTGTCCTTCTTAACCCACCGGAAGTACCAATTTACAAGATGTCGTCGGCGTCCATTAAAAAGGCTTAAATGCATTCGCCTATATGTATATTCAAACAGGCCGAGTGGGGTACCGAATCATAGGTTTTGAGGTTATGTAAATTTAGAGTCTTATACAGTTATGCATCAACCTGATTTAAATGTGGTTTTTTTGGATGTTGAAACTGAACACTAAATTTATTAGAATATATTGCTGGTTAATACTATTTTTCCCAAAACTTAATCGAAAAACAAATGAGGAAAGAAAATGAAACGAGCATACAGAAACAGAGCATGCTAGAAGAGATTCTTGAAAAAAATTACTTTAGCTTATAGTGTTTCTAAGCAGATGGCGTTCGCAGCTCAGTTTGGCCATTGATTGAAATTTCCCCTTGGGTAAAGCAAGCTTAAGTTTTCATTATTCATATTTAAAAATTAATTAGGCGCGTCCATTCAAAAATTCTTTTCTGAGAAAATGCAGACAGCTGGCGGAGTAAAATGGATACAAATTAAGGATGTTTTTAAGTTATTTGAAGGGTGATACAGTGGGTAGTTTCTTTTTTACAGATAATGGAACTTACTTACTTTACTAGACTTTATTATTTATTTTTTATTTTGTACCTTTTGTACATTGCGGTAACGTAATAACGTTTTTTACGCTAGACTGTTTCATTCCACAATAAAAAAACGCAAATAACTCCGATAATAATTAAGCTTTAATTAGATGCATTATTGGCTGTTAACCACTATGACATCCCTGTTTAGCCAAAAAGCGGAATTTTGCGAATATCTCAAAAGCCATGCGGCTTTGGATTACAACATATATGGTTAAAAATATTCAGAATTTATTATATATCCATATGGAAAATATCGGCAACCCCCTTCAAAACAGCCCATAAAGTGTATATACATATTATGTAAAAATTTAATCAATGAATTGAGTACGCCCCACGCTTCTGCTTTAAATTTATATGGTAAAGAAAAAAATTGATTTTTTTTTTTGTCCGCGGGAAGTAAAAGTATTTTTCACACTTTTTTCTATATTTTTTATTTGTGGAATAAACTGGTACTGGCAAATCACGACTAGATTGCTTTCAAATGATGAGTTACCCTTTCGCACCTGCACCGTCAGGTGTGATTAGCAATTAATTAATTCGATTTTGGAATAGACAAGGCGCAGTGTACTGTGTACTGTGAGCTTCGTCTGGCTGAGCATATTAACGAAACCACCGTCAGCGAAAACATTTTAAACGTCGCAGATGACCAGGACAGAAAAAATTACCTACACGCAAAATAATCGAACATAGTTGAAGGTTGCAGCATCGAACGATCGTTTTTTTAGAACAAATTAATGATGAGCAAAACGGCAGCTATAACAGTGTCGTAGTTCTTGCAGTTATCGTCCGTAGCTTCTGGCGTATAAATCGAAGTAAATGTCGTTTCTTTCCCACACCACCTCATCTATTTTGTGCTTAGTTACTTTACACAGTTATATAAATTCTTAGGTAGTTTTATATAGTCGTGTGGAAGAAAATGAATAAAATAGAACAAAAAACCAAAAAAGATGTTTTTGGGACTTACTCCAATGTGTTGACCTTCAACAAAGAGCTGAGGTATGTGGATTTCATTCCTCTGCATTCGTTCTTTGATCTCTTGCTGATATTCGTTGCTCATGAAGACGTCACGTTCTTCGAACTTAATCAGCAGCGTCCTCAATATCTGTTTTACGTTGGCGCACTTTGCATAAGTCTCACGCACGATTCCCATGCTCGTTGTATAGAGGACCACCTTTCCACAGTCCTTCTCCTTGTAGTTCTGAAAGCAAATATTTATGACCTTATTTGGTTATGTTTTAATCTTACTCAATTTCAATTATAATCATCAGAATGAAAATTTTTAAAATTTAAATGTTTTCGAAAAATGTATTTTTATTAAACTAAAACTTTTAAAAAATCAATGTTATTTGTGAATTCGATTTTAACGACAGTATCATTTAAAGGCTTCAAATAGTTTTGTTTTCTTTATCCAAACACTTTTTTATAATCCGGGAGGCAACGTTCAAATGACGAAATCATTTCATCCGTCACGATTTTTTTTGCAAATGTTTTTTTTTCGAGCAATTATTAATATAAAGGATCTGAGCGTCAGCTGCTACAGTAGCTGGGAGAAAATTTAAAACATGTCGAAAAAAATATAAAAGAAATCATTTCAATACATTTAAAAATTTGTTGAACTTAAGTTTAAATAATATGGAACGCATAAATAATCGTCAAATGGGCGGTTATACGTCAGCTACCGCTATTTACCAGAAATGTAAGGTGAGAGTCTAAAATCATTTAGTTCTTCACCAAATATTTACAGCGTATTTATTATATCAGTACAATGCTAAAGTTAATAAATCAACTGTACTTCCAGTAGGGGAACGATCGGCAGCTAGGGGGATATAGGTGTACATAGAATCTCAGCCTCGAATCATTCAAATAACGATCTGTCTCACAATCTTCCCCCGTTATATCGTCAGCTGACTATCATTTTCATTTTTCTGTAATTAATTATAGCTTCGAAAACTTCTCTAAAATATTAAATAGTAGCTGATGTAGCTGGCTCTCGATCACATTTTACATTTACTTGAAAAGGAACCGTGAATGATTTCGTCCTTTTCAGCCTCTGTATAACATATTTTTCCAAACTCAATATTATAACTGCAATGGGTTTTGAATTCCCTGTACATTAGAGTGGAACGAATGAATGAATTTTCTCAAATTGTTTCATCATAGTTGAAAAAATTTGCCTTTTTCCGTCAATTACCCAAAACTAGGGCTCGATCAGAAATCATCTTAAGGTGCTCCAAACGCCTCAAACTTTCGAAATTTTCATGTTTTTAATCATTTTGTAAAGAAAGTAAAAGCCAAGAGAGATAGATAAGCAGATAGCCCTTTAGGGTTGAGTAAATCACAATATTTTCTGAATTATTTTCGACAGTCCAAGTTCTTGATATCTTTTTTGAAACAGTTATATAAATTGCTATCTTGTATTGGAGTTGAAAGACAAAGTTTCTATTATATCCTATCTATTATATCTTAAAATTGCGAAATCAACCCCCAACTATCTCTGAATGGATTCTAATGAAATATACATCATTTAAGATATTGAAGGTTAGAAGAGGATTTGTATGAAGGAATTTTTTAACGAGGTCCTAGATTTTTCATAAACGACATTTTTCTGTGAGTAGTTTTTTGAATTTTTTATATGCATTTTTCCCCTATTTGTTGACGGATTTTTTCAGATTTACTTGGATTCATACACAGAGAAAAGTTATTTCTTATATTTTTTAACTTTTGTCAATAAAAGAGGTCATAATATTAGCAATATTGTGATGTAAAATTCAGAGAATTTACCCTAAAACCCCTGAAAATAGGCAAAGTTTTTGACCAGCAATTTTTTTGCAACAAATACATTTTGTGTATCACTATTCACTTGAGCATGCCTTTCATGCACACGATTCCTCTGAGAGAAAATTTCAGCGACCTTGCGAGTGACGTTGGCAGAACATGCAAAAAACAAGCACTTCGAGCCTGCAGTGTATAATTTCAGGACGGGGAATGCAATGTGATGTAGAGAAAAATCGATTTTTGCTGCACACAGTTTAGGTAGATTTCGAAGAAAAATCTACCTATTGAGATCGATACCATGTCACAACTTTCCAAAAATTGTTTCATAGTTTTTCGTTTCATGCCTCCCTGAGTATGAGATCACCCCCCGTTTGAATGTTTATATATATATTTACACGCTAGCGACCGTATTTTTGAAAATATTGGAACCTAATTTTATTATGTTATTTCTGAGGTTAATAGCTCGGTTAGGTTCGTTAATGAGCAAAATCGTCCCAGGGAGTGATCGAGGGAGGGGGTTGAAATTTCGAAAAAATTATATCTCGGCCCCTATGAAGTTTAGCGAGAAACTATATTTTCATAAATTAGAGTACTTTCCATGAGGTTAACGGTGGTACCACCGAATTAGGGGTTGGTGGGTTCGAGTAGGGGTTGGTGGGTTCGAGTAGGGGTTGGTGGGTTCGAGTAGGGGTTGGTGGGTTCGAGTGGGGGTGGAGGTCCAAATTCGAATTTTTCTAAACCACGTCTTGTGTGGTATCGTTGAAAAGCTCTTGATGAGTAGTTTAAAAATCCATAACTAGTTTCTCGATTTTGAAATAAATTACGGAAATAAACGCAATCAAAACGCTTCGAAATTTACCTTAGCCTGTAGGCCTGCCGAAAGGGGTTTTTTTCTTCTTCAGACAATTTAGTCATAGGTCTCATAGGTCCCATAGGTCAATTTACAATAATAGTTAGTTAGTTTTTGGGGGTAGTTTTTTCAGTCAAGGGTGCTGTTTTGCAAAATATAAAAACAGTGTATGCTGGTCGGGCGAAATGTCGCCTCCCATATAAAGTACCTACATTTTTTCCTGATTTTTCGTTTCGTCAGTATGTGCAGGATTTGTGGATCGCTTCACTCAAGTTTCCAGTCCGGAATAATAAATTCATATGTAAAGATTTTGGAGCGTTTTTTTATATCTTTTATTCCTCAATTTTCACCCCCCCCCCCCCCCCCCCCCCCCCCCCCAAATCCATTGATTGGACATTGAGCTGGAAGGATCGTTGTCGAATTACACTCGATTTTGCACCAAATTTCATTGATTTATCTTCAGTAGTTTTAGAGAAAAAGCGGCACGGACGGATTTTTGTATTCGGTTTTGGAAATCTACATGTCTCAAAACTAAAACTGTGAAAGTTTCTGGGGGAATTATACTTTTGTGTTCGTATTCAATTCCAAATGTTTATTCCTGAAAATAATAAACCATGTTCTGCAATAGTGCGACCTGAAACTCTTTTTCCTCGAATCTATTGCAAAATGAGCCCACGTGTGCTGCAGAAATTTTTATTTGTTATCAAATTGGAAGATATCTTAATTAGTAAGGAGAAATTGTCCCGAAGAAGTTTGTATATTCAATTTAAGTTCGTTTTATCCACGGTTTGTTCGAGGTGAAGATTCGAAGATTGTGAAGCAGTGTTTGACGGCAAAAACACACAACGATTATTTGCGCAATAAGTGAAAGCAGTTTTCTTCTAGATTAGAGTACTGCTTTTTCTATTACTTCTTTCGAGCGTGGCCTATCGCGTCGCGTCGTCGGTCACATCGGTCGTTTGTCTCAGTACTTGCACACTTGCTGGATTGGTTTCATCTGATAACGAGTATCTGGAGTGTGTGGCTGGCACTAGGCCAGGTGTAAGTAAAATGGAGCAGATGGAACCCCAAAAGGAGAGGCTACTTCAAGACCCTGGATCCTGTAAGTGCAACGATCCATTGCTGACCTGGAGTAATGCTAGAGATTCTAAATTATTTCTCAGTCAGTCATTTTGTCTGGCATTCGTATCCACCGTCTCGAAGGTTGTTGGACTCCAATTAATGGTCACATATATACAGCAGAGAAAGCAGGGCACTTGCAAAACTTGAAGCTAGTTGCAATTTTTTGCCGATTAAAGAAAAATGTAGAAAAAATATGCAAATGACACAGAATCGCAGTTGAATAAGAAGTATTCGTGCAGTCTGTCTTCCCAATCCCATTTAATATCGTTCACGGCTCCAATTCGGTTTAAATCGATCACTTCCATCAACTTTTTTCCTCTCTTAAGTTTCAATCAAAACACAATAGTTTAGGTCTTTCAAAAACGTTTTGCCCTTTTTCTACTCATTATGAAGAAGAATCAGCGGAAAAAACAAATATTTACGGAAGTAAACGATCTAAAAATAAGTTAATTAACCCAGAATCGCAAACGCAAACTCGATCACCTGAAGATAATTGATCGCATCAACTCCATGACGATTTTCTGATCGCCGTTTCGTAATGATAGATGTTAAAATATCGAAGTTTAAGAAGGATACTCATGGCAGCTGAACAGGGGCGGGGTCGACTTCTGCAAAAGCAAACTATTGGGGAAGCTCGCCGGAAACATATTTCTAACCCAACCAGAGCTCGAGCTGTACAGGGTGTTTCGCTAGTACAGACAGTGCTGATGGCTTCATATCTGACTAGAAGAAAGAATTTAACCCAAAGAATATCTACTCTATAAAAAGCGAAACAATGACGTCACCACTATCTGTACACGGCTTAATTACTGATGTGTAATTATTGTAAATCGTGTCTTTAGCAATGAGATACATAGCAGCAGGATGGCAAGTATCGATGGACAAAGATGCAGTGTGCTTCATTTTTGGGGCAATTTCGAAAAATGATTGATGTGTAATCAAAAACTAAACATAATACAAAAAAATACAATAACAACTAAACTTATAATTTGACATCGAAATCCTCAGCTGCGAAAGCTGTTTTTGGAACGTACATCCAAATGTTTGGTTCCGTTTTAGTTCTGCTCTGACTTCACTTGCGAAACTTTCCTCATGCCCTGAAAGCCTTTGATGTCACTATCATTCGGCCTATTGCTTTCTTGTACGCAACTTACAGTAGATATGCAATGCTGTATTCTCCACTTATTTCCCAAGTGGAAATTTTTTTTGTTTTATTTTTGTTGAAATTCGTTTGCATACATTCTCAAAAATAGTTTTGCGTCTTATAGATTAGATATTATTTGGTTCCACTTTCTAAAAACTGTCTCATGGTTTAAGATGATGTTGAGTTTTCAAAACCTTCCTGATCTTATCATGCAATGATTTTCCTTCAATTTCATTTCATAAATAGAATAAAGCTACTGTCAGGGCCGGCCCTTTCATATGAGCAAATTGTGCTATTGAACAGGGCGCCGAAATCACGGGGCGCAAAAATACTTCAGGCTAATTAAAAATTTTACATCAATATAATTAAAAAGGCTTCAATTAAAAATATTGCAACACAAACTAACATTGCGATGAACAACATAAAGTTGCACTTTCATATATTGTAAGAATAAAATTTCTAAAATTATAGATTTAAAGACTAAGACCAAACAGCTGTCTTGAAACTATTTTGAAATCGGTGAAGTTTTGTAATTTTATCCAGCTCAAACGAAAATTACCGCAACGTTACACGACTAACTAGAGAAAAACTAAAAATCCTTACATACAGAACACATTATATATGTTACATTTTGCACATATCATTACAAAAATGCATAATTGTTAATTTTCTTCTACAATCTGTCCAAATCCAAAGAATGCTCCTTCTCATGAATAAATTTTGAATAGAAACGTCAGTAGGGGCGCCAGTACTATTCAAAGGAAAAAATATGTCTTTACATTGCAGAAAGCTTTCTGTTCAAACTTTAAAGATGCTCCTTCTCTTGTACGAATTTTCAATAAAACAAGGGCGCCAGAGCTTTTCATATGAATAAGATTGAGGGCGATTCCGTTCAATATGAAAGCTTGCACGGCGAGTGACTGGCACTGGCACGCAGCCGTCTTCCACTTCATGCAGGCATGTACGGCGCATTCGTACACACTACACTCCACACAGGCACACAGCAAAATGTTACCCACATTATACGGCGAGTATTTTGTGATTCCGTACAACAGTGTTCGTTTCAGATTCATTTTTGGTGTCAAAGCATCATTTTTTTTTGTTCAATTGCTATTTATTTTATTGAATTGTTATTTATTTTATTTAACTAGGTACTATTTATTTTGTTGATTATTGTTAGAATTCTGTTTTGTTTTCATTAATAGAGGAATAGACCTATTGGGGAAACCTCTAAAAAAACGCATCAAATGGTGTACATCTTTTCTCATTTCTTGTTTCCTCGACTGACGTTCCAATAATAATGAATTAAAGGAGAATGGGCAAATTGGTCCTCATGACCAATACGAGCAAGACATATGTCATTAGATAGCTCTTATAAAGTACTCCAATAGTTCATATGGCGGCTCATTTCAATTCGATGGGGGAAAAAAGTTATAGCGGTTCTAAATGTTGAATTTCACCTGTGATTGGGTATATAGGCACAATACCCATAACTGCGTAAGTTCAATCTGTTTATGATTCCCGAAGGATTTTTGGGCGCTGATCACGGGAAAAATAATTACAAAATTCTAAACCATACCGTTTACGAGATATCCTTCGTAAAAGAGTTGGTTAATGGGCAAAAATGTATGGCAGCTGGTCCTGGAACCAATACGGATGAAACCTATGTCATTCGATAGCTCTTATAAACTACTCCAATAGTTAGTATGGCGGCTCATTTCAATTAGATGGGGAAAAAAAGTTATAGCGGTTTAAAGTGCTGAATTTCATAGTCATGCAATCACAGGTGAAAGTCAGCACTTAGAACAGCTATAACTTTTTTCCCCCATCGAATTGAAATGAGCCGCCATATTAACTATTGGAGTAATTTGTAAGAGCTATCGAATGACATAGGTTTCGTCCGTATTGGTTCCAGGACCAGCTCCCATACATTTTTGCCCATTCTCCTTTAATTATTTTTAAGTAATATAGCGTAGCTAACTTAGATCATTGTCTAATTGAATAAAAAAATTTTAAGCCGTTTTTTGCTTATAACTCAGAAGTCAGAAAATATAGCGATGCATATATTGTGACTTACCTAGTGGTAAAAAAGACATAAAATTTGTAATTTCCAAACTAGTCCATCTGTCTCATAGAAAGTATGAATTGAAAGTTCTTTGATATTACAATTTAGGCATTATCGATATTTGATAGAGAAATTTCAATACGTTCTTTTCCGGATTTGATGCACACCTACAAAAGTCTACTCAAGGGTGATGTGGAAATGGGTTAAATGATCTGTTTGACTCCTTAATTTAAATTCGGTTCATAGAGCGAAAGTATTAAACAAAATTATAAAGACAAAGCATAATTTTGACTGTTTAATTAATTATGGAACAATTTTTATTAACGAACGTTAGATTTGAAATATACGTACCTATATATGTATTTGTAAGTATAATGTATATATCAGCGCCTAATATATTGCATGAATAAGCTTTCTGCATTTATAGTATTCATAAAAATTTAGAGATCTGAACGAAAAATAAAAATTGAGAATTAAGGGCGCCTCTTCACCAGTTGAACAGGGCGCCAAAATAGTTCAAGCCGGCCCTGGCTACTGTATTACTATTACCACAGATAAGCCCAGATGTCCATTGTCCATATCCAAAGAAACGAAGAAGCGACGTCTCTGACGTTGTCAACTCGTCACGTCTGTCCCCGGCCTGATTGGTTGAGTCATTGAGTCAGTAAAATTAGATAGCAACCAAATGACGCTTGAGAAGGATAAGAAATGGAGATGTCCAATTTTTCGCAAAATTTTTGGCATGATTGCTTGAATTCAAAAATTAAACAATGCGTGTTTGTTTTAATTCTTCTTTAAGATAAATTTTAAACTGTTTTTTCCGAGGTTTTTTCTCACTTTTTTCAAGCACAGTATCAAAGTAAAACATTTACGTTGTGTTTGCTATTGTAGACATTTAATTTGCATTTTGCATAAACAAACATTAACAGCCCGAGTATGTTGTTTTTTTCTTTTTTGTATTTAAAGGTTTACTTCGCATTGAATTTTTCAAACATAATGGTTTTTTACTACAAAATAATTTTAAACACAATTAAAAATGTTATGTTATTCGGGAATAGTGTAGTTTCCTGCACCCCATTACACAATTCCGCAGTACATAATCTATGTATAATTTACTTAATAATATCTATATAAACAAAAATAAATTCTAATATAATTAATTATAAAATCGTTACAAATCTGCTTTAGCTATGAAGTGGGGAAAACCGAAATCTCGTTGATTAATTAAATTCCAGATCCCTTTTTCGTAATTATACATAATTGCCGCAGCTAAGTACACCCAATCGCCCACTGCTGTGCCAGTGTATACCTTATCAAACATCTTAAATCAAAATACAAATCAAGAAAGTTCAAAACAATTGTTGGCGTCACTATATTATTTAGTAATAATACCCTAATATCATATGCTAATTGGGAACAATAACAATGAACAGTCAATGAGGCCTATCTGTTGCAATGCGAATAGCACGACCGTCACAAGTGCAATGGATAATGGACATTCCGAAATTCACACGACTTTTGTAAATATGCCTGCATTGTTCCTAATGAAAAATAACATTCTACACAAACATACATATAATATAAAAATTCCGTGTTTAATTGTGTATGGCAACTTGAGAATTCGTTTCTTCATCAAATGCCAGTTTTTTCATGACATTATCAACAAGATCGTATGTATGCAGAAACTAACAAGAGCTTACCAAAGCCTGCAAGGTGAGAACTGATGCAATGATGAAAATTCATTATTTCTTCACACCAAACTGATCATTTCGGAGTGACAAACCGAAATCATCCTATGAATGGTCGCGTTACTTTAGTCCTTCTCCTTCATATCGTGATTGCTTTGAACTGGCAGGATATTTAATTAGCCAGCTTCTAGACAAGTGCATGAAACATACAGTTTCAGATGAAAATAGCAACTATGCTTTTCTTGTCATGAAATCAATCAAAAATTTACGGATAGATCTTTGTTGTGGCAGGAAAATCCCTTATCGTGTGAACGACACGTTTTATTGGCACTTTTATGGAAAGAAAATTTGATTGGTGCGACGTTTGCCTCGCCCTATTTACGCTCCTGGAAAGGCGGGCTAATTAGGATTTTTATTGATAGAGTTCGGTACCTATTAGCATACTTAGGAAGTATTTACAATAAAAAAGACTCTTCGTATTTCTCTGCTCATACTCAGGGATAAATAAGGAATTACTAAAAGAATATTTAAACAAATATCTGCAGGATGAAAAGGAATTAGTTAGTGGATTAATTATTCAGATCACCTCCGGGTATACCAGGGTGTTGATCGTTAATTTAATAGTTTAATAGTTTTTAGTGATGTTGACCTTGTCTCTTTGGTCGAAAGAACTCCTTTTGGAATTTATAGAATTACTTAAAGCGGAAAAGGAATAACTGCAATGATGACAACAACTTCGAATTGATCATACTATACTGGCCAACTGATCATTTTGGTGTGATCATTTCTATCCCCCGATTTTTTTGCAGCGCTGCACGAGTTGATACGCGTTGATCAAAGTGTTAACAACAATGAACATTTTATTTTGTTATCTACTCTTATTTCATATGTTACTTTTTTTCAAAAATTGGTATTATTGGTATTATTATTGGCCGTAATAAAATCACACTTTCTTATTTGTATTTCATAAAGTATTCTGTCAATAATTGAATTCGTTATGAATTAAATGCCAACTTTTCGTTTTTTAAATATTATTTTTTAAAACTTATAACTATTAAGATCATCGTCATTTAGCCTTAAGCCTATTGTAGTTATTATGTAGTAGGGGTCCGTTGAATTAGGGGGCTAGTAAACTCTGATGGATCTAAACAACTTCAACGTAATTTAACTACTTGGCTTCGAAAAACATAACGTTGACCATTGTAGTTTCCGAGATTTCATCTAGTTTTTTTAGATTTTCCTTATTCTAATAATACATTGGAGAAAACACTCCTTGAAGTAATGAGCAGCTTCGCTTCAGCTACAATTGGCAGTGAATGACACACAATGAGACAGTGAATGAAACCCTTCTCTATTATATTTTCCCGGCCTCCGGGGAAGTACTCCGCTTCAACTTGGCCTTCACCAGAGCAGTGAAATCAGTTGAGTCAGTAAAATATGAGTACTGAGTAAATCACTTAGACACTGCCTCGACACTTAATCGATTTATGTTGCTCGGCCGAACAGCGAGGAGCGAGTAACTACACTGCAACCATTTAAAAACCATTTAAACCATTTTAAAACAACTGACCTCAAAAGGACTTTGACCTTGACCTAAAGTTCAAGCGACAAGGTAAGAGGTGACCATTAAGGTGTCCTCCTTGACACTTTACAACTTTTGCATGCCACATATTTCGATATCTGTCTTCTCCAACGAAATAATTGCAAATGTAGATTAAAATGACTCACCCTGTATATATCCTCACTCATTTCACAAAACTAGTCTTTTTACGAAGAATATTTCGTAAACGGTGCGGTTTAGAATTTTTTCAAACAAACAAACATAACAAAGTAGTGAATCGCCGCAGTTATGGGTATCGAGCCCTTAAGGCCCGTACAGAAGATCAGTTTGGCGTGTCAAGTAAAACTGATTACACCAAACAGATCAGTTTGGCGTGAGCGCTGTCATCGCATACAGACGGTCAGTTAGATTTGATCGGTTCGGTGTGTTCTCAAGTGTTATCTTATGTTGCGATTGCTCGCTATTAAACAACTTTTAAATCTTTCTGGTATTATTGTTTAAATATTTTCTTAATAATTTCTGTGTAATTTATTTCTCCCCTAGTATTTGCCTAAAAATACAACAAATACTTATCAATGCAAATACTTCCAATATCTATGCTAATGAATACCACACCATATATCAATAAAACCTTAATCAGTCTGCCTTCAAAGAGACTTAAATCGGGCAACGGGATCTTCGCGCCAATAATTTTATTGAATGTCTTTCACCCGGTCCCGATGAGTGATTTCTCTGCGACAGTGAGGGTCAGATACGAAAGTATTTGATAAATTTCAATGGCAAGAAAAGGATAATTACTATTTTCATCTGAAAACTGCATATTTCAACAAAACTTTGTCTAGAAACTGTTTCATAAAATATCCTGCCGGTTCAAAGACATAAAGTAATTAAAGAATACCATATGTTTCCGGGTTAGTCCGAAATGATCAGTTTGGTGTGATCAGTTCGAAACACGCAGTTGTTTCCAAAATATGAAAGATGAAATCTTAAATTTTCTCTTTAACACTCGATTACCAGTAAATTATAATTTTTGGGAGGAATATTGTACCAACTGTTTTTTAGACAAACTAAACACAAACAACACAAAAAAAATTTAAAGGATTAGCTTTGTAATTTTTGGAGTTGCAGCTGTTTTCCTGGAAGACTGCTAATCACTGTTGAAAGTAATCGTGGGAAGCACAAGGGGGAGAATCGGGGACTTGTGGGAAATTACACATTACACAGAAAAAAATGCAGCTCTTCTAGAATTGCCATAAAACCTGTGTAACCTGTTTTCATTTGTTTTGAGTTGTGATATAGATGAAGGTATTAACTAAAAAAATCCCTTTAGGCAGGCCTACAGGCTGAGGTAGATTTCGAAGTATTTTGATTTCGTTTATTGGGATCATTTATTTCAAAATCGAGAAACTAGTTATGGATTTATAAACTACTCATCGAGAGCTTTTCACCGATACCCCACAAGACGTGGTTTAGAAAAATTCGAATTTCCACCCCCACCCCATTCGTACCCGACCTACCCCTAATTTGGTGGTGTCACTGTTAACCTCATAGAGAGTAATCTTATTTATGCAAATAAAGTCTCTCTCTAAACTTCATAGGGGCCGAGATATAATTTTTCAAAATTTCAACCCCCTGCCCCAGCCACCCCCTGGGTCGATTTTGCTCATTAACGAACTTAACCGAGCTATTAACCCCAGAAATAATATATTAAAATTTTGTTCCAATATCTTTAAAAATACGGCCGCTAGCGTATTAATATATATATATATATAAGGATTTTTTTCAGAATTTTGACCAGTAAAGAACATTTTTTCCCAAATACAGTAGAGCTATATTTTTCTAATGAAAAAAGAGAATAATACTTTTAAATAGTTAATAGGCTTAATACTTTTAAATAGTTACTTCCATTACTTATTATTTAAAACTACTTTTGCTCAAATCTGCCAGATTTCTATGAAGATATAAGTAAAGGAGAATGAACTATGGACCTCGATCCAAATGTCCCCAGGGATGACCAGTTGATATATTGCATAAACAAATCTCTGTGTGTTAAATGTCATTGAGTTCTAACCCTTAGTGGCTGAGATATTGGAGCATGAAAATGTTATATAAAATGACCATAGTATTTTAATGTAATAATGTAAACCAACCCATCTCGAGTAATATTTTAGCTTTAGAGAGTTTTGTGTTATAAAAGTTTCTTATTACGGGTTTCCGATATTATTACTTGTACACTGAACGTATAGACTAGATATCAATAACAAATATATATATGCATATGTATATAATTATTATTAATTATTATTATTATTATTATTTGCCAATCCATCTTACATAATATATACAATTTATACAATACTTCTAACACTAATACAAATTAATATTACTACCTTCAATAAACCTACTCAACGCAGCTTACGCTGATACCTGAGTCCAAAGAGAAAAATAATTATTCATTTACATTATACATTCCATTTATATCATAATTGAACTAGCTTTAATTTATTTAAACCCTATCACTTGTTCCCCTACTTTCTTTCAGATATTTTATACTGTTCCTCGTAAAACTGTGCACCGAAGTACTGTTCCGCACCCAGTTAGGTAATTCGTTATACAGCTTACACGAAGAAGCAATCATTCCCTTTCTCACTCGATTTGTCCTGGATTTATCAACACGTATATTTTCAGCAGATCTCGTGTAGTACTCGTGAATGTCCTTACTTAGTTTTAACTTCAAGGAAGTCTTAACCTCCCTGTGCAAAGCTTTGTAGATAAACTTTACTTTCTCAGCTACTATAATCTCTTCAATTTTCAGTGCACCTGTTGTAACATAGACATCTTCAGTTGCCGTTGACCATTCAAGCTTGTATAGAATTTTTAACGCTCTTGTCATTGTACTCCGAATTCTTTCAATGTTGGCCTTCGTCGTTTGAGAATAGATCGTAATTAGATATCTGATGTGTGATAAAACATGCGCATTGTATATTAACTGTGCCGTCTTATGATTCAAAGTGGGACCTCTACCAATAGCTGCAATAATGGGTACTATTTTTTTTATGGTATTCTGAGTATGGTAATTCCAACTCAGCTTTTCATCTATCATTACTCCTAAGTATTTAAAAACTTCAACTCTTTCCAGAAGAGCACCTGCAATCTTTAGAGCTGGATTAATATCTTCTCTGTTCTTCATTTTAAATATTATGTACTTGGTTTTTTTCACGTTAAGTGTTAGGAAATTTCCATCTACCCATCTTTTGAACTTTTCCAAGTCTTCATTGATCACTCTTTCAAGCCCAGTCGAGGTATTCGATTTGTACAAAAGGCACGTATCATCAGCATAGGCAGTGTAGCTAGCATTGAGATTTGCCTGACCTATATTGTTAATGTAAAGCAGGTAAAGCAATGGACCAATTATAGAACCTTGTGGTACACCTACTTTAAGTGAGAGTGGACTGCTGTAGACGTTATCAATTTTAGTGCAAACCTGACGATTGTACAGATAGCTCTGCACTATTTTACTGAACTGCCCTCTCAAACCAATTTCATTCAAAAACTGCAAAAGAAGTGTATGATCAACAGTATCAAATGCTTTTTGAAGATCAACGAAGACAGCGGCGACATATAATTTACCATCCAACGCTTTATTCACTTGCTCTATAACTTGGCTGACTGCAGATTCAGTTCCACTCTTTTGTTGAAAGCCATATTGATTAACATCGTAACCACCATTTTTAACTATAAATTGATTGATTCTATCTGCCAATATTTTCTCAAAAATTTTTCCCACAGTACACAACAGTGATATAGGTCTGTAATTAGATGCAATCTTCTTGTCACCACCCTTATAAATCGGCTTAATTACTGCAGATTTCAAGCAGTCCGGGAAAACCCCAGAAGACAGCATGTCATTTATATTTTCGGTGATAATTGCCGCAATGTCATCTAGGACTAATACTAAATCCTCAACTGTTACCCCATCTCTGCCAGGTGCCGCATCAATCCTCAGCCCAAGTACCATTCTCCTAATTTCCGCTACTGCAACAGGTTGGAGGAATATTGTATTTTGTATACATTTGTTGTTTACTGCAGTCTGCCCTTTAATTTGATCTCTCAGATTAATGCCTATACTTGCAAAAAAATCATTGAAAACATTGGCCATTTCAGGTTTGTCAGAGTGTGGTACTCCGTTTTTGTCAAGGACAACCTCTATTTCATTAGTTTTGCTCGTTACTTTCCCAAGAATGTTATTATTTATCACTTTCCACATTCTTTTAGCGTCAGGACCAGCTCTGGCCATCTGTATGTTCAAGTAATCATTTTTGGCTTGTCTAATCAGAGCAGTAACTCTGTTCTTCATCATCTTGAAATCTTTTACTACTTTTTCATTACCAGAGTTTGATTTCATTCTTTTAAAGAGTGCTTCTCTTTCTTTAATTTTTGTCAAAATCTCAGCCGACAACCAGTTTTTTTGATTCTTAGCCTTAACCCATTTAACACAAGTGGACTCCTGCTTAGCCTTCTTGAGAATTTCAATCAATCTTCCGATATCAACTTTCGCACTGGATCCTTGTATCTCTTTTTTGACTTTCCTCTTGTACATATTTTTATTGGTGCGTTGTATTTTAACTTTTGCAAGAGAAACTGGATTCTTATTCCCTACATACACCTCCATACACGTAGTTAATCTCATGTGGTCCGAAAAACTGCACTCCTTAACAACATAAACAAATTTAAATTTATCCTCCAGATTAGTCACAATATGATCTATTAACGACTGCGAGGACCCCACACTTCTGGTAGGGAAGTCAACATTGAAATTAACTATCTTAGCACTTCTCATACTTATCATGTCAACGTACTCTAGTGCATTACTATCTGGGTTAATTAAGTCAATATTAGTGTCCGAGAAGAATAATAGGTTTTTGAATTGAACAAGTTTACTCTCTAAATCTTGTATAAACACTCTTGTGTCGAAAGAGGGCGCTTTGTAAGCAGTTCCAATCTTTATTTTCAAGTCATAGCTCAAAGAAATTTCGATAATAGAAGCGTTGCACGCATTGACTTCTAAAATGGAGCTATATTTCAAGTCCTCTCTGATATAAATAACTGTACCTCCCCCTCTATTGTCCTCCCTGCAGTTAAATACTGCATTATAATTATCAATCTTAAAGTACTCAGTCTCATCACTATAAAGCCAGGTTTCATTAATGATTACTACGTGTGGTTGTTTCTCTTGTTTTATTAACGCTTTGACTTCATCCAGTTTATTTCTTAGGCTTCTGATATTTAAGAACTCTATATTTAATCTTAGCAGTGTATCGATACCTCCATTAGAATCCTCACATCCCTTAAAATCGTACTCCAAATCCTTAGCCAAAATTTCTGCTTCCTCAAAATTATTCATTAAACCTTGTGTATTCAGATGCACCACCACTTTTTCCATTGATTGCTAGTACCCTATCTTTCTTTTCTCTATCTTCAATTTGCGAAGATACACCGGGCATTCCCTGCTAAACGAGCTATGGTTTTCTTCTAATTTAAGCTGAAGCTTCTCATTAGCCCTTTTACAATTAATACATTTAACAACTTTATCCATACTGCAGCTTTTACCCTGATGTTGTCCCAAACATTTTCCACAGACTTCCACGCTAGCACACTCGCTTTGCTTATGGTTAAAACCCAGGCATTTGTAGCATCTCATGACATCCAGCCCATCAAACACAGTACATCTATTCCAACCAATATTTATCCTACCTCCATCCATCGCTTTCTTGAAACCTTCATGATTAACCTCCACAACCGCATTAAAATATCTTCTCCTCATCTTATTCACTTCAATAACCCTAATACACTTCATTTCGCTGCATCTAAGATGCTCATTTTGACTTTCTATCTGCGCCACTAAGTCATCTTTCTTCCACTCACAATCAATTCCCGTTATGAACAATTTTGGCCTTTTGTCCTTAGGCACCATTATTTCATATTTATCACTTAAACTATCTTCAACAGCCTTTTTTATTTTCAACCTTTCATTCACATCTCTACTAGAAATGACTATAGCCCCATTTGAAATATTCTGCACCTCCTCAAATTTAAACTTGGTCGGGTCTACTCTTTCATTTAAATCCTTTTTAGTTTGCTGACAGCTCTGTTTGGCTTTTGGCTTAACCACCAGCGGCTGCTTGCTCTTCACAACTTCCGCGAACGATACACCAGCACCTCCACTAATTGCTTGACCCTGATGATCAAGCTTTCGCCCATCTTCTCGTATTTTTTTAACCTCCTCCAAAATTAGCTCAATCTTTACTTCCTGATCATTTATTTTACTCACAACTTTCTTCATATTTTCCGCTGCCTCAGCCCTATCCTGCATATTTCGTAGTATTTGTAGAATCTTAAAAACCTTTACATTTGGTAGCCCACCTCACATATATCGACTTCATGTTTCCGTTTCACCCTTTTTTGCCCATTTTTTGTCCCTGTGTATACTGTACATATATTTAAGCCCGACAAGGGCGTGGGGTAGGGGGAAAAAAACCCCGTCAGCTTTAGAATTAAAATTTCAGATTATTTATGTAGGTCTATATATGAGTTTTCATTATTCGTTTAAAGTTCAAGTAATAAAAAATTACTATTTGTTCAACATAATATTTTCATCAGTTTACATCTACCAACCACAACTATAGCCAATTAGATTAGAAAAAACTCAACGCGTAGTTCTAGTTCTTATTTAATAAGTTTAATAAAATAAAATTATGGTGATTGATGCAAAATTAAGAATTAAGCAAACAAAATAGCCTATTAGATTGTAAACAACAATATACCAATGTGCTTTTGACTTTTTCGTTTCGTTCTCAAAGTTTTTGCCTACTTTCTTCCACAACGTATTGGTAAAAGTAGTTACGCTTTTGGTATATTATACACTTTATGACTGCTATTCATACTTTTCTCGTAGTTTTGTAAGGTGAATTTTTTTGTGCTTCACACTTTCACAAACTTTACAACAATGTTGAAGGTTGTAGGAGTGTTGTAGTATTTTTAGTACCTAATTAGTAAGTACACTCATTTTAGTAGATCATGAAGAGTTAGAAGGTCCGTAAAAAAAAATTACAAAATGTGTGTGTGTGAGTGTGTGTGTGTGGGGGGGGGGGGGGGGGCTTGCCAGTGTTTTTACCCGGGGCCCACCCCTGCTGCTGATTCCAGATCGCCTGTTACTCTTGTTCTGAATCGGAACAAATCTTGTTCCAGTAATTCGGAACGAAACAAAATGACATCTTTTTCAAATTCCGAAAAATGTGCTTCCAAACTGTTTGAATTGAAAAGAATTTTTCATGTGAATTTCTAATCAGCGCAATATGAAAAATATATAGTAAAAGTATATAGTAACGCGTTTACTAATCGTATTGAAAAAATATATAGTATTCTGATTCTCTGTGTCTCGCCAATTCAAATGAGAATGAGATTTTCCAATGGGATTGAGAACCGATAGCTAACAGGCGATCAGAATCCAGCAGCAGCACTGAAAAAATATATATTCTGAATTCTGATTCTCTGTCTCGCCAATTCGGATGAGAATGAGATTTTCCAATGGGATTGAGAACCGATAGCTAATAGGCGATCAGAATCCAGCAGCAGCACTGAAAAAATATATATTCTGAATTCTGATTCTCTGTCTCGCCAATTCGGATGAGAATGAGGTTTACCAATGGGATTGAGAACTGATAGCTAACAGGCAATCAGAATCTAGCAGCAGCAATAAAAAACATATATTCTGATTCTCTTTCTAGCCCATTCGAATAAGAATGGGATTTTCCAATGGGATTGAGAACTGATAGCTAACAGGCGATCAGAATCTAGCAGCAGCAATTCATTCATATTTTCAACGCTGCGAATGCGGTTCGGATCCAGAATCAATGGTTGTTGGAGATGATGTGGGTGGTGCAGAAGGAGGAGGATTGCATCTTTTCAAAGGGGTTGGAAATGCAGATTGTTTATAGAAAAACAGTAACGATGAAAGACGGTCTAATTTTTGCCATGTTATTATATGTCGTAAAAAAATTATACTGAGAAAGATCGCCTTATTTATTTATTGAGCTAAAACGAATCTATATTTACACCCTCCAAACCAAGCAACTGTTGTGTGCCTCCCCCTCCGCACCCTTCATTCTATTTCATTCTCTCATATGAAAATACCGCATTCGCAGTGACGGAAAGTATGAATGTATTACTGCTGCTGATTCCTGATCGCCTGTTACTGTTGTTCCGAATCGGAACAAATCTTGTTCCAGTGATTCGGAACGAAACAAAATGCCATCTTTTTTGAAATTTCGAAAAATATGCTTCCAAACTGCTTGACTTGAAAAGAATTTTCCATGTGAGTTTCGAATCACCGCAATATGAAAAATATATAGTAAAAGTATGTAGTAACGCGTTTACTAAATTGAAAAATATGTATTCTGATTCTCTGTCTCGCCAATTCGGATGAGAATGAGATTTTCCAATGGGATTGAGAACCGATAGCTAATAGGCGATCAGAATCCAGCAGCAGCACTGAAAAAATATATATTCTGAATTCTGATTCTCTGTCTCGCCAATTCGGATGAGAATGAGATTTTCCAATGGGATTGAGAACCGATAGCTAATAGGCGATCAGAATCTAGCAGCAGCACTGAAAAAATATATATTCTGAATTCTGATTCTCTGTCTCGCCAATTCGGATGAGAATGAGATTTTCCAATGGGATTGAGAACCGATAGCTAATAGGCGATCAGAATCCAGCAGCAGCACTGAAAAAATATATATTCTGAATTCTGATTCTCTGTCTCGCCAATTCGGATGAGAATGAGATTTTCCAATGGGATTGAGAACTGATAGCTAACAGGCAATCAGAATCTAGCAGCAGCAATAAAAAAACATATATTCTGATTCTCTTTCTAGCCCATTCGAATAAGAATGGGATTTTCCAATGGGATTGAGAACTGATAGCTAACAGGCGATCAGAATCTAGCAGCAGCAATTCATTCATATTTTCAACGCTGCGAATGCGGTTCGGATCCAGAATCAATGGTTGTTGGAGATGATGTGGGTGGTGCAGAAGGAGGAGGATTGCATCTTTTCAAAGGGGTTGGAAATGCAGATTGTTTATAGAAAAACAGTAACGATGAAAGACGGTCTAATTTTTGCCATGTTATTATATGTCGTAAAAAAATTATACTGAGAAAGATCGCCTTATTTATTTATTGAGCTAAAACGAATCTATATTTACACCCTCCAAACCAAGCAACTGTTGTGTGCCTCCCCCTCCGCACCCTTCATTCTATTTCATTCTCTCATATGAAAATACCGCATTCGCAGTGACGGAAAGTATGAATGTATTACTGCTGCTGATTCCTGATCGCCTGTTACTGTTGTTCCGAATCGGAACAAATCTTGTTCCAGTGATTCGGAACGAAACAAAATGGAAATTTCAGGAAATGCTTTATAGCTTACGTTTGGCTGGCTTGCCAACGTTGCCAGAAGTTATTTGTGGGTCGCGTAAATGTGTTCAAAATATAATTACCTTCGTTGTCTTGAAGTTCTTTTACCGTAATGCTAGTAAACGACTAAATAATTAAAATATGTAAAAATGATCAATTATTGGACGGAACCAATTATTATACTTTCCTTTCTAATTTCGGCGGCCCTGCATATATTTCGAGCTTTTTTTGTCTTTATTCCGTTAGTATTATGTCGCTTCTATTTCTTTTTATATTCTTAGCTATGTCACATATGCGACTTTATACCGTTGCGATTGCGAATTATTAAATTAATGTCAAAATTTATTTATTTTTAAAATATCACCGCGTCTACTACTACTACCGAAAGCTTTAATTCCTTACATTCTTTCATTTGGGCGACGGGAATTATGTATGTTGATTATTAAAAAAAGGCCGGTTGCGGAAGATTCGCACGCGCCCAAGGCGTTTACGTTAATTGAACCTCCGAGCATAGCTTGCTCAGTGGTCACCAGACACTTCTTCATTGTAGGTATCCTCTAGATATTGGCTGGTAAACCTTTCGACTTATTACTTATATATTATATTATTAACTAGTAAAGCTAGGGTTAATGTCTGAGTTAATGCTATTTCTAATTATGTTTACTGTTATTATGATTTTTTTTTCAAATCTTCGAAATGTATAGGTAAGATTTTTGATACTATTTTTAGTTTTACTAAGCTCGAATTATATTCGAATTAAATTATAAAGTAAATATTGCATGCTTCTAGGACATAATTTCTTACTATTTTATATATATATTTTTAAATCGAAAGCAGTGGCGGCCCGGTTGTGGGCCCGTTGCTCTCTTTTTATTTATTCTATACAGATTTGTGTAAGACGTGTTTAGTTTTTCAGTAACCTGGAATTAAAAGCTATTTTCTAAATTAATATATTAGAAGAAACTAAATACCCGAATAAGCAATTCAAAAATGATAAACTACTAATCAAAAGGTTATGTCAATACCGTTGCAGTGCCAGTGGAATTTTTTCCAAGTCATATACATTTTTATACATTTCAATTATTGCGGCATTGCCCAATCCGCAATTGCTCAATTTCCGCGTTCACTTTAGGAAAAATTGAAAATGTTTGCAGTCTTTAACTGATGAACTCACCTTAATACTGGACTGCTGCATTTGTAGAAACGTGGCAATACCATTGCGGACACGATTTTTGACTCCACGCACTGTCCCCTTGGAGCTCCGGATGGTGGACGTGCTGCTATGAATATCCTTGTATCCTGCGAATGTCTCGTCGTTAACGATTTTCGGGCCATCTTCGACCAGGTGATCTGTGTCCTTTTCGTTTATATGAAATATATAGAATTTATCATTTTCGAAAATAGTTGGTGAGCTCTCCTTCTTGTTTTCCTCTTGCGTAATTAGAACACAGGTTTTGTTCTTGTCGCGCACGTTTTCCCCGTCCGATATAACTGACGTATTTAGGTTACCTGTGAAACTGTTCTTGTACACTATTTGATCAACAGAGTCTTTGTTGGTCATGAATTTACGATCGCGGATATCGCGCAACAGAGAATCTGGGAAAAAGGACAAATTCTGTCTACATCCTGTGAAATCACTAACGGCCGCCAAAGATGGAGTTGGACACAGGAGAATGCCTGAATTTCGGTCGGATGAGTTCAGGGAATCGCAACTGAGACTGGATTCACTTTCCTCGCTATCTGTAAAACTGGCTTTTCTATTGTGCTTGGAGCTTTGCTCAGTTTCCTTGCCACTAGGATCTTGGCCAATAGCTTTACAGTTCTGAGCTGAAAGTTTCAATTTGGGTCCTACTTTTTTCGGAAGAGGAGGGGGCGTTGTTGAGATGGCAGTATTGTTGTTACCATTCTCCAAATCGCTGCATGTACCACTGTCAAGGGTGTCACTGGGTGAACACTGTCCACTTGTCATCATGTAGTACAAATAGGTTGGATTGTTCACGTCCAAGTCCCCGCTAGGCTTCTGCACCATTTCACAGGATTTGGTAGAAGAAACAACGGATTTATCAGAAGTGAAGCAATTCCTTCCTCGCTGCGTTATTTGCTCGTGCAGAATTCTGCGCAACACCCGATTAGAGTTCGAAAGATCTTTATCACTTGGTGATATCAGCTCTTTGGCAAGACTAGGATTAAAGGACACAACTGTAACTTTTGGCTTTTTCACTGTTTCACTCTCACTTTGTCCCAATTCACACAAAAGCGCATCGCTTGCAGATACTTTACTTGCCAGCAATATTGATTCTTGCTGAGGTAAAATCTTTATCTTCACCACATGAAAGTCTTTCTCCGATGAAGAAACTGATGCGGTCACTGCACTAGTGCACTCTGCTCGGTTAACTTCTATTCGTGATGTACATTTTCCTCCAGTGAAGATCATTGGCTCCGACATCTTCACAGCAACCATGGAGGGGATTCGAACTGTTGTTTCACTTTTCCTACTATTCGTTCCATCGGTTGAACCGGAACCGCTCAATAGAGTGCTCGCTAAAGTGTTTGCTGATGCTAAGAGAGTGACATCCATTTCCCTTGCGAGGTACTCCTCAGCAATGCAATGTAGCGAAGCAGCAGTACCTCGACTTAATAACCGATCGTATCTCGAGGAGATTTCTCGTCGGCCAAAATAACCAGTTTCAATGTTTAATAACTGTTTCCGTTGGAAGTGCCCCAATTACTGTCATCCATTCAACTATTAGCACAGACATTAGCATCTGTCTGTTGCATTGTCTTAACAATATTAAATTATTTGGATTTATGCAACAGGTGCGTCTCACAAAACTAGTGAAGCTCGGGTGAAAGAAATTCAGATGCCCAATGCTTCGTTGTACTTTTCAAGTCCACAACAAAATCATGATATCGATAACTTTCAAATGCCCACAGCAGAAATAGAGTTGAAAATTTTTGTGGTAAATCCAGTCTGTCGGTGTCTCCAGATTTCTTCTTCAAGTTGTTTATCTTTTCCCCGTTGTTTCGGTTTCTTTTCATGGACACCAGATGCACAAAGCAAGACACCAGAACGCCGAGCCGACCGAGTGTTTCTTCTCTTTGCACAGGTAACGGTCTACAACTCTTTCAATCTCGATTGAAACTAAAGACAAAACAGCACCTTAACTTTTGGTAAAAATTTCCGTGGCTTGCCATAGCAGCATATGCGACTCACTCTGAGAATTGCGATCGCTTATAGAAGACTTCGTCTACTTGTAGATGTTGGCGCCCAGAGAGAATATCGTTGTTTCCATTTGGTTAGGGCTGGTGCCTTGCTGCATAAACGATTTTACATTTGAATGTTATTTCCCAGCTAGACAACTTCAAATGACCACCTGAAAAAACATGATCTCACCTTAAACAATCAAAATTCAGCGACCTCGAAATCAATCAGTTCTTGTTTCAAATATAGTGAAATATATCCATAAAGTTCATCATTGTTTACTGGAATTGCAATTCATTTCAAAAATATAATAATAACCGCGTAAAATATGATCCCACCACAGTCCAACGAGCTAATTCACTGTACATATGTATGGCTTAATTACTGAGTATTAAAAAGATGTACTTGTGGTTAAGCAGAGTAATCACAATTATACTAGTTATGCAAATATTTCTGCATGATACAACTTCATAGATGGTTTTGCTAGAATTTTTATCAGTCAGTGGAACAAGTAGGAAATGTTTTCTAGAGAAGATAGAATGAAAAAATTCGAAAATATCTCGAGTATAGAAAAACGCTGCACATTTTTCAAAAAAGTTTATTTTCAAATTTCCAAAATAAATTTTGTTTCCTCTGCATATTCGATCAAATAGTATCTTTGTGTTAGGAGCCTGATGTGGTATCCACCCAGCTGACTTCGCTCGCTTAATGCTTAAACCCGAAACGCGAAGAATGCGGAAATAGGAAATGAAGACTCAAAATTTCATTACTCAAAAAAAAATAATTCAGCTAAAGTCACGTAGAAATTATTTTTTTATTTTGTACCATTGGACTATTGGAGCATTGCATATCGCTAGTGTCATGGGTGCATCTCGAACCGTTTGGGAAATATAATTTTTTACATATTTTATTCCTCAATTTTTCACAAAAATCTTAATAGCTCGTGACATATTTATTTGGAAGATAAAGATAAGATAAAGATAAGATTTTGTATTTGGAAGATATCTTAAAGGTAGGGGAGCGGCGTACAATGTGCCTATAGTTTTGAGTTTAGAGCTCTTAAGGATATTTAAAGGAGGTTTAGATCAAGAGTGAAGGCATGAGTTGAAAGGAAATTTACTAAGCTTTGTTATTACAGAAGCAATCATTATTCAGTTGTAGATATTTTCGGAGATATAGCTCAAAAACTGCAGGGACCTCTTTGCGCCACATTGCACGCACATGCGCACTATTAAAAGTGTAACATCTGCGTGGAAAAATAATGTAAATACAATAGATATTCGATACTTTTCAAAAATTTATTAGAACAAATTTAAAAATTCTTGATCGGATTGATCGTCATAGTCGAAATGGCAATGAATGCAAATATAGAAACCAGTGGATATATTAGCACATTCCAAGTGTTTTTTCAGGTTTTCCTCGGTACTAGAAGGAAGGGAAAAATATCTCATAGCTAAACTGGCAATGAAACATTTAAAAACCATATACCATCTTTGTCATTGAACAAACCTAATTAATGCGCCACTTTGTACGACCCGCGTGCACCACATTGGAATTTTACTGTTATTTTGAAAAATGATTGACATTTTGAGAAAAATTGAAGATAACGGGAAATCAATTATGATACTCAAAAGAGGATATCACAGTGAGTCTTTGCATATAAAGTTTTCATAAATGTTTTAAAAATACTAGATGTTGTGAAGGAATGAAACAAATTAACAAAAAACTTGAAAAATGGGTTTTTTTGATTTTTTTCACAAGGCCTAATAATTGCGCGCTTGATTGCACCTGTTACTTAGACAAAGTTGGGTTACTAACTAACACACTTATGACACCGGACAGTTTTCATCTACCAATTGCTATAATACCCAAAAAGGCTCTGCGCCACTATGTACGCCGCTCTCCTGCATGTTTATTAAAAAAAATGTATCCTTTTTATAAAGGAAGTTTTTGAAAATTTATCCTTTTTATAAAGGAAATTTTTGACCAAAATTTTTCAAAAAGAGAATGGGCAAAATTGTATGGAGCGTGGGCTATTTGCGGCCAAGATTAATTTTGATATTTCTTGATATAGTTTGGTCCTACTATTACTATGCAGAAGTTTTATCGCCGCCATGTACTTCTAAAAGGGATAAAATACATTTTTGTTTTGTGGGTTCTTCGAAATGCTGAGTCGATTTTTGAGGCTTACAGTATAGTATGTCTGTCTGTTTGTCTGTCTGTCTGTACGAACGATAACTTGAAAAAGGGTTATAGTTAGAAGATTGAAATTCGGTACAACAATGTTTCGTTGAAATTGTAAGGTCAAGTTCGAAGATGATCAAAATCGGGCAACACCTTCTTGGTGTTGCCATATAAGTCTGACTTTTGCTCAATGCAATCTTTATATTTAAATATTTTTTTTCCTAAATGAAATACAATGTAACGCCCATACCAAAAGTTGTTACTAAGTGACAGTACTTTCATTTGACACTAGTTTTATGGGTGGCCGCCGATAGCCCAAAAACGCCCATACTCCTTTATATTTTAATATTAATATTTGCCACACAGGAGCTAATTTCGCCTTAACTAGACTAAGGTTTTTAAGTCCAGTGGCGTGCGTGGGGGTACCTTAATCAATATTATAGACAAAAAATGTGTCCACATTGACTTTTTTCTAATTTTGATATTTTTTTTTAGAAAAAGCAAGCAAAAATACAACTTTTTTGTCTCTTGAGTTTTTGACATATCTTCCTTCGTTTTGGAGATTTATTACATCTTCATTTATCATACAAAAACATTTTTAAGAAAAATTTGATTTTTTTTTTTTTTTTTTGTAATTTTTGGTACCTATGTTGATACTGTATCGATACTTATTGTCAAATAATTGTTTTTGCCCTGTAGTGCGAAACAAAGCAAAAGTTCAAAGGACAATTATTCAGACGTAGGATTTTTTGGATTGAATTTTAGGTATGGTGCCATAGAGATATTTCAATAAAACTTACAGGGTGGCCAATGAAATGAGGAAGATTTTTTAAAAGGTTTCAACGATTGAGGCTATTTTTTTTTTTTAATGTAATAAATAGTGTAATAACGAGAACTAAAAATGAAATAAATAAATGACAAATAGGAATATAAAAGACGTGGTCTACCAATATACCCGAAATTTATAGTAAAATACTAAATCAAAAAATATATATTAAATTTTTTATTAAAATACATGTTTTTAAAATATTTTTGGCAATCAATATAATAATATAAGAATAAACTTTTTTAAACCTAAAAAGGCGTTGATCTACAAAAATGCATAAACTTCATTTCATTTTATATTTCTAAACTGTTTGTTTTTCATCATTTGAATACAGGACATCAGGAATGCAACCATTAACCGTCATTGTAAAATCATTCTCGATTCCCTCAAAATTGTGCTGATGTAAAAAACCATCATTGTTAGAAAATAGTGATCGGTCTCTTCTTATTATGTCAATTTTTTGCTTTGGTGATAAATCAAAGAAAATATTGTGCAAATCGTAACATGAGGCCTTAAGCTGAAAAAGAATTAACATTTTGAAATGTTCGTTTGAAAATTAATGATTAAAAATATAAAAAAAGTATGAAATCAGGAAAACTTAGGTAGTCATTCTGCATATATCTGCATATATTGCGGAAAGCGTATAGGGAAGGGGTTATAATTAATGCAATCATCCAGACCTACATGTAATAAGAAAGCAGAACATTTATATAGTATTGGTCGGTGGACATTTGGGCAATGTAGAGTAGGGATGGGTACTTCGTAGTAGATATAAAATTCGATAAAAAAAATTTGTTGTTTTACTGAAACTAATTTATGGGCTTATTGCATGATCGCAGAGTATATAACATCTTTTGTACCACTTCTCAACAGGTTCAAAATGCATTAATTTCGTGCAGTTCCTGATTTCCATAGGTTTGCATCTAGTATGAGAGGCCACAAAATTTTTAAACCAAATAAAATCGATAAATTTGATTAATCTGACTCAAAAATTATACTTTTTTGACATTTTTGAAAATGTGCTCAGATCAGACCCGACGCGGAAAATGTCTGAAAATAAACTTTTTCGTAATAAAATGACATTTGTATTGTGATAATACCGTCTGCCTTTTTTTTTTTTGACATAGCAGAAATGGTCTCACATCAAGTTCCGACATTTTCGACCGTTACTTTCCTTCAATACAAAGTACATTTATTGTAATATTAAAACAACATATGCGGGTTTTATTTTTTGAAAACCACGTTTTTCAAATGGCGACCATCGACCCTGACACACTCCTCGAATCTAGTACGCATGTTTTCAAAATGATTTTCAATTACAGAAGCCATAACACGTTCAAGATTTTCCTCCGTAGCTAACATTGGTGTTGATCCCTGTCTGGGTCTATTTAATGCTGATCCTGTAGCTCTGAACCCAAGACTAAATGAGGTTGATCGATGGGCCATCGCGTAATCGACGAATACCCTAACGACTTAATAAACCGACGCGACGGTGTGCTTCAGACAGTGAGTAACCACCCGAAATGTACACCTCGACGGCAAAAGCGCGGTGCTCTCCACTCCACTGCTCCATGACTACTAACAAATTCGCAGTGCTTATGCTTCGAACAACCCCCTCTGCGCCCCTCTCGCATGTTGCGTTCGGGAACTAGGTTCATTCAAAGTTTGGAATCTACCACTGGACACCCAGTACTAATAGGTACCTACAATTGGAAAAGAGAAAAGCATTTTTTCCGCAGGTCAACGACAACATATCTATATGTAGAAGTTTTTGAGATTTGTTGATGGCGATGAAAAGTTAACAGAAAATCGGAATCTTTTACATTGGAATGGTAAGTTGGTTGGAATTATATAGGGATGCGTGGAATGTGCGCCGCTTGTTCAGCTTCCGATCCTGTGAGGCAGAGGATGAAAGTATCAATTAATTTGTTCATGAGTACTTTAACTTGTAATCTCATCCTATTGCACAGTTTAGAGGGATTATGAACGCACAAACGCAGGCAACGTGAATTTCGCGTTCAAAATATTCTGCAAAAATGAGCTGGCGACGCAGTTGTTGATTGAATATATTTTTATACCCTAGATGTAGGGTATATTAGTTTTGAGCGAACGTTTGCAACGCCAAGAAATAATCGTCACAGAAAAGAAAGAACTATATATTCATGATTGGGAAGTGAAAAGAAACCGTTTTATGCATGTCCGTCTGTCTATCTGTCTGTCTGTCTGTGTGTCTGTCTGTCCAGACGATAACTCGAGAACGCTTGTAGCTAGGGACTTGTAATTTGGTACAATAATATTTGATTAAAATTGCAAGGTCAAGTTCGAAGATGAGCAAAATCGGGCAACTCCTTCTTAGTGTTGCCATATAAGCATGAGTCGTTTTTATACAAAAATGTTCATATAAGAATGATTATACACAGTGCGACAATTATGTATTAAGACTGCCTCTAGAAAACACAATTAAAACACGATATCTGCTAATTTTTCGGTATACTTATTTGAAATATTCTCCTCCTGATTCAATACACTTGTTACATCGATTTAATAGTGATTCAAACGCGTGTTCCAGCTCATTTTTCGGAATTTCCTCCAGTGCCCTCGTCGAAGCCCGTTGTATGGGCTGAATGTCATCAAAAAAGCATCCTTTCAACTTCAATTTCAGTTTCGAGAACAAGGAGAAGTCGCACGGTGCCAAATCAGGTGAATACGGCGGATGATTCAACACCCAGACCTGATTCTGAGCCAAAAATTGACGAACAATGAGTGCTGTGTAACTCGGTGCATTATCGTGCAACAGAGACCAACCTTTTGGATCGCGGTATTCTGGTCGAATACGACGGATTCTGGCCATCAAACGCTTCAAAACTTCGAGGTAATATGCGGAAGTAACTGTTTGACCAGTTCGCACAAATTATTTGTGGATAATTCCTTTGCTATCGAAGAATGTGATGAGCATTTTGATTTTTGATGGAACTTTTCGTGTTTCTTTGGCTTGTGGTGAGTTTTTTGATTTCCATTTCGCACTTTCTCGCTTTGTTTCTGGATCGTATTAGAAACACCATGTTTCATCACCCGTAACAATTGTTTTCAGGAAGTTTAGAGCATTTTCTGCGGCTGCAACGATGTCTCTAAAATGACTGACTCTCATTAATTTTTGGTTCAATTTCAACATCAAACGAACACGTGTTTTGCAAAATGAATTTTAATAAATATTAAATATCAACAAAATGTCATGAAATTTTGTCAGTTAGTAGAGGAAGGTTGAAGCTTCAAAACGCATGTGCTCACACATCCATGCGCTGCTGGGGTGCTGAGATATGGTTCGAGTCTTAATACATAATTGTCGCACTGTGTATTTTTCTACATCTAGGGTATCACGTAATTGGTGTGACCAATTGCTTCCTTACTAGTTAATTTTTTACCTATATCAATTTAACCATCTTCTTCAGGTGATGATCCAGCGCCAAGTTGTAATAACGAACTTGTAAAGGTGGTGTCTCCACTTCCCAAATAAGATCTCTTGTTCTTAAATCTACTTCAACCAGGCTCAACTTCATAAATTTTATAACAATTTGCATTAAAACAACCCAAAAATCAGTTTCATACCTACTTTCATCACCTATTAATAAGCTATTTCATCCTCTTAGAAAACGAATTTTGAGAAATACTGTTTTATTATCTATAGTGTAGAGTATTTATGCTAAATATCAAGTAAATAGACTACGAACGCAAAATTTTCTCCACACCATCTTTGAAGTCGGAATAAACATCCTTAGTTAATGAAATTAGAATTTTTTTTTCGTGCCTAGGTCATAAAAGGAACCTATTGTTTAGATGTAGAACGGCAAATTTTTTTGAAAACAATAAACTTTGGTTTGTACACAGAAAGACTTACTTACTTAAAAAACTTGGCCGCATGGCAAATATTTTCAGTTACTTAATCGGCAAAACGCAAACGGATTTCTCCCTTTTTTACAACTTTGGACAAGTTTCTGAGACCTTCAACCAGTGCCGGATATCTTGATCCAACTAAGATGTAAGAAAGTGTTCTTTCTTTATTTCATTTATTTATTATATGTACATTTTATTTTCATTTTTCTTTTATGTATATAATTATATTTAATAGTAATATCAAAAATATTGAGTTAATTATCTAATTACGTAAACATTCTAGGAACGAGAAAGCCTACGGTTCACTTTAATTACGTAAAGGTAAGTTTTGTGTATCTGGGATAAAACCGTGTAGAAAAGTTTCGTGGAAATAATTAACTGGCATTTCTATTTATAAAGCCATAAAGGTACTATTTATTTATAAAGGTTCTATTTATAGAAGCTGGTGGACTATGGGAAATATGCCGCTGTACTTAAATCTTCTTTAAGATTGGTAGACTTGCAATATCCTCTGAAACAGGAGCATCTCAATTGATGTTGAAACCCCAAATTGTTTAATGGATGATATTTGCAATGACGATCAGTGGTGCAATAAGATCTATTGGATCAAAGATCATGACTGTAATTGATAAAGTCATTCTCTTCGTAGTACTGATTTCGTTCAATTGTTTTGTTGGTAGAACCATCTTATAACTAAGTATGTCGTCTTTAGGTTTCCAGAACAAGCACAATGTCTTTAATGTACTCGTCATCACCAATGATATTCTATTTAAGACTTGTTCTCTTTGGAACATATTGTAATTTCCTTAAATGCATACCAGTTGGTCAGGATGGCTAACAAGCCATACATGTGTAAATAACCCTTTCAATAACTATTACTTCTTCGGGGTACCTGTCAGCATCCTCCATTGCGTTATAAAAGGTGTGTTTGCAACACCAAACATATAACTCTATGAAATCGGTAAGTGCTAATTGAATTCACTGCTAATTCTCCCCAACGAATCAATTCATATAATTAATTAACATCTTCATGTTTAATATGTTTTCCGGATACATATGCTCGATATCAGCTGTTTCAACGTACCTATCGTATGAACTGTCCAATTAAATCGCTATCAATAGAAGGTTCAATCGTGAAAATATCGTTCAGTGATTTTCCGGATGAAATTATTAGAATGTGGCCAACAGGTTCTAGCTATATGACCGCCATTCGTTAAATATCCGTCACAGCATTTCTCGACCGAAAATTCCAATTTCATACAAATATCGGAAATTTCAATAAAAATAAGAAGGCCACCGCGACCGTGGTTCCCATCCATAGATGGTCCCTTCTAAAATGTTCAATACTCCACATTGTTCAAATACTCAGGGACCTCAGGTTCGACCACCACCTCCTCCTCTAAAACCGAAACCACAAAGTATGATACTCCTAGTCCGATTAGAGCAACACCACCACCACCATCATCTATGGTTGCCGCAAACGTATTAAGTCGAGCGGGATTTTTCTCCGCCACCGATTAAGAAAGTAAAAACTGAAAAAAATGACGATTTTGAAATCATGTCTACATCACCAGGAGTGGATGGCATGTTTGTAATTCAGAAACAACGCTGTGTGTCGTATGAAAACTTCAGTCAAAAGTTCGACATACCTATTATCGACTTGAGGATTAATAATATAAAAATTGGCTGCTCTGGGTATCACCAATTATATTCCTCTAAGTTTAAAAACTGCATAGTTATGCAGTCCTAGTTGCCTCTCTCCAAGGTGCTGCCAATCCTAACATTTGCAACATATCTGGTTTTGGTGTAAGCTCGTTCCTGTCGCTTGGTCCTATTAAGGCTATCCCAACCAAGAAATCCGATTAATATAGTATATTGTATTTTACGTCGCGGTCGTTAAGTTTATGTAAGGATCAAAAATTTGCAAGCATTTTACTATTGTATGTTATTGATTTTTTCCCTAAAAATATTGGTTCGTTTTCATTTTTACTACTTTCGTTTTTCATGCGTTCCTTTATGACAAATTTCCTGCATGTTTAGTTGTTCTCATCATCTTTTCTGAATGTTTGAATTTTATAAAATAAATAGATGTAAACTATTTTAATTACCGGTTACTATTTATTGGATATACGTAGAAAATATATTTTTTAAATTAGCGATTATAATATTGGTGGGGGTGGTGGTGGTAATAAAGTGGTGTTGCCCCGAACAGGGAGGGACGTGGCCCGCCCGAGTTTGTTGAACCACGATTGTGGCCCACGCCCGGAAAAGGTTGGCGGCCTCTGTGCTATTTGATACTAGCTATAGTACAAGAACCCAATAAAACTGCGTTGTACGCTAAATATAGTAAGAAAACATAAACTATTAAATGTTATAATTAGAGTAAATAAAATATTCTATTACAAATAAAGAAATTATATTATTAGGAGGCTAGAATATTATTATAATTGGTGAATTTAATGCAAAATAGTTCATTACCAATAGTTTAATTTGATGGATTTTACATATTCATTTTTATTTTTAATCACCATTATTTTTATATGCAAATACATATATAATCGGCATTCGGTAGCCAATAAAAATGTTGATTCATGCAAAAATTTTGCTGTGTTTAAGAACAAAATTAAACAGGGTGAAGACCAAAGATAGGGTTATATGGGGGTCAGTAAAATTTTCTGCAGAGTGACCCAAATGCTTTGAGCACAAATGCTTAGCAATAAGCAATCAAACCACGAAGAGATGGAATCGTTGCGAAAAATTCCGAAATATTGAAAGAGAAAAGATATAATGTTGATGAAGAAATCAAATTCTTATCTAAGGCTTGCAGTGAGCCAGTCCGACTCTGACTGAGTTCCGTCTGTGTTCGGGTGAAAGCACGATTGCTTATGTAAACAATACTTACTTGCAACAGGAGCTGGACTTTCAGTTTATTATCGAAATCATTTTCCATGTACAATTCCAAGACCAACTGAAGTGAGTCCTTAATAGTCTTCACAATGTTTTGAACATAATTGGTCCTCAATAAACGTCGAACAAGGTATCCCTTAGCATAAGCATTTATAATGGTTGCTGCAGCGTTCTAAAGGTAAATCACAACAAAATGATATAATCAAATATTATCTATAATAAATTCTATAAGCAGAAAATATTACAATTAATTACCAAGGGTTAGGCATTCCAAAAAAGCAGCGCGAACAGAAAAATGGAATTAGTATAGTGTGCTATTAAGATTTCTTTTTATATCAGTTTAAGACTAAGTGGATCAAACCTTGAACAATGAATGAATGCAACAATGAATGAATGGATGCGCTTCCAATGGGTCCTTTCTCTTAGCCAATAAACCTTTGCAATTCAAATTCTCTCAATTAAATATTCCATATTAGATTTTGTCTATTCCGGGGATGAATCGGGATGCAGTGTTCGCAACCAACACAAAAAAAGCAATTAGGCAGTGCTATATTACTTCTTATCTAATGATACATTTATATACGGGAACGCAATAAACATTTAATCCACAATTTGAGCTAATTAAATTGTTACGGGGGAATTAAAGTTCAGGAAGACATTCATTAACCTCATAAATCATGCAACACTAAAAAGGAGGAAACTTAATTGACAATATTTCATGCATAGCGCTTTCGATAAGATACTCGTACCAAGAAGTGAAATAAATTTATAATATTATTTCCGCAGAAAAATCTGCTAGATATTAAGCTGAGTTATGTATTTTATTAAGTATTAATACGTGTACTAAACTGGAACAATAACTTGAAAATTTTGAATTTTAATTTCTAGCCCAAAAGGGTTAATGATGCACAATAAAAATTTTAAACATCTCAATCTCATTCATCACATCTACTCGTATTTATTGCGATTTGGATCACTGGAAACTTACTCTCTTCTTGTTAGATGGCGTCGGTTTTCTCTTGGCCACAGTTTTGGGGGACTTTACCTGATAAAGACTTCTTTTCGGCATTGACAGCCTGGCTTTTGTGTAATGGCTCACAGGATCGTACTTTTTCGGCTGACTACAAATAGCTGTATTATTCACATTTTGCTTTACCAAACTTGATTTCCGGATTTTGATCTCAGCACCAGGAGTGCAAGTCTCGAGCCACCTCAGTAGCTCACTGAAAGCTGCTGATATCTTCGTTTCTTGTTGTTTCTTGGAAAGTAACTTGTTGGCTGGTGACAAGGCATACAATTGCTTCAGAAGTTTTTTCGTTTCCTTTTCGAAAGATTCCTGCATTCGTTTTTGCTCGTTCATTTTATTTTCGATTAACTTAATGATTTTAGCCTTGTCCAAGGTATCCACTGATTCCGTACCATTATGCACTTGATGTGGTACACTGCAATTCTCCTCATTTTGGACGTTCTTTTTTGAATGAGGAAAACCGAGCTTCGAAGAAGTTACAGGCGGCGATTTCGAGACAGCCGCTCTTGTCTTTCGTCGGTTTCCTACCTTCACTTCGTATGGACTCTTCTTGTTATTGAACAAAGTCTTTTTTATTGATGTACTATTACTCTTCAACTGTGAAGAGTTTTTGTTCCTTGACATTTGTGGAGAATCTTTACAAGACTGTTTTATCTTGGGTTTTACTTCATCATGCATTCTGTTAGCTTTCTTTTCATTCTGACCCAAATTTACATCTCGCTGGGGGCTATTTGCTGTAATTATGTCCAAATTTTTCGCGATATACTGAATTAAGGCTTTACTTGGTTGCTCTAAGGTAAATGAATTTGATCGAATGTATGCACGAGCACAAATAGGATCTTCTATACCAGAACTTTTAGTAGATCGTCGTGAAGATTCATCAACAACCCTAGTCACTTGTCGATTATTGTCATCCTTTGTTTCCTGAATTTCCGCGTTAGTTGATGTAGTGATTGCTTCTTCCAACGGCGGAGGGTCAACAATTATTTTCGGGGCAGGAGTCTTCATCGAAGGTAAGCTTTCCTCGAATTTTGTTATAGCCGGAAAATTTTTCACATTATTCTCGTTGCTCGGGATGAACACAGTATTAGAGACAACGTCCACTACAAGCGTTTCAGATTTTCCCAAGTTCAGGTGCTGAATATCCCGCTGACCAAGGAGTCTCGATTTTCCTGGGGAGCATTGTTTTTTTAATAACTCCGAAGCATTCGAACACTGCTCTTCAATTTCTGTTCTATGTGATAAATATTGACCATCTGACGATTTATTCTCATGATTTAATTTTGACTTCAATTTATTCTCAATAGCTTTCGCAACTGATTTGTAATGAAGCATTTCTCGCCTTTTTTCCTCATTCATCTGTAATAAAATAGGTGAATTTTGATATAACTGTTATTCAGAAAGTAATTACCAGAGGTGGCAAAATTGGAATTCCATTCATTTTGAAATGTGATATAAACTTCTTTGATGAATCCATTGTAAAAAATTGCGCAAAGAATACAAAATATATAAAAGTTTCGTTGCATTTGTTTGGACTTACGTTTCCATGACAACTATGTGAAGTCAAGAATTAAATTATCAAACTAAATCCAATGACAATTGAATACAATGTGGTAGCCTGGACATAAACCATTATTGTAGAAAAATATATTCTATATTTCTATATGTAAAAATCTAGAAATGCATTTTCTTATGTCACTAAGGCTAGTTGTCCACAACTGCTTAATTTAATAATACTCAGCAAGAGCTTTAATTTGATATCACACAAGGCCCAAATAATTAATTAATTATAATCCGTATTTGCGAACAAATTTTTTTTAAACAAAGAATTCAGCTAAGAAATGCGTGACAGCTGACAGATAGATGACAAGAAGAAGTAATTTGTAAATTGTGGTTTCATTTTCCAAAACTTTGCCGGGCACTAAGCTTTATTAACCTATTTGGAGTATTTACTGATAGACGTTTAGAGAGTATAATAAATAATTAAAGTGTTCATAATCATGATTTTATTATTTTTAGTTAGGAATCGTAAATTCTGCGCTGGAAAAATGTCGCATACGATATTGTTAATACAACCGAGCACACGTCCAGAAACTAGGACTTACAGTGACTATGAAAGCGTCAATGAGTGTATGGAGGGTGTTTGCAAAATCTACGAAGAGCACTTAAAACGCCGCAATCCTAATACACCCACAATCACTTACGATATAAGTCAACTCTTCGATTTCGTGGATCAATTATCCGACATAAGTTGCCTCGTCTACCAAAAATCCACGAACACGTATGCGCCTTACAACAAAGAATGGATCAAGGAGAAGATTTATGTTCTCCTCAGGCAAGCTGCCGGTGGTACGGAATAAACATTCCAGAGAAATCTAATATATAATTGTATATGGCTACGTATGACTACGTTTATATTTCTTTAGTTTATGTTTCATTTTAATAAAATTTACGATTGGGAACTCGACATATTTATTTGCATTCTGATTCGCTTCCTTTTCACTTATTTACAGCATCTGCTTCCACATTATATGCGCCGCTTTCGCAATGCTTCTAAATTCCTTGTTTTCGCTCCGTAGGATAATACAATTTGTTTTGATCATTTCGCAGTCATTTGTTGTGGATTTCCGAATGAAAGCAAGCATTAACTTGAAAAATCTATTGAAAAACTGAAAAATTAAAATTCAGTAAACTGTTCCAGAGTAGATATAGATTATCTGAGGGGTATGATATGCCGCTAACCAGTTACCAAAGTTTGTTAAAAGAAGCGTTTATTTATTAGAAAAAATATCTACTCTAGAACAGCGGTGCTTTAAACAAACATACAATGTGGTAACATGAGCATCGTTATGTGCTGTCTTGGAATTTTACCCCTTTTACGGTCAACCGGTGTTTGTTAGTTTATGCATTATGCTATGTTTTGATTATTATATCGTTTTAATATTATTCAGCTGGTGGTATCTCATCTCATGTGCCAGTTGCTTGATTACTCTGTATACTTTCACATCAGTTTACTAATTACTAAAAGTATTTAAATCCTCTTCTTTGTTTGCTTTGTTTTTATATCCCAGACGTAGGATTAGGATATATTAAACGAACGTTTGCTATCCCTTATACATTAGCAAGACAGACAGAAGTTAAATCGCGATATATTGTGATTTTGAGCCCTGATTCAGCGATTACTACTATTATAGCTGAATTTAGCTAAATTTTGTTGCACAGTGTTACCACAATGCTTTGGCGGGGTGTAATAAAGTCTTTTATTGCATGGGAATGGGAATTTTATTGCGGAAAAAACGAAATAAAGTCTAATATTTTATTTCTTTTCCTTCCAGACTTTATTTCCGCAGACTTTTTTGCGGTACACCCAATGCTTTGATGTGACTGAAACATCTGACATCCAAAATGAAAAATCATACGACTTCTCATATATACTACGTTTACATGCAGGGTTGAACCTGGGTTGAACCCAGGTTCGACTCCATGTAAACGTGAGTCGAGTCCAAACCGGGTTGAACTCGACTCGACCCAGTTTTGCTACCTGGGGAGTCGAGGAGTCGAGTTAAAATGCATGTAAACGCGGGTTGAGTAGTCGAGTTGACAGTTCGACAGTTTTTTTCATGTTTTCTGACTAATTTTCCAAAACATAAGATTTTATTCGAAATCAAATTCTTTAAGATGTCTATAAAATATAAATGAAACTCGAAAAAATTGGTAATATAATAGATCAAATTAGTGCAATAATCTGTCACTTCGACTACGTTTGGACTCGATTTCGACTCGATCCCTCAACCCAGAGTGCTCAAAAACGCGGGTTCGAGTTCAAAACCTGTTTTCGACTCGATCTTTCGACTCTGCATGTAAACGTAGTAATAGTGTAAACTGTAAAGTTGTCCTACACTTAGTTAACTATACTTTTAGAACGCCCTCCTGGTTTTCGTCTCCACTACGAAATAATGTCAGTTTCGGATCGAATATACGCTATAAAGTCAACGTCAATCCAGTTATCGTTGACAATTTTGAGTTGTCATGTAAATAATTTAAGTTTTTGCCACCGAGTACTTTACCATGCCTTTAAATATGAAGCATTTTATGCATTTAATCATATCACTTGGTCTAATTAGTCGAGCGCAATCATGGGACACCGAGGAGCTAGAGATTTTCGACTTAGTGGAGGAGGTGAACCAGAATTTCTACGAGTTCATGGGATTAGAACAAGTAAACAAATCTTATCATAGAGTAGTACTATGAAAAAATGAAAATTCTTCTTGTAGGAAGCCACTGGGAAAGACATAAAAAGAGCATTTAGAAATTTATCAATTTATTTGCACCCGGACAAGAGTGATGCGGAAGATGCAAATATTAAATTCAGAAATTTAGTGTCTGTATACGAGGTTCTAAAGGATCATTCGAAACGGGAGAAATACAACAAGGTTCTCCGAGATGGTCTTCCTAATTGGAAGTCAGCTGTATACTATTATAGAAGAGTGCGAAAAATGGGATTCGCCGAATCTGCAGTCATTTTATTTGTCATCATCACCATTGGGCAGTATTTGGTTGCTTGGGGAGTTTACATTGAGAAGAAATATACAGCAGTAAGTTTTAAATCATTTCATCAGAAGAAGATCACTAAATAATATTGAAAAATTTTCAGGAACAAGTATTATTTTCGAAACTTAAGAAATGGCAGCGAAAAAATAAAACGAACATGGAAATGGACGACATTCTGAAACAGATTCCATCACCAAGTATTTATGTAAGATTCCTCTGTAGATTTTCGATATATTGTAGTAATTTCCTTTTGTTTCTAGAACACTCTACCGTTCCAAATTCCAATGGCATTATGGAATACGCCAAAAACAGTAAAATCTTTCTTCGAGTCGATCTATGAGTACAAGAAACAAGAAATGGAGAAAAAAAAACTGTGAGTATCTTATTTTCCTTTTTGAAGTTTTTATTGAAGCCATTTATGGGATATTGGATATACTATGTATAGAACATGAAGAAGAATTTAATAATAATATTATAAAAGATTGGAAGAATTGATCGAAGCAAATCACTTTAACTATATTCGCGTCACGACATCTTTTCAGATCTCATTTTATAAATAGATTTTGATTCTTTTGAATAAAATATCAGGTGATTCCAAAGAAATCATGACTCGCTTTTTTTCTGTCATGTATCCCTAAAAAAATGTAATCAAAGTCAATTCCAGTGTGCAACGGTTTCGGAGATGATAATGCCTTAAACTTTGTAGTTAAATTGTATATTTTTCTTTCAGTCCCTGAAATCAGTGAGATCGACGCGCACTGATCTTTTACGAATATATAGTACCTACTATATGTTAACTTTCATAACTTAAAAATTTCGCAATACTTTTATTTCAGCGAGGTAGAAGAATTCGAAAGACAAAAACAGATAGAGGAAGAATTTGCTAAAGAACGCGAAGCAAAGAAAGAAAAACGGGAAACAATTCGAAAAAGACGGCAAGCACAAAAGGCACCCGAGAAGACTGACGAAGAGTTAGCAGGCTATTCACAGTTAAAAATCAAGGAACTGACTGAGGACGATATAGTAAAGCCAATAAAAAGTTCTAAGGTAAGCAATCCTTTTTCTTTCCTACCTTCTGATTTTTATCATATTCATACTTAATAGGTGTCAGTGGCTGGAGGATTTTGGTCTGATGAAGATTTGATCGAATTAGTTAGATTAGTTAAGAAATATCCTGGTGGCTCGGTACATCGGTGGGAGATGATTGCAGAAACGATGGGCCGAACTGTTACTGAAGTTACATTTATGGCAGCGAAATTGAAAGAAAATGGGTACCGAACACCGGGCCAAACAGAGAGTGTAGCAGAGAGCATTATTCAAGATTCAGCCGAAACGCGTAGAGTGAAAACGAAAAAGGTGCCGAATCCAATTCTTGTGGCGGAAGTAAATTGGACACAAGATCAGCAAAAAGCCCTAGAGGCTGCTATTGTTAAATATCGAAAAACTGCAAGTGGGGACCGTTGGCAGAAAATCGCCAATAGTGTGCCAGAAAAAACGAAAGAAGAATGTCTGGATCGATACAAGTATTTAGTGGAATTAGTCAAGGCTCAAAAGCAGAATCGCACAAATAAGGATGACAATAACTTCCCAGATGAGACAATGCACGAAGACGGGAATGTTGAAAACGAGATGTGTATAGAAACTATGGACACACTTGTTACCGAAGTGAATATTGTTTCTCCAGAGTCCATAGCAAATGATATTGAACAAGGTTTGTCTGAAAGCACGGGAGGTAAACCAAGGAATAAGAGAAAGGAAAGAAAAAAACGGCAACAATTCTCAAGCGATGAAGAGTATTCAGAATCTTAAGCCATATTCAAGTAAAATTTATTTTATGAAATTTCCGGAACATCTTCCTATATACCTACCTACGTTTACGTAGGTATTTGATTGCAACGCAGGATAACTTTGTAACTTCTTAGAGAATAAATGACATTTGAAAAATCGACGTCCAATGAATTTGACTACGCACAATCTAGGGGATTCCCAAAATTATGTTAGTTATTATCTTCGATTTCCTATTGCAAGTTAGCAATACAAATTTCATCCATCCGTGGTCGTACGTTTTCTATTTCTATTACAAACAATTAGTTTATTTAAGGTGCGTTTTTTTAATGACCTATATAGATCTCCATACAAAGCGCTAATCCTCCTTTCTATCAAGATCGCTATACAGATCATGGGAAATTTCTAAAATTCTCATCGTTAAGATTGTGGGCAACTTCAGGGTGAATTTAATAAACTGTTATTTTTGTGAACTTTGTTGAAAATCGTCTTAAAAAAATATCTGCAAATATAATATTTCAATAAGCATTCACTGGCAATAACATTTTTCAACTCCATTTTTATACAACATTCAATTATTATAAATTATTATGTTGTTTGACATTTCGTAGTCTGACACTTGAGGCCCTGAACATAGCTACGATTTCATATTTCGTAAATTTTCCCGGCCGTTTTTTTAACGATCGGGATCTGCAGGTCATTAAACAAATGCACCTTTGATGCATTCCAGATAGTAACTTAACATAATTTTTGGAATCTCCAAGATTTTTCTGAAACTGTTTCTGCCCAGAATACATTTTGCGGGAATGTTTTTCCAATTAGGTATTCCACTGATTTACGAAAATCTGTATAACTCTTGACAGACTAAAGATTTTGGCACGATTCTCTTTTTATTTGGAAGATATCTTAAGGGTACGTGTTTTTTTTTAAATATATCCTTGTTATGAAGGAAGTTTTTAAGGACGAAGTATAAAAATGTAAATTTTGAAACGAACTTGGCATCACTGGTTAAGAATCAATTCTATTGGTCCTGTCGCTGCTGCTACGCCATCAGAATAGTAAGATTGAAAAGTTCTAGTGCGTAAATGAGACAGCAAGAACAAGACGAGCGGTGTTGTTTATTTATTGCTTTTGGTCTCAATGTTCAAATACGCGTGCGTTGAACAAGGGGAAGTACACGTCAGTTAGGCAGTAAGAGCAGTGATACAATGATTTTCATTGGATTGGTTTTGAATAATTGCACGGAACGTGTTGGTAGTTGTGCATTCTCTTCTTAACGAAATTGAATTTCCTTTATGTGAAACACGATAAGATGTAGAAACTGAGTGGTTTTTCTGTATTCCTTTTTGTAATTTTTTCATACAAATTGCAATTGGCTGTGTTGAGTTTCGTGTGATGTGCTGGCAACGATAAGAAATCTTCGAGGAAACATTTTACCATTTTGAGAACTATTTAACAAAGACATCGAAGTATAGTTTTAGAAAAGAGAGACGACGATGCAAATGTTGCATTGTTTGTCCATTAAGAAAATATTCTTAAAAAATGGCTTTTTTGCGATACCTAATCGCATCTTTGTTTGGAATCTGTACACTTCCAAATTTTGTAAGTGCGACTCAATTTTGTTCATTTGCTTGTTTGAGGGAAGCTGACTCTGTTGTTCGCTTTGTGCTAAGAGTCGTGTAGTGCAGTAAAATGAATCATGTTCAAGCAGGACAATTATGTGAAGGTGCTGAATTTTTGCTTAGATTTCGAATCCTTTCTGAAGTGTTTTTCTTGTTGTTAATTTTTTCGTTATAATTATTTGTGAAATATCCTTTTTTGATTTGAATTTGTATATCAGGCATCTTCATTATGGTTCTTCATTTCGATTTATTGAAATAACCGATAAATGTATTTAATAATGATATATTTTGGAAGCATTAAAATTCATAAAATTCATGTCCTTTTGATATTTCAGGTAACAGCAAGGTTTTGCGAAGGTGGGCATATCTGCTCATTACCCAGAGAATGCTGTACTCAAGGTTGTTGCCCACCTTTCCAAAACGGGCCCCGACAACTTCCTCCAGCTACAGATCATGTTCTTAATCTATTCTTCATAAGTCACTGGTATTTTTGGTACGTTTAATAACAGTTTCTTTTAAAATTATTTAATTACTTCAATATCATAAAGAATCATTCCTCGATTTTGTTATTGCAGCATGTATAATATAATAATAAAAAATGAACATTGTAGGATACAATTTTAAGCTCACGTAGGACTTGAGAAGAATAAATATTTATAAGAATAACTAAAGTAAAACATTCTTACTTGCATTTGTAAAAGTGAAGGAACTCATTCCGATCTTTTAATCACTAGGAGTGTGGATAGGTTCTTCATAGTCCACAACTTGGTGCTACGAGCCATTTGTGCTAAATGGTTTGCTGGGAATAATTTTCATAAGCTATGCTGTATGCAATTTCGATCTCACAACACTGATGAAACTATTATTGATATAGGCAAAATAATGGGATAGGTACACGAAAGTAACGGCATTAACTATGTGATGTTATATTAGGTTGTGCAGTTGTGCACAGGTAACGCTAAAAAACGTAGGTACCATAGGAACGTTTATAATTCGAAATCAATTATTTGTGTTTTCCCCTAAACTATTTGTTTGATCTCAATTAGATAAAAAAGTTGTTTCAAACAGTTTGGAAACTCTTTAAACTTAGTAAAACATTTGTATGTACATATATAACGTAGTTGATATAGGAGTAGGGTCAATGGAGAGCTCGCAGCTCTTTAAGTACGTTGAAGTTCTTAGAAACGCGAAAAAGTAAACTCCCCTCGGCAGGGACTACATTTCCAGAGATTCAATTACTTTTGAATGTTATATAAAAGATGCAACACTACAACAGTTTTAAATGTGCTGAAGTAGTGAAGCCTTTCTTATTCGATTTACAGTTACTTCATCAGTTTTCAGCTTTCATTGGTTTTTCCAGATAAATTAATATCTTTCATTAAATTTCATTTTTAAGAGTATCAAGGTATTTTTTTAATTGTAGGTGCCTCGTTGTTGCTATTTTATTAGCTATTTTATGTGCATATTCCTTATGGAAGAAAAGAAGACAACTTTGTGGATGGGGACATCCAGATCACCATACACAATCTGAAGGCGATTCGGCTGGTTCCTGTTATGCACCACCGCAGTACAGTAGATGTAGCTCATTTCACCATCCTCCTCCTCCGTACACAGAGGTAATATTTTTTTACAATAATATTTCATTCAAAATTGTAAGGTTAATTTCGAAGATGAACAAAATTCTTAGTGTTTTCATATAAATTAATTTTATGCAAAAATGTTTATTTTGTTTACTAAATATTAACATTAATCTAACTGAGCCTAGAAAAACAAATATTGCTTGCTATGTTGTTCTTTTGTAAATATACTAAAAGTTATGAATTGCTTAAAATTTAAAAAAAAATTAAATTTTCAATGCTTTGTAGCGCCCTCTAAAATTAAAAATAAAATAAAAACAAAAATATTTTCCTGTATAGTTTTAGTAGTAGAACAAAACTATAGGGTGGCTCATGCAAGTTTTTAATTTTAATTTTTAAGAACCACCCTTTTTCATTGAACAAGTGAAAATAGAAGTAAAGAATGTTTAAGATCCTTTTAATACATATGTAAAAATGTGTTTCTGACAATATAATCAGAGAAAACAAAACAATAAATTTGTGAATTGCTAAAATTCGCCTGTTCTAATTATGTGCATGTTATCTTTTTAGGTAACCTCAAAACCGGATCTTTACCCTTTGGTGTTTACGTGCAATGGTGATAACGGAAAAAATGGTGCTAGCTACCTTATGGTTCAGTATTTTAGAAACTACATAGTTAGGCCAGCTGGTTCATTGTCAGCGACCAGTACAGTGGACTCTCTTAGCTCAAGTTTTATATGTACAGCAAATGAAGCTAACACTCTAGTACCTCCTCCGTACTCCCGGGCAGCAAGTCCCGATGCAACAATCAATTCACAATTTCAGCAACATTTTGTGATTCCCCGATCAGCATCACAACTTGTTTGTTCACAGAATATGAATCATTCTGCTTTGAGAAACATACCAATGAATTTCGCATACAATAATGTTACTAATAACAATAATAACAATAACCGTAGTAATATAATTAATAATAATCAAATGGAGCATCAACAGCACCAACAATTGTTGCACTCTCACATGCAATTGTCAGAGAGTGTGAATTTTCAGAATACTCGTCTTACAAACGGACGTAATCGATGCAATTCAGTAATAGCATCTCAGAGCGACCAACAGTTTAGATACATCGCGAATAGTAACAGTAGTCTTAGTGATATATTTGTTAATAATAGTTGCGGCGGTGAAGGAAGCTTTGAGGCAAACACAGTGATCAATCCAGTTCAAGCACAAGCAAATATTGACCTGAAATCAAGTGGCACAAATGAGTTCATTAATGGGAATAATCCCTTATCTAATTCCTGCAGTTCTATTGGTGGAATTTCTATAACAGTTCCTGTCGCTACGGACGCCGAAAACGATTTTCGGGACCTAGATGTCCTTCGTCGTAATTTGGAAACGTGTTGCCAAATACTCCAGCAAAAACAGATGCCTTCTGCTAGCTTTAATAGTGCAGATTCACCAATTAATGTAGATATGGTTAAGAAGTTTGATGGGGCTCGAAGCTATGTCACTTCGACTACTTGCTCTGCAGTGAGTAGCTTAGCGAATATCGATTCTCCATCATCACCGCCTCAGGCAACGAGTCCAACCGGTGAAGTGAAGGACCTATTAGAGCAAATTCGTCAATTAAAAGTCGACAATAGCATAGAGTATGAAGAAGTGCAACAAGTTCCATCGGGACAAATGTCCGCGATGCCCCCAACAACTCCATCGCGGCGTCCTTCAACGTTACAAAGCAAAAAAAAGTTCTTCTCGAAGCCAAACAAGGCAATGTATATTCCTATAAGCAACATAAGCATAAGGACGATCAGAAGTCCCGTAGGCGCAACAAGCTTCTTGGCCAGAGGACGAGGACGCCGCGGATGGGTTTCAAGGTCAGCACCAACAACTCCGGGAACTACACTACCTCCAAATGCGCTAGGAGATGACAGCCCGTTGTTAAATGAACACGATGAGGATGCAGAACAAAACGCGTGATTTTTCTCTTTTAATAATATAAATGTATAAGCAGGTTTAATTTCGTGACAAATTAGTATTAAAAAATGCGAATCTAGTTTTATAATAATAAACAAGGACGACTTTCATAAATTCTCGAGCATAAGTAAATTTAGTTTTTCCTGTTTATAGAAATTCATCTCGCGATATTATTTACTCAAAATGATTTTTGAAGCAACTACCACGAATTAGCTTTATTCAAATTATCTTATATGGTTTCTGCTGAGCAACGTTCAACAGTAGCTGACCAGCAAACAGAAATAAAACCTGAACAGAACAGAAAAAAAAAGCGAACATAAATTTGTATTACCATTGTTTTATTTAATGTAATGTTTATTTTTTTCATATCTTCTAAGAGCAGTGAATTCCTTTAATTTTGTATTTCAATTCTACATAATTTGTATGTAATCAGTGAGATAACATTGATCTAAACTAAATTTCTAGTAAATGATAGCAAAATATTAAATATTACGAATAAGAGTTGCAAGTTACATGTTAAGAGAAATAATTTTTTGCTCCAAAATACAGAAAGTGGCTCCTTCGTTATGAATAGCATATATGTTTTTATAAGCAGTGAAATTGTAGAGTCATAAAATGTTTTCTGATTTATAATTGAATCCTTACATTATATATCGAGATACATTAGGACCCTTTATAGCGCGTAGAGTTTTTGTAACATTTTATGCTCCAAAGCTAAGAATATTAAAAACATTGATTGCATATTATTTTATTTTAATAAAGAAATACTATTTACTTAGTTGTTACTTTTTTGCGCTTCTTTCGTTCTTTTAACGCGTTATTTTAAAAACGCGGAACGTACATTATAGGGGGTCTTATTGTATTGCACTTAGCGTTCTAAGTCTAACTGCTTTAAAGAATCAAGAACACATCGGTGTTTCAGACTTTCAGTCCACATTGCATTGTTTTGTCCGATTAGCTGGCAGGAAACAGCTTAAAAGTGAAAACAGCGTGGAGTAAAGAGTAACACAAACAGACATCACTGTGACCAGCACGTGGCCATGATGTAGAACAGTAGAGACACCTCGCTACTTGATGCAGAGTGTTTCTCATTGAAAACGCAGTTTAAGAACAACATATTAATTCAGGCAATATTGAACGAAAATTCATTTTGTTTTACTTAGATTCACAACCAACTCTATTTTATACATTTGAAGTAATACATAGCACAACATGCATGGTATATGTTCAATTGTTCACCATCATCACCAGTTCAAATTAAAACAACAAAACATGATCAGCTATGTAAATGTTTTTTTTTTTTTTTTTTTTTTGATTTCCTTGATTAATATTTTGTATTTGTGTTTATCCTTAAACCTTATGGTTCATATTTTGATGTTAAAGTGCAATTTTCATTTGAAAAACAAAAGTGGAAGATTCGAATTTTTTGACGCTTCAGCATTTTCTTTCAAACGCCTTAAAAGGTGTATTCAAGAAAATGTCCTTTAATTGATAATCACTGTATAAGAAGTGATCTGAACAAATTCTTGCATTTTACACAGAAATCCACTTTGCCCTCAATCCTTTTGTATATGGAAAAATTAAATGTTTAACTTTTTTATGTTGTTGTTTTTGGTTTGGAATAGTTTCAATAATCCTTTGGTTTTGTACTGTATTTCACTATTTTGCAACGTTCTTAAATTTTAAAACACAAAAGACAATGGGCAAAAATGTATTGTATATGTAATATAAATGTATAATGTATAATTTATATATCATTGGAAAGGTATTTTATGTAGAGCAATGATTACCAACATCTGCTGTCGCAATGGAGTGTTTTTGTTCTTTATGTTTATTTTTTAATTCAATTGATTCTTATCTATCAAATATCTAAGTATATTTTGGGTTATAACATTGTTTTTTTTTTTTTTTTAAATGAATTTTCTAATATTATGTTTCTGTACTGATAAAACGTGTGTTTTGTTCAATTACAAATACTTTTGAATTACGGTAAGTATGGTAATATTAATTACTAATTTACTAATTAATAGTTAATGTAGAGGGGGGTAGGGGAGTCACGAGTCCTTTATGGAACGCACCATTCGTTCCCAAAATCCGCTCCACTAGGGCGCTCGTTCCACGTTATACCATCTCGACTGAGGAATCCTTGTAACTCTTCCGTAATAGCAAACCTATCAAGCTTCCGTAGATCTAATGCAGCTCTTTTAAACCTCTTTGCGTTGTCGGAATAAATGACAGATGGCACGCCACGGACCGCGCCAAATCGACGGAGTCCAAGAAGACTGTTCTTATTATTCTATAAGATTGTTATAGTATCGCATGTAAGTAGCATAATATAGCAATTACATCTATCGCCTGAAAGTTTTGGATTTCCCTTTGTGTACAATGGGAACCGATACCTGTTACATCGAATGCTCTTGACAAAACCAAACGATCGCTTGGGCGAGATACAAAAGGGGGGAAAGCTCGTTACGCGTTTAGCCTATTGCATATTGTGCATCCGTTGCATATTTTTCAGACAAGCTGATGGGCTTGAGGAATCCAGTATTTTTCTCTTAAACGAGATAAGACTTGTGAAACCCCACCCTGAAGGGTTCTGTTGTGCATATCCTTTACGATGAGACCTATATACATTATTAGGGGAACCTCGGTGCAATAGTTCAGCTTTCTACGTACGGCGGCGCGGTGGCGGTTTGGTCTGTGCGTTTTCTGTCAGTCAGTTACGGAACTGTTTTATATTGTAATTTTTGTTTTATATTATGATCTACCCGGCTTTGCAAGGGGAAAGCTTTATCATGTACTCTACTACGGTGTTCCACAAAAGTAAAAATATGCCAATTAATTAATTATCTTCAAGTAGGTACTAGTTGCAGTTATCGTTTGGAATCTTTTGGCATAAGGGAATTTAGTGGCTTTGAAGTTTTCAGTTTAGCAGCAGGTCGCATTTTATGTAGTGGATACTTTCTACAAGAAATCACGTGAAAAGTATTTCACTTGAAAAAATTAGAAAGGGTTTCTCCAATATCGCAGACCATAGAATATAGTAAGTACTTAGCACTCAGTACTTAGCACTTAGTACAAGTACTTAGCAGCCTATAGGGACGCAGAAGTTAGGAAGCTGCAAAAAGATAAAACCACCGGTAAAACTATATCGGTTCTACTTCTACTTCATTTAAAACCTTAAGGGTAAATAATGCAAATAAATTCTCTAGAGCCGCAAAATTTCCAAATCCAACACTGACCAGAACCACCCCTGATGTGGAATGTGATAAGAGGCCACGGCCGCGGCCGCTCAGAAAATCTTAACTCCGCCTTTGCAAGTACACCAAACACAGAACAAGTAAGGATCAACCAAGAATCGTTTACAAATTCATATATGCAAAAATTCAAAACTATTTACTTGTTGTTGATAAATGAGTTCAGAAATCTAAAATAAAATCACATTTAAACGTACGGTGGGCCCGGCCCGAACACCCTTTTCTCTGGCCAAAACTCCAAGTGTGGTTACATCGAAGTGGGGGTTCCTCGACATGCTGAATCATAGTGTTCTATGAGAGCGCACAAACTAACCAACTTTTTAGTCGCCCGCGGGCCGAGTGTTTTACGTATTGAAATTGAGCTGTGACATTACCTAACGGTAATATTAATTTTTATACAGGGTGTTTAAAAAAGACGCGGCAATATTTAACGGGGGATTTCTCAGTTCATTTTATGAAAAAAAATTCATATAAACATAGGTTCGGAAATGCATGATATTCAAAATACAGGGTGTCAAACATATCGGTTTTTTACAATTATCTGAAATATCTTTCGGCTGATTTTTTTTTTAAATTTTGCAGCGTTGTTTGTAGTAATAAGAAGCTAAATTCGTCCTAAGTAGACTAAAGCCGGAGGTACACGATACGGAAAACGTCGTATTTATAAGCGATACGCCGTATTTCATTTCGTGTGACACGACGATAAGCAATATGGTGTATCGCTTATAAATATCCCAAAAATTTCGGAATATTTTCGGCACATCCAAGCAATTTGCGGGGTACAAATTTCCCGAGTCACACCATACAAAACTTTATGAACACAGTTTTGATATTACTGCTCTTACGGGCGGCACGGCGTCGCGGTAATCTGTGAATTGCAAAATACAGGTTACAAACTCATTTTTGCTTATCGTGTGACTCGATGTGTCAAAAGTGACATTCACAAAGATATTTCCTTATAGATATGACGTTTTCCGTATCGTGTACCTCCGGCTTAAGATTATGAAGTCCAGTGGCGTGCGTGGGGGCACCTTAATAAATATTATTGCCAAAAACTTGACCTTTGACTTTTTGTAATTTTGGTTTTTTTTTTTTTTTTTTTTGTAGATAAAGCAAGCAAAAATACAACTTGTTTGTCTCTTGAATTTTTGACGTATCTTCCTTCGTTTTCGATATAAAAAATAAAAACCATTTTATTGCATGTCCATTTACTATACTAAAAAATTTCAGAAAATCAAAGTTTATTTTTTATTTCCTACTTTTTAGTCTTAATCGATCAATTGTACGAAGCATTCCCACGACCAAATAATTGCCATCTGGATGAATGCGGATTGTGGTTTGATGACGCACGGTCGTGTTAATTGAATTTGAACTGCATTGGAATTATTGGTTTATTGAAAAAGGCTGGTTACAGAATTTTAAATAACAAATTTGTATTAAATACATATAGTACTTACAAATTCATAACCGAATAAAACGACACCTGACTAGTGCAAATTACGTACACTTTTACTTATGGTATTTTATGTATTATTTCCGAATCAAAATTATTCAACACCTCGCCCGAGTGATGCTTATTTATTTTTTGAAAGTTTACTTATTTTGCCTGTTCACTCGTGTTTTTACCAATTTACGATAGCAGTTTTTTTTTCAAATGTATCATTATGAAAATCGTGTTTACGTTCAAAAACTGTTCTGATGGTAATCGATAATCACATCTGAATTTTTGTTAATAACAACTCCTTGCAGTTTGCAGATATACTTTTAAGCGGCTAACACTTTCAGTAGTGCCAATATTTTCTTCATAATGTTTTGAACTAGCCACATGAAAGGAGAAACAGTGACATCTAAAGAATTTTAACGAACTTTAACCAAACACATCCTTTTGGTTTTCTCTCACCTTTTCGGTCATTTTCGCCAAAAGAATGCTAGTAAATGTTATCGAAACATTGAATAGAATGTTAACTATATATCATAGAATGCCTTAAGTTTTAAAAGGTTTGTATGATAAAAATATGGAATGTTATAAGACAATCTTGTGAAAAAACAAATGCCCAAATTGTTTCCTGTGCCCATAAAAACTCATTAGAGACCATGAAAAGAGAAGTTTTTAATTTAGATTTAGGTTGTATAATGATAAGAAAGATATATGTACATAGGTACTTGAAAACAATGATTCACCTCGATATATTTGATAATTACTTACACATTTTGCAGAAGCTTATTAACTCTATGCATGCAACATATCTTCAACATTAAAGTGCTCCTTAAAATTTCTTCTACCTTCATCATTTAATTATATTCTTACAAAGATCTCTACTTGTCTACACTTAACACTGTGATCACTTAGAACTTGCAGTATCAATTTTTATAGAAAAATAATTAGTAAGAAATTGGCTACTTTCTTCTTTAATTTCAATTATTTAGATGCGTTTTTTAGTTTGTGGTTTTAGTATACAAAATATATATTTTTATTGAAAGTAAATCACTTCATTTTAATATCTTTACAATTTTAACTAATTGTTTGAGTATTTTTGAACTTCCTCCATTTATCTACTTTTGTTTTATTAACTCTTAAAAAATTTACATATACATATTTTTTTTTTAACTTTTCATTTTTTCAAGTATAAAAATATTCAAAGTCTACAAAAATAATTCGACTACTATTGCAATAATATACATTCTTATAAAAAAAATTAAAAAATTTAAATTACGTTTAAATTATTAAGACTACATAATATGTTCGTAGTGTTATAGATTTAACATTTTGGCGTAAATTAGAAACATATAAAAATATTTTTTTACATATTTTAAGTACTTAATTTCTGTCAAAAATATTTGAACATAATGAAAACGTAAAGATATTTATTTTTTATCCTCCTTTTCCCATAATTTTCTTCGCTTGCATTTTTTCGCTGATTTCTTTTCTATTCATGCGTGGTTTATTTCTCGCATGCCCCAATTATTTATCAACAAATTAGGTACTTCTATTCCCCAACTAGGTCATTCGCTCCCAGGGAATTAAATTATAGCGACTCTAGGTTGAATATATATTCTCTTTTATATTAAGTTTACACTACTAATGTTTTAAGAACGAAAGTCTCCTAATACTCTCATCCCAAAGGGCTTTATTTATTTTGAAAACTAATGAATTAAAATGCGCTGAACAATAATCTGTTATTTTTATTTTTTGGATTGTCCTCAATATAATATAAAATAAAAAATGAAATCAATGTAGTTTGAAGGACGGATTATATCCCTCCGTCTCTACTATTTTATTAATGAACGTTATATTATATTTTTAAAGTTTCAATTCATAATAGCATTCTAATCAAAAAGAAATTAAAAAAGGGGGAATATATTTTTTGTGGTTTTTTCGGGATTATAATTTATCCTTAAATAATATTGTTATAGCGTTAAAAAAGTGTACAGAGCCATTTGTAGCAGATTGATAACGCACAAGATTTTATTAGTGAAAGTGATTATACAAATCTGTAAGGGATATTGTATGGTTGTTCTTTCGAGTTTGAAATAATAACTGTAGTAGTTCTTCTTAGAATTTTCATTTTCATTTAAAGTAAATTCGTTAAAGTAATTTCTAATCATTTTTTATATACTACGTAGCAATTCATTATTTTGCTTGTAAATTTATTTAAACATTAATTTATTGCTTTGATTCCTTATATGTATTTTTCCATTTGGTCGCGCACACTCAATTTCAAATAATAATATTTGAAGATTTAAAAATTAAAAAAAAAAAAATCTTTGTGCGATATTAATCCCTTACTAAAATGTTTTCCTTTGATACAAGGGAATTGATTAATGAATTTAATTGTAATACGTTACAAAGCCCTTAAAGGATTTTAGCCTCCAATAATCCATACTGAGATATTATGTAGACTGTAGAGCATTCAATACACGCAAGTTATAATTAACGAGTGAAGTTTGATTTCTATAAATTTACACACATGCAGATATTTTGATGGACTAGTTTTAGTTTAATACAAATGCATTTTTAATCTAGGTATATTTTTTTGTCCTTTTTTGTTCTTTTTGATTTTTGCACAATGTTTGTATATATTTATATATATTTGTGTGTTGAACTCGAATAAAAAATCTACATATATTAAAAATTAATTATATATAAAAAGTTTTTATCTTTAATTTGATAAAATGTATAATTTATTTATTAGATATTTGTTCACTTATTGATATTTTGATCTCTCCATCGCAATCGCTTCTTTTAAAAATATAACTGTTTATCTACATGCTAACTTATAAAGTTTGCTATATAATTGCTATGAACCGGAAGTCGCACATCATGCGATATACGAAAAATTACATATCATTGCTTTTTGAGTAACTTTTTCTATGATTCTTTGCTTCGAAATTATCTTTCAGTGCCATTTGGCGACAAATGTTTATACTCCGGTTTTGTGTCAGATCTCTAGTAATTTTCAAATTTTTATAAAATTAATATTGCACAATAATCTCTTGGAAAACTGCAATTACTGAAGAAATCATATAAATTAGACGGAGCATTTATTACATCAAGTGTAATAATACATTTGATTAGATTTCGATTTTCGAATACAAAGGATCAAAATAGTTGCTATAAATCAGGATAGAATTTCACATAAAACTCATAGTGGACATTTGGAAATAACTGTTTGCAATTTTAAGACATTATTATCCCGCTTATATCACGTACCCGTACGTAGATTACATTTTGAGAAATCAGGATCGAAAAGGTTCCATTTTGTGAAAGATGTTATGAACGTTTTAAAAAGTTAATTTACTCTATGATGGACTTTGTTTACTCTATGTTGCTGTTAAGTTACAACACTTATAATTAATCAAGTTTAAAATGGTTTATGGTACTCGTAAATATTTTGTATCTACATGTAAAGTAAAACTTTATAATGTGTGTATGTAATGGTAATGCAAGTACTAAACTCAACGAGTTATTTACATTAATTTCCGTACAAATATTCAGTAAAAATCACACAATTAATTTGGATAAAATTCGAAATTGAAATTAGCCTTAAATGATCTTTAACAAAAGCACACACATCCTACGTCTGCTGCCCTTAGGTAGAATGCCTGAAGTGAGCGTGGAATTATTATAATTCCTTATACAGTAATTATATTCCTTATAAACTTGGTTGTTGTATTGTTATGCGTGCTTAAGCTTATGTGCTTTGCACGCTTTTTCCTTAGACATGTACCACATAATAAAAACAAATTTTATATTTTTATGTATGTATACAAAGCAAAAGAGTTGCCTAGAGTCAGAGTATGTATACTAAACTTCCAAGAATTTGTTTAGATTTGCAAAATGGTGAATGATACTAACTGAAAAATAATGCACTATTAAACATTTGAGCAATCTGTTGGAATCAGTGGAAAAAATAATATAATAAGAATGGAAATATGTCTGTGCAGTATGCACGTGCCATACAGTATGTGAACATCTCATGCAAATATGTGTTGCATGAAGTAAATTATTACTATAAACGGGTATAAAAAATATCAGTTTTAATTTTCCAGTGAATACAAAATTAACTTTGTTTTGTACAATCATAGTAATTTTTTATTTGAACGATTCAAATGTATCACTTCTATGGTCTAATACCTTTCTTATTAGTTACAACTAAATGATTACTGTAGAGATTACCTACTAAAATGATCTGTGGGTAAATTGAAGGATGTGTGCATTTTATAATATTTATACAAATGTCATAAGCTGATGTTGTAAACTAATTGAAGCCAAGGAGCTCATCATTATCAATGGAAAGAAAAAATAAACATAAACGACAGGAACTTTATTAAATTAAAAAAATATTTTTATTAATTAATCATATCAATAGAAATCAACAATAACAACAACAAACGATGGCTTGATTGTTTAATAGCAAAATGCGTCAAATTTGTATAAAAGATATCAAATTATCCAGATTTTGCAGCTGTTGAGTTCTTCTGCGCCACTTGTATTTTATTCATATTATACAATTGCTATCTTTTGCTTTTACTTTATCACGATGTGGTACTTTGTCTATTGAAACTTCTACAATATCGTTTTATTCATGTATTAAAATTAACGTGGGAACAAAACATTTCAACATTTTCATTTATTTTAATCATTTATAGTCTCTATAATACTACATCAGTTTGCCTCAATATGCGTTGGTTGGCTTACGTTGAGGATCCCTCCCGCAAACAATTAATCGTATTTTTGAACTTATGTACAGTGTTTTAGTCATAAACTATAAAGTAAGTCCTTTGCTACAGTTGCTATTTTAACAACACGTGGAACCGTTTGAGGGATCGTAAGCGTGGGAAAACGGATACTTCAACTTTGTTAGCACATTTAAATCAACTCAGAGGTTATACTGCTGCGTACAACTAACTTTCCTTACAATAATTTTGTTCTATGTATATTAAAGTTTATAAAAAATCCGTAAAATATTATTACGACTATTTTTTTGTTTTTTAATTAATAATTAATTTCCTTTGGTATAAAAAATTAAATTCTAATGAAAGTTTTCAATTATTCTCTTAAATCTATTCACAGTGGACATCTTTTTCTTGTTTCGTTTGGTGGGTAGCTCGCTTATTCTCTGTTTGTTTTTTATTTAATATGCCATTCACTGCTTTTGTATAAAAAAGTTCAATAAAAATTATAAAAAAAAATGTAAAGTAAAAACGTCTACAAGATGGTAACAGTATCAAAAAAAAAGATCGTAACAGTAACAAAAATAGAAAACATGGTTCCTTTATGAGTAACAAATGATTTAATTAGCAACCAAAAGGTGCTGATAAGGTCCGGCATTGGAATAGAAGGAGTTGAGTCCGTCAATCAGGTTAGAGTTAGAGTCGCCAGACGATGCGGGGGAGTTGATGGGCGTCACTTGAGCCGCAGAAGCACTGCTGATGACGGCCGATGTGTTGTTGTTAATGCTCGTGGTTGAATTGTTGTTATTAGTTGCAGAACTGTTCGCTGATATGCTGGTAGTGCTTCCAGATGTGCCGCATGCCGTCGACTGTTGAGGCTGCTGTTGATTGTTGAGCCCGTAAAATCCGTGCGTGTCTACGTAGGATGAAAACTTTCCTGGATCGCCATTCGAGTAGATGCCATTCGTATCCGGATGGAAATGTGAATCGAAGACATTCCGATGCCCATTGAACTGAGGATACATCCCTATGCCGATGTTTGGAAAGTAGAATGGATCATTTTGCAGTCCCAACGAGAGTGGGTTTGGCGAAAGGGATCGAGATGGAGAAGACGGCCCAATGGCTCCAAAATGGTTGCTTGTTGAGCCGTGGGAATGATGAAGTTGTTGCTGCATTGCTCTTTGTTTGATGTAATTTGAGAATTCCGTGGGCGACATCCTGTAAGAACTTTTTCCAAGTTATTTTCTCTTTAAAAATTATTAATAAAGTATTTTAATCACCTGTTAGCCCGTTTCGAGGTCGTTTTCAATTTTGTGCTGCCAAACTTGGTTTGAGCAAATGTTGCTGTGGTAAATGTAAGCGGTGCCTGAGTTCGTGGTAAAAATGAGCCTCCAGGCGCCGGACTCGTTGTAAGATTCCCTTTGTACGTTGGGCTAGAAGACGATGTCGGAGGAGACCCCTGAGGAGACATTTTTGGACTCAGACTCAATCCATTCATACTTGTGCTGATTGCATCAATCGGGCGAAAGCATTGTGCCTCAGGATTAAAGGTTTTGGTCACTTCTCGATCAACAGAAGTGTCTTCATGGTGCTCATTACATTCCGAAAACAATATCTAATTCCCAAATAAATATAATAATAATACATGCATTAGTTACAAATAGTGGTTTAATTGCACCTTCACTGCTCCTTTTTCTCCAATTCTGTAGGAAACTTCTCCGGGATCCACCCAAACTGCAAGTTCTGAAGGTAAATTTTCTAGGATATCACTAATCGGGACGCCACTTTCTCTTGCCGCCCTATCGAGTACAGAATCCACAGGATCACCAGTTTTTAAACAGCGAAACGCTGAACCCTAACATAGATACATTTTTTAAAAAAATTGAATTATTTGGGCATGTTCTTCTAAATAAATAAAAAAATAAACGAATAAATTTTTGTTTAGTCTAAATTTTTTTTTATGTTGCACGTACCTTGAAAGGTTTTTCTGGATACCAATGTCCTTGGAATTTATCTTTAAGCGCTTTTTCCAGCTCTTCACCAAACAAATTAACTCGTCGTCGAGGCAGTTTATTGTAAAGATACGATATTACGAAATTAAGAGCTACTTGAATTTCTATATGCATGATGATGTTTCTGTTATGTCGGAAATTTTTCGTTGGTATATAGATTAATATTAAAGCTGCAGTTGTCTAATTTTGGCCACCTTTGAAGAATTTTCGGAAGTTCTTTTTTATCTGGGTAAAAGAAACAGAAAAATATGTAGTGATTTTTGCAATGAATCACAAACAACGAAAACAAAATGAGCATTAATACAATAGGGGATACAATAGGGGTACTCATGATACGTCGGAAACATCGGAAAATGTTATCGTCGAAATAGGACCTGCAGATCGTGAGAAACCCTTTCATATTACCATGTTAAAATCGAAATCGAAATCCAGCCCTATCAGAAACAGGCTGTAACTTCTGTTATTCTTTACTTTAATTGTACTATCTAAATGTTAAGCCAAGATTACTAAAGAGAGCGTTAAATGTTTTGATTGAATAATTATTAATAGAGTTAATCTGTTTCGATACTGTGAAACTTTTAAGCAAGTAAACGTTCAAAAAAAGAAAAACAACCTGGTGCTGTTATATTCTTCCAACCTTGGATCAAAAGAGATTTAAGAAAATCACTAGATTAACATGGTCAAAACTTCATTTTTGAGGAAATGAAAGATACCTGATGTACTGAACTCAAACAAAAACGCGGAAGGAAGCAATAATTGCGACCAAAAAAAAAGTTCCTTGTAGTTTTGAGACATTTAAAGAGCAATTAAATGTTAAACAACCAACAATATAAAAATATATGTTTAAGTTGGAGTTGCAAAGTTTTATTTCTTTTATACAATTTTATTTACAACTATTTCAGTATCATAGGAAATAAAACCCTTCGTCTTATATTTTAAAAAAAGTTTGATTCAACAAATAATAGCTTAGAAAATTTGTCCTACACGTTTTGGTAAAATTTGCCTCTTAAGTCCTATAAGCCCTATAAGATGGAGTCGAGTAGAGGAATGGAAATGCACAAAATTAACCGTAGAACGAGGTCTGTAATAATGAATTATTAATAGAAATAATCAGAATGCGAAGTTTAAAATAGGGATTTCTATTAAGCCACAAACTAAAAAGTAAAAAATAAAATATCTAACTAAACTTATTTTTAATTAAACGATTTTATATTATTAACTTTCACTAAACGGTATAAAATAAATTCTCAACCATTTTGTAGTATGTACATATATGAGGACCGATACCGCGGGAAGGGGCATTTCTGCCCCTATATGGATGGGAATGGTCTATATTAAATCTATATTAAATTGGAGTTTTAACACCGCAGAAGCAACGTTTGTTAAGAAAAAAGTTTTTTCATAGTAAAAAGCGAAATTCGTTCTAAATTATTGAAAAAGCATATAAAAAAAAAGGAAAGTTTTTGATATCTGTAAAATTTTAAGATCATGCAAGAGTGTAAGACCGTGTAAAAAGGTTTCGTGTAAATAATTAATTGGAAGACGTATTTATAACAATATTTAATGAAAGAAAGTTAAAATGTAATACTTCAATAAACAAAATCAACATTTTTGTATAAAAATAATTCAGCCTTATATGGTAACACTAAGAACCAGTTGCCCAATCATGACCATCCTCGAAATTGACCTTACCATTTCAACAGAGTATTATTGTACCAAATTTCAAGTTTCTTATAGCTATAAGCGTTCTTGAGCTATCTTCTGGACAGACAACAGTCAGACAGGGATGATAAAACAGTTTGTTTTCACTTTCTAATTATGAATATAAATATAATTCTTTTTTTTTCTGTCACCACTATTTCCTGGCGTTGCAAACGTTCGCTGAAAACTAATATACCCTACACCTAAGGTATAACAACATTAGAAATCACTAATCAGTACAACTCAGGCAAAAGGTGCGATGTTGCAATAAAATTTTACAATTTTAACGCGAAATATCCGATACACATATATTAGCAGTGTTCTCGTGCTAATTGTCCTTGGATATTGTGCCAAATTTACTTTCTTCATTTAAATTAAGAACAGCAATTGTCATTTATACAGAAGAATTCTTTGACTTATAAATTTTAAAATGATTTGGATGATTTCGTCTAAATCCTATTTACTTATTGAAGAAAATGAGAGCATTTTATAAATTGCACGTCGCGGTCGGTCGATTGTTAAAAACCCACAACAGTTTTTCTAAACAGCAAAAATAATAATTATAATACTTACTTTTGCTTACTAGCCTGAGTGATTATGGTAAATTTTTTTGACATTTTCAGGTAGATTTGTTTTGACAAATAAGTAAATCTGACGATTGCCAACGCTGATTCATAAATTTTAAAATTCCATCCAAGTAGGCACTAATAAAAATAAATGTCATGTGACACTGGTAATTTATTTTTGGTAAATCTGCCCGGCAGCTGAGCAAGAAAAACTCACTCAAAAGCTATTTTGCTGGTGAGATCTAAATTTAACATACTAATAATAAATCGTTTGTCCCCTGCCCCTTTCTCATATGGTAATTATTTTAATACATTTATGTTAAATTATCGTTCCCAAACTGAGTGAAAAAAAAGTTCCAATGTAGAAGTATGGAAGTATGCAACGAAATTCTAAATTTTAGCTTCAAAAGGGTTTGTACAAATTGTTTTTTTTACAAATGTATTTTTTCACGGAAAACTGGGTGACAATCGCTCACCCTCCCCTTCTCCGCCACGCACCAAACCACGCCTTCTGAGAAATAAATCTGTTTGTTACCTATCCGTGCAATTCGTTTAACAATTATGGCTTATATCTTTTCTTTTTGGCGACAGTACTTACCTGAAATTTGCACCAAGTAATGACTCGCGTGGGGTCAGTCTGACCGGACCCCACACGCACCCTCCCGCCCGCCACAATAAAACGAAACAGTCGATCATGACTGTTTATTGAAGGTTATTGTGAAGTGTGAAAGTGGAGACTGTGTGTAGGAGAGTGCCAAGAAAACCGAGTCGGTAAATATTTAGATTAAATAAATATGAGCGATTGTTTATGCTCTACAGTCAATATGACCCCACACCAGTACTTACGTACTTACGGGTTAATGACAACAGACAAGATACTGTTTTATTTATTTAACAGATATTTTCACAAAGTAATTTCCATTGCTTATGAGGAAAAATATCGGGAAATGAAAATCAATTAATAACGATCAATTTTAAAAGTTTTTCATTTTATAGATACTATGATACATAGATTTTGTATTCCAAAAAAAGTTTATATTCTTTTTTTACTCTAGATATTAGGTATATTATAGACATAATATTTTTGAGCGAACGCTTGCAACGCCAAGAAATAATGGTGACAGAAAAAAATGAATTATATTTATATTCATAATGAGGAAGTAAAAAGAGACTGTTTTATTCATGTTCGTCTGTTTGTCTGTTCAGATGATAACTCGAGAACGCTTATAACTAGAGAAATTTGGTACAGTAATACTTCGTTAAAATTGTAAGATCACGTTCGAAGATGAGCAAAACCGGGCAACTCCTTCTTAGTGTTCCGATATAAGGTTGAATTATTTTTATACAAAAATGCTGATTTTGTTTACTGACGATAGGGTTACATTTTGACCATGTTTGGGATCAAAGCACTGCCTTAAAAACTAACTTATATTCTATTTAACAATATAAAAAACCGTTTAAACCTTTCATCAGTTTTCATTTTAAATTTTCCTCAATTTAGACATTTTTTTTTTCAATTTTGATTAAAACCGAAAAATATCTAACTGAAAGCCGGTAACGTACGGGACAGCATACGCTTTACTCAATTGGGTTAATTTTTTGTAAAATTGTCATTCTCTTTTTATTAGAATGTTTATATTTGTAATGTGACATGTAGAGCAGATTTTTGAGTAGTGCAAAAGGAAATATAATAAAAAGTAGAGTTGAAAACATAAATATAATTAAAAATTACATTCAGGCTCACTTTACTCGGAAATGCTCATATAAGCGGAGTAAATGTGACTACACTGGTTCATACTTAGGACGCACGTGGTAAGTAATTTTTGGTATAAATATAATATATTAGCATGTCTACTCGATTTCACCCGGGGGCGGTGAAAACATAATATACCATAAATCAGGGTTACTTGGACCCAATTTTCAAGTATTTCTGATATATTAGCCTTTAAAACCCTAATTAAAAAAGACTGATACTTGAAACCATATTGTTCGTATTATACAACACCTATGATTGTATGGAAAATATATATAAAAAAATAAGCGATTAATAATAATGAGTAATCGTTGATTAATTCGCTGCTTTAGTTCAACATTGAATTATTTTAATATTTAAAAATTCGATTCGACCTGAAAATATTGACCGATTCCCAAAAAGTAGTCTTGTTAATTATGCTACGACCTTGTGCAGAAATAGAATTATTTTCTCGTAAAAAATGCAAAGTGCCAGTAAGGAGTACAATCTTGTCGCTTGGTGAACTTGAGCTTGATTGTTTATGTATAGTAGCGGAACGTGTTTATTCACGAATCGTTCCCATTAAGAAGTCAATATATTATGGCTTCTTTACTGCAAAGCACCGCGCCCCGTGCTACGGCCGTTGAGAATACTTTGGGAAAACAAAATAATATACATATATTTAAGAATTTTGCACCATTTGTATTTATCATGTAGAGACTTAAAGTATAAACAATTTTTTTTTATTTTGATTGCAAAGTAATAACAAAACGAATTCTATAATAAAACAATATTCTAAAAACAAAATTTATGATTGCATGAAGGTTTACTGCAAGTATGTTGATGGGAGAAATTTTCCCACAAATTATCAAACCAAATTTTGTTTCTTGTAGTATAAGTCTGTTCATTCCATATGAATCCTTCCGCTTAACAAGACATCAAAGAACTTGTCCGCACCGAGGACTATATCAGTTGGTGTTCAGAAAATTGGATATGTGTCACCTACTTTGGTTTCGATTTTGGTTAACTGGCTGAGTTGGTTAATCAAGCTATGTGTGTCAGTGGTATTAGTGCGTTTTCCGTTGGCCTGGATTCTGCTTTCCCGATGGGTGTGCATTGCAGGAGGTAAAAGAGCTTTTCAACAGCCAGTGTATGCGACCAGCTGAATCGCCATATCGAAAACATTTCAGATAAAAGCTCAGCCGCGATGTGCACACCAAGTGCATAAAAGTGTTTAAAATTTGTAATTGCTTGGCGGGCTCGCGTAAGACGATGGATTTGAAGCACACAAGATAGATCTTTACTACTTTAACCAAGAGCCCATTTTTGTTTTTCTTATTTGTAATTCTCCATTTGAAATTCTATGAAAGAACACGTAATAAATCTGCATATCACAGTTTCGGATTTTAAGTTGAATCCGTCTGTAATATTTTTCTAGATTAATGAATCATCTCACATTGCACAAGACCTGTGTTGTAACCCGATGCCATTATCGAATGTTTCAGCAAACTCCTCACCTTGTTTACTTCCAACTTACTTTATGAAAATAAATTACTTTACATGAATAGCAAAATTTGTATGAAATTTACATTCTTGACGAACGGACTCAAAATCAACACGAAGTATCAATTGCGATAAATGACGGCAAAAAGTTTCAAGCTTGTGAAATAAGTAAACAAATTTTCAATTAATGATTTATGATTTTTTCCAGATCTGCAAAGTGTAAAACGGCTTCTTATGTATTTTAATGCAAATTTTGTATGAAATAAAGGTGTTAAAATGTCGAAAAATGACTTCGACATGTCATTTTTAAATTTTGTAAGTTAAATATAAAAACTAAATGCAATTTCTCAAAAATTCCTGCATATTCGTCACTTTTAGACTAAAATACATGTCCCTAAAAAATTTCATTAAAATACGACGACGCTTCCTTCTGGCTGATTCGTGTTCTTCACTTAAGCTGCCGAAAGATCGAAATTAAAATTAATAACCAGTGGTGTAGATTAGCAGTTCTCACCATTAGTGTAAAAATTTAAGCGGAGCGGAGAGAATCTGAATGGAGAGAAGCGGAGCGAGCTCATGAAGTTTTTCAGGGAGGGAATTTTTTGTTAAAACATATCCATTGAATAAAGGCCAGCCCCACATGGCACGGATGTAGAGCTTGAGCGAACAGTTATGCTGCAAATATTTGCGTCATTTCTATATCTACATATTGTTTAAGTTAATATCATTCGCAGTTCGGTTTCTTCTAATGGCATTTTAAGAGAAATATATTCTTAAAAATCATTCAAAATAAGTACTTTTATTAATAAAATGCACAACAATGTAAAATATATATTTTTTTCTATTGTATATGTAACTACACAATAGTTTCATTGTAAAATAAGAAATGCTAGAATTCGGATTAAATCTTAAAATTGAATGTATTAATATTTTAAAATTATAAATTATCTCGTTTGACTTTAAATGTTTAAATATTTATCAATGAATTGCGTTAATTTACAGGTTTTCAAGTGCATTAATGAAAATTCGAACATCCGTAACTATAATCAAAATTGTCTAACTGCAACTCATGCTATTTTTACTAGAGTTATTCAATTATTGCGGTTGAACCATTCAAAAAAATTCGACTCCTTTCCACCTGCGCGGCGGTTGTACTGCTGACACGTCAACAAGCTGAACAGGAAAACAAAATTGAATGGAGCATATTTACCACTAGCAATTTGCTTAAAAGTTTAGAACTTTACGTTTATAGCTTACTTACGAAAATGCGATGCGCAAAAAATAACTAACGATGAAAATTCCTGTGCCAATACAATATGGCGTACAAAAACGCGGCGGATGAGCTCGAAGAGTTGCGGTCGATTGTGGGGTCCGAGCTCACCCGCCGCGGTCCCTACCCACTGAACAAACGCAGATAGAAAGTGGCCCTAAATTTGGTTGCGCCGCGCCGAGCCTTACTCACGTTTCGTAATTTTCCTAGAGGACACTAGAGAAAACGAGGTCACAACTTGAATTGAGGGAAGGATCAATAAAACTGAAGTATTTAACCTACTTTTCCTTGAGCAGAAAAGCTTCCAATGGCTCTTGCCAAGTTGCCACTGTCTTCATACCACAGGGGTTGTACGTTAAAGATGCCCCTGCGTACCTCTACGTTTGTCTTTCCCTACTCCTACCTTTTACTCATAATTATTCTCAAGTTGGAAATATGATGAAGGCCCAGCTATCAAATTTTGTTTTCAATAAATAACGTATATCTCAGTCTTAAGTAGGTAATCCGTATCATCCCCTTCACCAATCATATTGATTTCTTTTTTGTTTTTGGTTAAGATTTGGTTTTGTTGTTTTTTTTTCTATTTCGCTTAGATATCGTAGGTTTTATATATTAATATATAGGACGTGTGTAGTACATACGTAAGTGTAGAAAAATCGATAAAATCTGGGACACTGGTATTAAAACGGATAATTTATGTTACATGTTCTTCTGAATTACATACCCATGCATGCGCACCTTTCGAACTCGCTGTTGTGTGTTTGCATGGGTGGGAAAGCTTTTTTCAAGATACCAAAAAAGTTTCTCTTGTGATGATATACTATAAGTACATCATTCATAGCGTACGAAATTCCCGTAAACAGCTGATTAAGGTCGGAACGATTTTTATCAAGAAACCTAAAGTAGCAAGCACACTAAGTGAATATTTTGGTAATCAATAATCATAGAGCATTTGACAAGGAATGGTTATAATTCTCTGGCCGCCCACCCCGACAATGCAATGCAGCAGTGCATCTAACAAAATTGAATTGAATTGAACAGTTTTCGTTCTTTTGTAGAGCAACGACTCGCACCCTAAGTAATTTTACTAAACTACCGCGAAGTATTCTTATAAAACATGCCAGAAAATGAGATCTCAGCACCTTGTCAGATTTTCATATGCTGCAAAAATGGTTGTCTCTCGACTGTAATATGTGCATTGTCATATGTGCAATGTGAATCTCATTTTTTACTTATACACACGCGTTATTATTATATTCATTTATTTATTTATCTTTGCTTTGCTTGATCTAGAAGGATGCTCTATACTACGCTTACAGAAATGTACACAGTACAAATCCTGTAGAGTGTGAATAGAGTCCCTGTTATTTTGCTGACCTTTAAAGCCGCGTTTGCACTAGGTAGCAAAACCTGCTATGTAGCCTATGTAACATTGTTTTTCTTAGATATAGAAAATGTTATATAACATCTTAGTTCGTAATGTCCAGGCTCATTGTTACATATACATACAGCAAAAGATGTATAACATTTTAGTCGCTATACGGAGTTCTTTTGATGAAAAAAGAAAAATATATAGAAATACCAAAGAAAGAAATAATTACAGGTGATTTGATTCTGCCCTGCAAGCAATCGTAAGCAGATACAATCCAGGCGTCAGTACGGCGACGCTCCAGAGATTATAACAAAAGCATGTTCATGTAACATGTACTTCTCATTTTTTGTTGAAAGAAGCTTGCATACAGAGAGGACAGATTGTATAGCGTCTCCCATTGAAAACGCAATTTTCAAAAACATAATATCTCAGACAATATTGAACTAAAATTACTTAGATTCATAATCGTCTACATTTTTTATATTTCAAATAATATTTAGTACAAAATTAATTTTTAATTTACATATTTTTTATCTCTGGTCTTCATGATTTTGGAATAGTTTTCACAACCCTTTCCACTGCATTTTACCATTTTATATCATTCTTAAATTTTACAACACAATTTTTTTTCACTTTTTCCTATAGTTATTGTTTAAACTTTTGTAAAAACATGGCGGAGTCTCTTGTCATATCAATCTCTTCTAGCTAGATATTTCTTACTCCGTCGTTTACCATCAGTTTTCCCGTTTCCGTAAACATCGCATCACGCAGGCGATACTACATATAAGAGCAAGTAAATCACGCACGTAAGAACACATATCTTTGCTAAGAGGACACTAATTAATATCGCTTGGGATGGATCATGAAAAAAATATATACATATATATATTATATATAAACTAAAGTCTAAGTCTGATGCATATCCTTCAAATAAATTAATGAATGCTCTCTGATGAGATGCAGAACGGATCGGGACCCGACGAAGTGAACAAAATGTTGGAACTCAATCAGACGCGGTCGACCAAACAGCTGAGTTAATTCTCAGTTGACCGGAAAAGGAAACCACTAAGCACTGGAACTTAATAAACAATAGCTGCGAAACTAATAGCTGTGATGCAATGGCAATTTTTAATACGGGACATTATATCCGCATGCATGTTCAATGTTTATGTTGCCACATCAGTTTGCTGTGTGTATGCGTGTATGATGTTTAGGGGTCACGGGTTTTCGAACGCGAGCCACGATAAAAAACGAAATCTAGAGCTCAATGTTTCTGCATATGAGATCCATTGTTTTGGAATTGTTGATCTGACTTGAGTGCAATTAGCAATTTACATTTATTATAACAAAGTGACGATGAAATAGAATTTTCCAATTACCGTATTTAGTCGCCATCAATACAGTTTTGGTTTATTATTTTCAATAATAAACCTATGTAATCGAACACGAAAAAAAAAATTATAACCCCCCCTGAAATTTTGTCAGTTTACGTTTTGAGATATGTAGATTTCAAAAAACGAATAAAAAAAAATCCGTCCGTCCGCCGTCCAGGCTTTTTCTCGGAAACTACTAAAGATAAATTAATTAAATTTGGTTCAAAAATCAAGTGACATCTGACAACGGTCCTAACAGCTCGTGGGTCCGATCGACGTATTTTGAGGGGGGGAAATTGAGGAACCAAATATTGAAAAAATCATATTTCCGAAACCGTTCAAGCTTTTTTCATAAAACTCGGAATATACAATGCTCTAATATTACTCAATAGAACACAATTTATTGTATGGATTTATATCAATTGGTTTTTGAGTAATAGAATTTTGAAATTTTTAATCTCCATAAATTATTCCATTTGTTGGTGGATCAAAAAACGTGAAATCATTTCACATGATCACTACTGCCATCTAGCCGTGACTTGAAAAATGTCACATTTTTTGGAAATAATAAACCGTTGTGTAAAATTTGCAGTGTTTTTCAGATATGATTTGAATGGTAATTCGACAAGATAAACCTAAATGACTCCAAGTTCCATACAAAATTTCGTACCAAAAAATTTGATCGCTAGCGACCTGAACTTTTTCTCTCAGTTTTAACTTTCCTTTCTAATGGCTATGTCACGTTTGACTATTTTATGCCTATGTCACATTTGGATAGTTTACTGGCAGCTATCGAAGTAGCGGCTACTAAGTAGCTAATGTGACGTATGCCTAGTTTACACGATGACAGTCGGCGTGTCAGTTGGCATGCCACTAACTGGATTCCAGCTACTGGCACCGTGATAACATTGCATGCCAGTTACTAGAGAGGCCAGTAAACCACAGAGACGCCAGTAGCGTAGCCATCGTGTAACTCGATGTCACAAAAATATCCCACAAAGACATTTCCTTATAAATATGACGTTTTCCGTATCGTGTAGCTCCAGTTGTTGAAACGTCAACTGCCAGTTATTACTCAACAGAACATAAAGTCATAAACTGTCTGTAATTAAACTTTACCTCAAATAAAGATCTATTGAATCTTGAATAACCTTTTAGGCTTTTAAGTCGGCGCGCGCTGATAAATTTTAAGGCGGGGCGGGCAGAAGTAAGCAGCAAAATCCATTTCTCAATACTAAATTTTATTTTTCAAGGAATTTTTGCATTTTTTAAGACGATGAGAGCCAAGTTACGTTACCAAGTTTTTATTCACGACTTAACCATTTTCGCATGTTCGAAAAATGGCAATTTACATCTTCTTAACAAATATCGGCTATTTCGACGGGTGGACTTTCATTGTGGCTGAACATTTGTTATACTGAAATAAACAAACTGTTGGTTCCTATAATTGAATTTTATTTAAAACTTAAACAAAAAACAATTACAAATTTGTCACTACTTGATGACCTGTGATACCCTAATTGGCCTGGTAGTAGTTCTTTTTAAATGACGAAAAAGTAGTATGGAGAGTATAATTGGTTTATTGTTAGACCAATTATTATGAAATGCTGTAGATGCAAAACAACTCAGTTTTAATACAGAAGCAATGTGGATCTTGAAATTTTACAGGTACCAAAAACTTTCCGTTTCAATAATTTAGCACTAATTTCTCTTTTTTCGACGGGAAAACGTTTTTGAACGGTTTTTATACGATTTCTTAACAAACGTTTCTTGTGTTAAAATGTGGCGCTCTACATCTAGCGTATTTCATAGTTGTCCTAAACCAATTACACTTTCGTACTAGCTTAAATGCAATTCGTAAAGATATTGAAAAGTTTTCTCAAAATCCCTTTAGCATGTGAGATAAATGAAAGGCAATCAATTGCTTAGCACACTTTAGCACACATGCACTTTCGAGGTGTTCTTCCCATCTTACAGGCTATGCCTAACTTGCTAAGCACTAAGCAGTAGCGTCTAATTACCAAGAATCGAATGAGAACGAATGCTGTCGGCCGTAATGCGACTAACATTGACGATCTAGCGGAAGACTAATTCCCACAGCTTGTTCAAGGTTTTCGCTAACGTGTAGGCCCTGCAAAGACGCCACTGTTGCATAACGCTTTACGTTTATTACAATTATAAGTGACAGCTGCTTCAATGAAACTTGCGGTTCTTTCTGCAAATGCCAACACTGCTGCAAAAAATGTATACGCTGTTTATCTAAACAGAGAAATTTTCATCATTTAAATCTCAAGTGCGAAAAAATAAATGTAAACAAATTGAAAACGAAAACCTGTGGAATTTTTCGATTTGAAGGCATTAAAAGTTATGTCATTGAAAACGAATTCCTTAGTAAAAATATAATTTTTTTTTCCACAATTAATCTTTTCATTATATTATATAGGACATAGGTACTATACCATGTTACTGAAAATAAAGTTTTTTAAATTACATATTCCCTAAAATACACCATACAACTACACAGTTAACTCTTCGAATTGTTTTTAAACGGCTTTGTAAACTTCTGATTCACAGTAAATTTCCTATGAATCTCTTTTTCAATGTCAAAAGAATTTTATTAACTATTATTTATTAATTGGTAATTCATTGATTGCACATATTTAAACTTAAGTTAAATTCTAAAAGAGAATGTATTGTATTATTTTTATAAATGTGTCATGTGCTTTAAGCTTTGCCGCGAGGGCGAGATAAATTACAACACAAGCAAGCGGCTTTACATAGTAAGCTCATACCTCTTGTAATCAGTCATTCCATTGCTTTTTAAAAAACCACACATTTTAGTTGTTCGTTTTTTCCGACTTTGGTAGACTTGACTCGCAAGCGCAACAATTGTTTACGTAAGCTTAACCGAATAATTACTTTCTACCACTCATATTTTGCTTATAACCAATACATGAAAACTATGAGTCGCATTAAATTTATTATTTGCGATGAGAATTACGTATTTTTACCCAATCTGTGTAAATACTACAATTTCAAGTGCTTGAAACACATGGCGTCACACATTGTGGAAATTCATAGGAAATACCTGAATGATTATTGTTGCATTTTGCAAAAATAAATGTCAATTTTCTGTAACTTATTTATTTCTTAATATTTTTCATAACAGTTATACAGTTGGTTTGTGTGTTATTTCGGACCCACTTTTCTTTTTCTTGCCTTAAAACAAATTCGCATTTTTATAAAAAAATAAATAATTAGAAATGATTATATCATACTGGCGACATTGTGAATAGAGAATTATTTGCGTAAATGTAACCTGACGTAGGTTTTTAAATACCACCCCTTTTCTAACGTTGACTACACTTGAAAACATTTAGAAGAGTTTATTGTCCGTAGAAAAGATTGGGTTGATTGACATCTTCTATATTTTAATGATAATATATAATAAAATAATGATAATAGTAACGTTTAGAGAGAATATCTTAATAGAATACATTTTCGTATAATAAATCAACTGGGAAGTATTTTTCATTCCTCTTTTGATTTATAATCGTAAATCGTAAGCATAGGCGCATAATATTTTGGTGTAAATCACTTTGTTACAGTTGGCGACGATTTTTTTTAGGTATGTTTTCGTCGTATAAATCACTAAAAATAAAATATATTTTGACTGATAATATTATTAAAAAATACTAATTTTTTGTGACAAACCACAAACACCCATTTGAGATACCAAATAAAAATTAGGAGCGAGGGTGATCGTTATTAATTTTGTTTACTAATATGTATAAAAGTTGTTACTATATTTATGCCGACAAAGCAACCAAATCAAACCTCATACGTCCCTTTTCGTTCCTCCGCCGAAGTCAGGTCAGGTCAGTAACCCTGCATAGTGGTGCACAGATTTTCTACCCCGGAAAGCCTCGTCAAATCGAGAATTAGAATCTAGAGTAACCTGTCCCATGTCCTCCAGCAAAGAGTGACCTGTGACAAGCCAACGAAACCCCGCATTTGGCGGACATTCGCATACTACATAGACGTGCTGCAGAAGTGCAGATTCTGACTCCTCCAGGCATACGCGCAGACCCCATCTTTAATGATACCCATCTTTTGCAGATGATCCGCAGAATCTCCATGTCCTGTAGCGGCGGCGGCGCGGCGGGGGTTAATATCGGCTGAAACAACCCGGAACGGTGCCGTTCCGCCTCCTCCCCAGTGACCGCTTTTTTGGACAGTGTTTTTAATGAAACTACGCCTAATAAAGTTTCGGTTACCGGAACTCATTAGCACATAGCCCTTAGATTTAAGATAGTGCACCTGTATTAAATCTTAACGTAACAACGTATTATAATCGTAACAAAATATTCGAGTATGCGTTTCGGAACCTGAAATTTTAGAAATGAAGCACTGAAGCTCCAAACGTTCTAGAGTTATCGTCTGGACAGACAGACAACATAGATACAGACGGACATCCATAAGTCAATTCATAACACGGTTTCTTTTCACTTTCCAATTTCGAATGTGTCTCACCATTATTTCTTGACGATGCATACCTACGTTCGCTCAAAACTAATATACCCTATACCTATTCTATATAATATATGTAATATGTATGAAGATACTGTACTATAGTGTAAGTTCCATTAGGATGGTCCAAGTAGCCATGTATTTTACATCATACGTAGAAAACAAAAACGTTATTAGGAATTTTGAATGCAATATTTATTATAATAATATTTTTATAAAAATGGAATTTACTATTTCTTCTATTTTATCGTCGTCCTCATCATCATTAAAGCAATAATCATTAGTCCGCATTTGCAATAAGAAATAAATATTAATTTTATAAACGACCGTCGACCAGTTCGTAAACAAGCACTGTAATGGCTATGTCACACTTGGGCTCTTACTAGCCGCTACTTAGTAGCGTATGAGAGTAGCTCGAAAAGTTGAGCATGTACAACTCTTGAAGCTAGTGAATTACTACTGCTACAGCTACATTATGTCACATAGGCTACTTAGTAGACGCTATTTCGGCAGCTGTCAGTAAAGTAGCCAAGTGTGACACAGGCATAATTATGCAGTTGTTGCTGGAATCTGTATTAATTTTTTCACGAGTTGTGCGAGTTGGTTACATGTTCATTGTGTCACCATATTATATTGACTAAAACGGCTTATAGACAAGGAAAGTGGAGACGGCAAGTTGCTGAACTACAAGTTGAGTACCTATCTCCACTGTCCGCGCTATAAGCCGCCTTACGACTGATAGTCATGAAGTTGCATCTTCATCAAAATATTCATGGACATCCACTGACTAGTTTCGGAGATATGACGTTTTCAGTGTCAGTACGTTTGTGTACCTGGTCACAGAGAAGGTGGAAGAAATGGTCCATTGCCCTCTCCGAATTTCTATTCTGGACCCGCCCCTAATTGGCGTAACGTATTGAACCACATCATATACATTTTATAATATCAAACAAGTAAAATATCTAGCATATCATTGCTTTTCGAAGTTCCGACTAAAAATTATATAAACAAAAATGTGCAAAAACAATATATAGCAATTCCTTGGGCTTGATGGCGATGGTTATTAATTTGGATCCCGTCTCGGGATCCTTTTACGTCATGTAAGTTGTTAAGATCCTAGCTTAATTGCATAAAATTCGTCTTGATGTAATCCTCATGTATTAATTGCTGTGTAATTAGAGCTTGCCTTCAGCCGGAGTTGTCCCGAATTTCCCGCCTGAAAATGGAATTCCGCCCACTCCCCGACTGCACAGCGTTTCATGGCTTCAGTACTTCAGCATTTCGAATTGAAGTTTTGTATGTAATTCATTAGGACAATAGTGTCAATAAAAACCTTGTTACGAACACAAGCTTCTGTAAAAACAATTTAAGAAAAGCCGCTGACAACGTCACATATTGCTAAATGGTGACATACGAGACAAAACATTCAGTCAGATATGGTTACATCAAATTATATTTCATAAGTACAAGACAAAAAACATTGTATATCTTATTGTACTTATTATAGTTAAATCATGATTGAAATGAGTAAATTATTTAATGATTGACTGAGTGTTATTTATAAGGTTTTGTATTGTAAAAAAAATCTTGTTATTTAAAGAACCATGTGAAAGAACAACGAACCGTAGTTCATATTCGATTATATATTAAAATAATTTAAAAATCGCACGTTTTTTAATAAAATGATTTATATTATATTTACGTGTTTACGAAAAGCAACAACATTAAGTGCAAATATTGCATTTTCTGCACTCTGAATTGCAGTTGAAAAAAAGAAGGACGAGATGCAAAATAAATGTTTTAGGTGCATTTTGCATCTGTGCCCGAGTAAAAATCAACACAAACGCAATGGTGACCTGAATTCAAAAGGCATTCTAAAATACAAAGGAGTACTGTTGTGTGTTGAAGTATAACGAACGTTGTCACAATTGCTTTAAAAATGTAAACTGAAAGCCGAAAGTCGATTTGGGAACGGCCGCAAACGATTAAATAATATAAACGTTCAATTTCTTTCAAGTCCCATTAACCCATTTAAACCATTAGTCCCATCCACTACCCTAGTTACGTGAACGTTGAGAAGCAAGAGACGTGTACTGGCAACTGTGGCTGAGGGGATATTGGACACAGCCCGGAAAAAGGGGGTTCCCCAAGATCGATGCGATCGACGTGCTCCAGCGAATGGAACTGAGAGAGTGAGTGGAGGAACAAATAAAAAAAAATGAAGCATTCAAACTATTATGGAGGGGAAAAGTTAATCTATATAATTTTTGAAACTCACCCTCTTCGGATTAGTTTACACACTCGGGGATGTATACTGGGTTGCTGCTCTTGCTACCTCTGCAGAATTAAGGCCAGTGACCAACTCCGGGAGATGTACCCGAATGTGATAGAATTCGTGTAGCGGGTGCGCACAGTATACCAACTTTTTGTAATTCTATCAACTACCAATGCTGATTCCCCGATGCTACTATTGTTTTGGATATTGTTGTTGCTGTTCGTACTGCTGCGACTGTTGTTGTTGTTTTTATTATTGTTTGTGTATTTTTGTGTGCTGTGATGAATGTAGGTGACCTAAAAACTTTTCAGGGTGGATCGCTCTTTGAATTTTGTGCACCACGAGAAGGGCTTTATTATTGAATTCAATGGCGATTTATTTCTGTTATAAACGAACTGTCACTATTAAATATTTCTTGAACTAATTGACACACATTTGCACATATTATTATCAACCTAAGACAATATACAGAAAGAAAATTTTACGCCAATTAGTTCACCTTGATTTATGTTCGTTGATTGTTTTCAAATTCCGTAAACGATGGTAACATACAATATTAATTCACTGGCTCGGGTAGCGATGAAAATATCACTTAACGATTAATTTTTGTGAACAGGGTTTGCTATAAAAGTAGAAAAATACAAAAGGATGTTCGCTCATCTACATAGATATAAATAGTTATGCATAGATGAATTATTTCGAATTTCAATTTTGAATACAGTTGCTATTATTAATATGTTCTATCACTAACTGACTGCAAATGTAGTTCAGTGATACAAAGTTCGTGTTTAAAACTATATTGAGAATTCACCGAGAGCTCCCCCAAATCAAAACTGTACACAGTGGTTAGAGGTCGCGAATAACTGAAATGATCAATCTCACGGCACGAGAAGACAGCACACTTCGAAATCTCGAATCGGATCAGAATAACACAATCTCACTCACAATCAGTTGGAATTAGCTGCGGCGAAATCAACTGTCCCTACCGCAAACACAGATTTTAAGTACTTTAGGGAGTTGAACAACTTAGTCTTTTATTACTGGAGAACTGTTCACAGAACTTGATAAAAGTGTTGTTGTTCTACTATATTTTAATCTTTACACCGAAAAGATTGTGAATGGCGTGTGCTTCGTTCTGTTGACGGTATAGTATTGAAGAGAAGCTTTTCGATAACCACCAAAACGATTTTGTGACAGGGTAGAATATGAAAAGCTCTGTTGAGTAGAGAAACGCGAGCTTTGCTATTCGAACAAGGTATATAAATTACTACCAATACCCGTGCAAAAGAATTTACGCCTCATGACCCCCAGCACTTGGCTTAGTTCCCACTTGTCCTACACAGGCACGTGGGGTACTTTCCAAGAGCTTTTTGTTTACATAATTGCACCTATATACATGTGTGATTACTTAGCACTCCAATGACGTCAAGAGTCCACAGTGACGTCATTGAGTTGTTAAGCAATGTGGAATTGTGTACAAGTTGCGGAGATTGGGCTCGTGGGTGGGTGATTGGGTGGTGTTTGGTGTAACAACGGAAGCCTCAGCTGACATGAAAAATGTAACCTAGCATTCGAAATTAGATCTGCTACATTAGGGCGCGTGCCACTGCCTAAGTGCCTACCCTTGAAAGACTGCTACAAAAATGTATTCTATTTTCTTTATTCTATCAGTCACATGCGTAAGATACACGATCTACGCTGACTATTATTATGCACCATCACTTCTCATCGTCCCTACGGCATCGCTTCCTTTTCATAATTCTTTTGTTACTGTCATATTACCCCCGCAAAGATGCGTTAGGGTAGGTATCATCGATTCATTTACATAGCCCATATGCGTTTTGTTCTTGAACACGTAATAAAAAAGCTTTTAATTTGCCTCTTCCAATTACAATTCTTTATGACCTTATCACTCTTGAAGTTTGAACATGCAACAAAACTACTTTTCAAGTATACAAATTTGAGGTATATTTTTAAATTTTGAATAAAACACATAAATTTTATTTGAAATGTTATAATATTTGTAATTGAAATTAAAGTACATCAGTTGCATTTAATGATGGAAAAGAATATCAGACGGGTGACCTCCTCTGCTAGCGCGGCAGCTTATCATTCTTTTACCAGGATTTTCAATGACAATCAAAATGTTCATTTTCTTCTTTTTTCCTATGGCTTTAATTGTTGTGTCAACTATTTGTAAGCCTTTAAGTGCAGATCTTTCTGTAAAATGTTGAAACTGTTGGTTTAATGTTCAATTGCTGTGAACGACGACAAATTGATGTCCTTGGTTGTTCCGCAATACTCCCACTCACAGCAACTATTCGCAACTTCTGCAAAACTTGCCCATTGTCCTTTAAAATAGATTTTAATAATAAATACGCGTTGTTCAATGCTGTAGAGCTTCATTTTCAGTAACCGAAATGTCACTACTTGGCAACTCTCAAGCATACCAACGTGCTCTGGTGCTAAAAATTAAAATGGCGGCAAATTTATAATTATACCTGTAATATGAACTACCATTTATATGGAACAATGTCTTAAAATCTACGTTCTAAAAACATACATGCATACAAACACAACTAATTCCTAGTTAGCAAATTAAATTCATTACTTTTCTTCTGCGAAAGCTGAAATTTGCTATATACTATTACTTATAGGAAATTGTTCGATTTGAGTTTAAGAAAATCCCTTTCGCAGGCCTACAGGCTGAGGTAGATTTCGAAGTACTATTTGATTGAATTTATTGGGGTAATTTATTTCAAAAAAAGGGGAAACTAGTTATTGATTTATAAATAACTCATCAAGAGCTTTTCAACGATACCCCACAAGACGTGGTTTTCAAAATTTCGAATTTCCATCCCCCACCCCCACTTGTACCCCTACAACCACTGAATAGTTGGTGTCACCGTAAGTCTCATAGAGAGTATACTAATTTTTGCACATCAAGTCTCTCTCTAAACTTCTTACGGGTCGAGACATAATTTTTTCAAAAATTTCAACCGCGCATATCCCCCTTACCCCCTTTGAACACTTTTCCTCATCCACCTTAAACGTAATTAGTAGAGTTTAGACACATAAAATAAAAAAATAAAAAAAAAATAAAAAATGAAAAATAAAAAACTTTTTAATAAAAGAAAAACTGAAAAGTTAAAAATAAAAAAAAACTTTTTAGTTTTAATAACTAATCTCATAAACTAATGTATGTAACTATGTAGTTCAGAAGAAGGAAACTTTTTTGAGCGTACGTTTGCACATTTCTATGACTTAATATTTCAATAAAAAGTAATTTTTTTTATATTTTCGATGATCACATTAAACTGCATAACAATAGTATCAAAACTTGTATTATACAGTTGCCGAAACTATTGAGTAAGATATTCCTGATTTAGGATGTGACACATTTTATTAGGAAGTTCAACAAACATTTTGAAAGTTTTTCCAAATTCTAAGCTTTAACAATTTAGTTGTTCTTGTGTTTCATTAATTTTTTTGTTGCAGGATATGACCAAGTTTTTCTTTTTTAAAATAATTATCAGAAAAAATATCAGTATGAGCAAATACTTTACTAAAAATATCCAACGAAAACTGGTTTTCAAAATTATTTAAGAAAAATAAAAACCCTCCAGAAGTCACTATCTTATCTTTATCTCAATCACTGGGTTGAGAGATAATGTTTTTAAAAAGAAAAGTACGAGGTCTTTACGATAATGTTTCACAAAACTTACAATTTTAGAATTGGAAAACCAGCATGTTTGAGCTGTTAATTCTCTATTAATTTGTCCAAAAAATTTTTATTATTATTTATTATTATTATTCTTTATTTACTGGGCAAGAAATTTTTGAGCAAAATTAAGCCTTGATTCTGATGCTAATTGCTAACTCGAGAACATGTTCTGTGATTGCATTTGCAGATATATTTTAGTAACATCAGTGAAAAATAGAAATCGCTCTTGGACGTTAGCATTTTTATTAGTTAGTTTTACTGCAGTGGACATTTGAGAGTGTGGACAAACATCTGTAGTTTCATCGAAAATAACTGAAATATATTGAGAATTGCTATTTCATATTTTATTTTATTTAGTATTACCTGATTTATAGCATAGTAATGTCTTTTTGAGTAGAAGATATCTGCGGATCCTGAACTACTTTAGGGGGCGAACGGCGCGCGGGGCGCGAGTTGTATGCGGAGCGAAAATGCGCCTCTCTAGTATTTATTTGTGTTATGACTATAATATGATTGCAATAATGTATGTGTGAATTCCATATGAAAAAGGGCAGCTATCAGATCGCATATTTCAATATTTATGTTTACATTTATTGTTTACGTTTGCACTGAAATTAATTGTAAAAGGATAAATGTGGATGATTCTAAGTTCGAATCGGTATTTCTGCAAGCATCAAAAATGAAATCTGTAAATTTTTTAAGCAAATAGTTTGAGGTAAATATTTATTACATAGCCATTAATTAGCCGTTTTAATTAACTTTATATTCTTAATTAGCGAATACACCAATAAATCGGCAAAAATGATCCTTTTACACATATATAATCAGAACTTAGTTATTATTTGACCGTTTCAATTAATGTTTTGTTTACTGGGATGGAATTAATAACCAATTACCAATAGGTAACTATAATATATATCTAATTTACTTGCCAATATAATTAGCCGGTAGTCAACTAAATCTTCATCTTAAATAGCCGGTAAATAGCTCTTTAATAACTATTTGCCAATAATTAGTTAATATAAAGCCTTAATTAGTCGTTTTATTTAACTTTGTGTTTGCTAGGAACGTTGTTTCCCTAATTATTATTATACATGAAATGCTTCTTGCACCTTATTGGAGGGAAACATGCCTACTCCAAACTGAAAGTAAAGCTTTCATTGCGAAAATTTGCGATTGTAGTCGGTCGTATCTGCGACGCGACGATGGAGATTAAGTATGTTGATGATAAAATTAATTGTCAGTCAAAGTCAGTAATCAAGAAATTTTAATAAAAAATTATAATCAGTATAACATATGCTAAAAAAATCAATCCTAATCAATCTAATAATCCTTTTGAAGCATTCAAAATTATCGTTGCTGATTTCTAATTCCTCCATTTCACCCTTTCCGTCATAAATATTTTTTCCGGAAACCGCAAGTGCTTTGAAACTCGCAATAAATATGGACACCTGGACACCACTGCTTGAGTCCCTTAACAGCCAAAATTAGTCATAATCTAAAGGAGAGAAAAACCCGGTTAGAGAACAACATTGCGATTTCTTTCTCCGCTTTTGGTGAAATCCGCTTTCCTACGTACAGCGATGCCCTTATGAATGTAGTTGACTATAGGAGGAAGAGCTTTCCGAAAACTGTCGCCTTTTTCGTTGTTCTAAAATCTAGAGTGAAAATCTATGTGATACATTATTTTCTTTGGATGTACCCTTCAATCCCTGGGAAAGCTCTATAAAGTGTAAAGGTCATGAAATCATGAAGTGCATAGCTCTCTCGATCTAAATGCCAACGGGAACTGAGGGGGTGGTAAACACAGCCAATACATGTAAAATTATATATAACATTTTTTGGTAAATTAATTTAGAAATTCAAAGATTTTGCAACGAACTTTTGTATACGATCTTGAAATTTTACAGAAACAAAAAAAAACTTCTGTTTTTTACATACCTTTTTAATAATTTAGATGAAATTTCTGTTTTTACGATGGGAACTGTGCACGGTTTTTTACACGATTTCTAAACAAATGTTTCTTTTGTGTTAAACTGTATCGTTCTTCGTCCAGCGTATTTCATATTTGGCCTAAAACATATATATTTTCGGTACTAGTTTCAGGTTGTATCTGTAAAATTTCAAGATCGTGTAAACAATTAACAAAGTTCGTATAAAAAAGTTTCGTGAAAATAATTAATGGAAATACGTAACAATATTTAACGAAATAAAGTTATTATGTAAAAATTCAGTAAAGATCATCAACATTTTTGTATAAAAATGATTCAGCCTTATATGGCAACACTAAGAAGGAGTTACCCGATTCTAGTCATTTTTCAACGTGAACTTATAATAATTTGCGCGAGGTATCATTTTACCTGCTGTAGAAGCGTTCTCGAGTTATCGCCTTGATATTCAGAATTTCATATATCAGACAGACAACAGACGAACACACGGACATCCATAAAACGATTTTTTTTTCACTTCCCAATAATGAGTATATTTTTTTTCCTGTCATCCTTATTTAATGGCATAGCAAATGTTCGCTCAAAACTAATATACCCTCGAATATACCTTTCATCAAGGGTGTAAAAATGGTTTGATGGCTTCAACCTCCAATGCCCACGCATGCCAATAAGTCCGAGAGTGAAAATGGATTTTTGCAAATTTATATGCTGATTAGTTATTGTCGGTCGAGAGTGGAATTCTAAATATGTAATTATCGATACTGAACTTAGCATATGATTCTTTGAAAATACCCCATTTATAAGCGAAAACGACAAAGACTTACACCACTACCCCGTACACTCACGCTTCCCTTGGTTGGCGAATTCCAGTTGTGCTCAATAAAGTTCCGATGGGGATGGTGCGGTTGACCTAGTTTTGAGGATACAGTGGTACCTCGGTTATGTATTTTAGAACCGAAAACATAGCCTGGGGCTGGTTTTCTATAGCAAAGGTCGTGAAATGTAAGTGCCATCGGTGTGTTGGTGTAGGCTGAAATGACCCCGTTGCTGGGTTTCGCAAACTTCAACTATAGGGATGTTGTTGTTTCCTTCACATCATCTCTGTATTCGATTAGAATGCTGAATGTGCGTGGGCTGGAATGAATGTGGATCGAAGGTACGGGGAGAAGCAAGGTTGATATCTCAGACATTACTGGGGCGCTGCGCTCAGGCTGAATCAGGGTTAGTTGCTCAAGCTTATAAATTCCCTGTACTCCGCCCACAAGAGGGGGTTAGCTGGCACAATCCCATGGCGGGATTTAAGAAAGTTACGAAATAAAATGAAAAAATAACTAAAATAAATCAATATCGGAAAAATGTCAAGGCAATCAGATGAGCTTAAGTAGAACAAAAGAAACGTGGAGTGCTGCCTGCAAAATTTACTAAGCAGTGAAAAATTGGATTTGACCCATTTAAGTTTAACACAAGAATATAGTTTTATAGGAAAATGCATCTTTCGTTCTTCCCTTCCTCACTTATATAATTATAATATTGTGTCAGTATTCAATTATATTACATATTATGTATATCTCAATATATTATATATTGGTTTTTTAACCATATCATAATATATAAAATAATACTGATTAATTATCTAACACCTATAAATAATCTTTGCTCTGAATATATGGTAAAGTGGATTTTTGTATAATAATGCATAAAATAAATACAACAATTACAAAGAAGATAAAGAATTGGATAACGACATTATTAAACATTTAAAGAGATGAACAAGCAACGAGAAACACACTCATCTACCCTTTATTACTGCCTACTGGAAGAATTGAAAAAAACTCCAGATATCAGAAAAACTACATGTCGCAACAAGAAAAAGTATACACTTTTAAAATTGATGGAGCGTTCCGTACACCCACGTAACAATTCATGTTTTATTAGGAAGTAGGCATATAACATTAGGCAATGTTATGTTTGCATAACACTAGATTTGCAAAATATACAACATTCTGAGGAAGTCGCTTCGAAATCTTGACATTTCCCATATGTACTATATATGCAGATGACAGTAAGTTGTATGCTGTTCAAAATCAACTCACAAGCTTTCTTCCCCTGCAAAGCTTCAAACTGAAATAAAAAGCATAGTCTGCTGATTGTTTTGACGTTGTTTTTGCAGATTAACATGTGAAGTGAAGTATGTGTAAAAAATATTTTGTTTCAAAAATATAATTCGCAGAGAAAAGAAGTTAAGATAAAAAAAAATTTGAACCAAGCAGCAGGTTGAAGTGTTAATATCTCATTGGCACGAAGGAATTGACGGGACTGATGGCCATTGGACATTGAAAAATGAATTCGTTCCTTCAGCGATATAAACACTTAATCAGATATGAGATTTTCAAAGTCAGTTACGTACAATCTTGTAAACGCTCTACAAGAGTAATAACTTTGATAAATTACAACTTTAGATTACTCGAAAATTGGCGTACGTTTTGAATTTTGATCCTTTTCAGGCCCTACAAGATTTCTTGAACAAGTTCTTCATATGATAGATGATGTGCTCACTCTCCTCCCCCAGCCACCCCCTTGGAGCGATTTTGCTCATTAACTAAAACCGAGCTATTAACCCTAAAAATAACATAAAAAAATTTGGTTCAAATATCTTCAAAATTACGACAGTTATCATGTCCCTAAGAACGCTGTAAAATGCGTTATATATATATATATATATATATAAATAAGAACATTCGAACAGAGGTCATTTTTGGGGTCCAGTGGTCATGATCGGAGAAACTATGTAAAATTTTCCGAAAATTCCGCCATGCCGGAGATTACAATAGGTAGATTTTATTTCTACGAAATTTACCTAAAACATTTATGTTGTAAAAATTTAAATAATTTCATTTTAAGACCACCACTTAGGACTATTAGCTTGTCCCGCCGCCTGCCATACCTTTCTCAACATTTAAAAGCTAGTTTTTCAATTTTCAGTTTAAATTTTTTAACGGAGGCCAGTCAGGTTTTTTTTTTTTAATAATTTATTTTATTTCATACTTTTGTCCAAACAATCAATGCTATAAATTGGATTACGAGAATCAACTGACAGTGAGCTTAATATAAGGTTTTACCCGACTCAATTGTAGGCACAACAAGTGCAATTAGCTAATATAGTTAGTTCGATATTCTATTTTTCGCGCCCTATTTAAATTTTGTACTCTATGTCACTTCCACAATTAAGACGAATCTAATGACGCCTCATATGTTCAAATCCGTCATACGGTTTAGACTACAGGGCGTCCCGAAGAAATCGACAGACATACATACAAACGCTCGAAAAACATAATCCTTCGCAGTTGGGTAAAAAAAACATTGCACGTGTTTATTTTTGGGTTAACAAGAGGGGGGAGCGGAGGCTGACTTTCGCTCCACATCGTCGAATATGCTTAAATCAGTCTTACTCTTGCCCAACATTTTATTACTGCTTCCAACTTTCAAATAAAAGCTGTTTGTAGCCTAATGTAGGTATAGCCACGAAAGGATATCTATTAACTATACCAGATATTCTTTGCACCCCCTTTCCACTTCTTTTAGCTGGCTAGAAGCGAAGTGGCGTTTCTTAGCATTTTAATGTTCTTTGCCCGTACTGTTCGGGCCATCTATCTATGGTTTTGGTTCTTATAGCTTTTTACTGTGAGCACATTAAGATGAATTATACTACTGACACACTTAACATCATTATGATGTGGAGGCAAGGTCAAATACAAGGCGGATACAAAAACAAAATTAAATAAGGATATGCGTACCATCATACCATGGCGCACGAAGTAAAGAAATTTAGATATCTAGGAAAGAAATTTATATGACTAGAGACTCCGCCATGTTTTCCCAAAATCGACGTCACTGCGACACAAGTGTCATCAATAAGTGGGAGAAACATTGAAGGAATTTTTGTTGTAAAATTAAAGAACGTTAGAAAATGATGAAATGCAGTGGAAAGCGTTGTGGAAACTATTCCATACCAAAAACCAAGAAAAACAGTGATAAAAAAGTTAAATATGTAAATTAAATTTTATTGTTATGCTAAATATTGTTTCAAATATAAAAATATAGTCGGTTGTGAATCTAAGTAAAAATATCAATTTTCCTTCAATATTGCCTGAGGTATTATGTTTTTAGAATTTGCGTTTTCAATTAGACACGCTATACATCAATTAACTAACTGCCAAGGTGACGTCATGGCCATGTCATATTGATCTCTCCTTTATATTATATCTTTACTCCGCGCCATGGAGTATGCTGTATGAACACTGTGAAATTATGAATTACTCTGTAACTTCTAAACGTTTCCCTCGAACCCCCATCCACTTTGCTCATCATAAATTTTTTTTTCATCTATCGATCTATCACTCCTTGTAAATTGGGGCGCGCTTTGTAATTTAAAAATTATCCTGTATGTATAAACGTTAGCATAAGAATGTTTACATCTGGACATTTTGAAAAAATTTACATTCTTTTAACGATATTTGTGGTTCAGTGGTTGACAATTGGTTTCAACCAATTACAGGTTCGTATCTAGTTCAGTTTGGATAATCGACGACTAATCGCAATTCATGTAAACAACGCACTTTGCACATTCCCATCACGGTCTAGAAGACGCACTTAGTTCCCAAAAACTTTCGAGCTTAAATGACTATTTGTTGTCTTCTGGTAGATCCACACACAGTAGAGCCTCGAACTATATGGTTTCATGATGGAATTCCGCTACGCTTGCAGCCATTTTTCAAAAGCTTTAGCGAAAAGTATTGTCTAGCTTGAACATTTGTGCGCGTGTCAAGTAGAATTCTAGTGTGTTGCCTCTCACACTGCAAATGTAGTTTTGCAGGTCTAGGTCAAAGCTATGTAGATAATGGGCGCAGTCTCTTTCCGCAAATTGTTTTTGTCCAGTTGTGCTTGTAGGGTTGTAGGTATAATTATCCCGAAAATTTTCTATGTATGTACGTTTGTACGGATATTCCCAATTGGTTCCTGGTTTAACACTTCGACTTCGTGAAATATTTAATGTTCCACGTTTTTGTTTATATAATTATGTAGATACTACAATAAGTTCTGTTTGAAGTTTTTTTTGATGCAATATTTTTAATTGTTGTATTAGATTACTAAAAAAAACACTAGCATAAAACCAAATTTTTATTCTATTTGCTGAAATCAATGAATATCGCGAATCACGATCCTTAAACCTGGCATATCCCAAACAATCTTCTGTTCCCTTTGGATAAAGGGCAGACGATTGAAATTTTTTGATAAACATCTTACAACTAAAGGACATGTACTGTATAAGTAATGACATACATGGTACATGGTATTTTTACGTATGTTTTGTATACATTCATTAAATTGAGTACTTATAAATTTGGCTCGGAATCGGATTTTAGGTTACGAAGCTTGCACCTAGCAGAAAAGGAGAGTGTCAGCAATTGTGCTGAGGGGCTGAGGGAAAAGGAATACCTTGAAAGGAAGATGCAAGTGGTGTTGTAGACATTGGTATTGGTCTGACGTAAGTAACCTGGGACTCATATCAGGGTTTGTTTTCGTTTTTGTTGTTGCCTTTTTGAATATTATCAGCTCTCCGCAAACTCGGTCTAACCCTTCAATATTCGGCACAGATCTGAGTGCAACGGGTCGATTCCTGGGGGTTGGGGAGTTAACCTAGAAAATGCTGATTTTCTAGAGCTGGGTGACATATTTGGCTATATAATCAAAACAGAAAAAATTTACATGTTGTACAATTCCTTATTTTGTTTGCCTATTTTGTATCATTTATTTCAATTTTAATACTTTATAACAATGTGATGATTTCGATATATTTGTTTATTTAACGAATAACGAGTCACCACCTCACCCGTCCACTCCTTGAAAATCATAATAATTTCTTATAATGTAATATACATAGGGGTCTGGCGTACAAAGCGCCTATATTTTTGAGTTTAGAACTTGTTAAATTAAAATTGAAAACCAAACATCAAATGAATAAAAATTTATTATGGCAACCCTGTTACGAGAAATTGGCCTGAATTGCTGGAGTTTCATATTTGTGTTAGACAGTTAGTTTTATTCTGAATTCAATCGCCAATTTGTACAATTCGAATTATATCTTGCGAATAAATGTTTTAAGTTCACATGTTGAAGTTCATTATTTTCACAATTATGGTTTAGCCATTTCCGACGTTTGTTTAGACGTACAACTAAAGTTATAGGACGAAAGGTGGGTGTGTATGGTATTCCTATAACTTTGGTTGTATGTGTAAACAAACGCCGGAAATGGCTAAACAATCATAAGCTATAGTCAAATCGAATCCTTTCGTTTGTTTATGATTGTGAAGCCATTTCCGACGTTTGTTTAGACATACAACTAAAGTTATAGGACGAAAGGTGGGTGTGTATATAAACTTTCGAGCGGGGGGTGGTTTCGTACTCAGGGAGGCATGAAACGAAAAACTATGAAAGAATTTTTCGAAAGTCGTGACATGGTATACATCTGAATAGGTAGATTTTTCTTCGAAATCTACTTAAAATACGAAAATCGGTTCATAAATATTAAATACTCGTAGATGGGAAAATGATACTAAACAATGTTCCCTACTATACGTCTATAATATTAATATTTATATAATATATATATATAAAATATTCGTTGCTCTATAAAATTTCTCCTATTATTAGGCAATAGAAATTTACTGAAATTAATTTTTATAAGTTTGTTTTGGCCCCTACAATAAACTTTGGTTAACTTTAGTGATTATACAATATTTAGTTATTATATTTGTTATACTCTATATGTAATGAAAAATTTTAAATTGTAATGATTGGTGACGAAGTGCTCGCAAGTTTAAAAATTAACACGCAACTAGTTGGTAGTAGTATTTGGGAGCTTAATTAAACTTTAAACGTAAATATCTCCAGAAAGGAGGAACGAGGGCACACGATTTATATGTCTGAAAGTAAATTAAAATATTCTCTTTCGATTGATGCTTCTTTGAATTTGATGGCAAACCACAGACCTCCCGAAATTACGTCACTATAACCGGTCAAGATGAGAGATTGTTGCAAAATCTCTGCTACTACCAAGATTATATAAAAACGTAGGTCTTGCAAAATGGTCAAAATCCTCTTCGCGCTTCTACAATTTACAGCTGGCCCCCTATAAATGTGTTTGCAACATAGTATAAGATCTCTCTCTGAAATACTATATTTCTCAGGCTTTTATACGGCTTAATTAATTATTTTGTTTTTCCTTTTTTATTGTCAAATGCGTTGTGCAGAAGGAGAACGAAATACTTGAGGATAAAACTGAGAGAGTGCGATGTAAATAGGGAAACACCGATGAAGGTAATGAACAAAGCCATTTGTGTTCTTCCCAAAAAATCTTTAGCCAGGATGCCAAACCCCCTCTCCCTTCAGCACCACATAAAATGATAGTTCCAGATGCAAAAAATTCACACCAATATATTTAAAAAATCGTGTAAATTGCTACAAAATTGCTAAAAAAATTTTGTCAATAAAACTTTCCCATCGAATTGATATGAAATTTTAAAGAGTTATCACCAAATGGAATTTGGTAATCAATCTTGACGATTAAGTTCATGAAGTGGTTAAGTATTGAGGATTTATCTAAAGAAGTTTCAACAACCCAGGTGTTGCAGGTGATATCACCGCGTGATAAATTACTGCCATTCAAATATTGTTAACCGCGTAAAGTATGAATCAGTTCAACAAACGGTGCGAGCAGGTTAAATTATAATTAGAGAGAAAGTTTAATAAATTCTTTCAAATTGTTATTGTGGGAAGTTGTGCGCTGAACAAAATCATGAGAAGTATGTGAAATTTTCTAAAATCATGAAAGAGTTTCAAAAATAAATTGGATGCATTACTACTTGATTTCATTAAATCGAATAGTTTGTAAACTAGATTTGGACGAGAAGTTAAAAATGTCGTTACTTATTGCGGAGACTGTTAAAAGTTTGCAAAAATTATTATTCATGCGTCCATCACTAATAATTTTATTTCTGTTCGTTTTTTCCCGTATTTCTTATATTTGGTGAAAATGACCCACTCGAGGTAACAGCGGTTCCTCAAACCTATAAGTGTATAATAAATATCCTTTAACAAATATTCCCGAGCTCAGCTATTATGCTAAGATTTACACATGATAAAACAAAACTTTGGTCATTGGAGTAGCAAAAGGATTCATTTTGACACAGTGTTATCAATTTAGTATCGTTCCTGTTTATACCCGAGATGCAGGATGTATTAGTTTTGAGCGAAAGTTTGCATCGGCATGAAATAATGGTGATAAAAATAAAAGGAGTGTTTAGTGTATATTATGAAGTGAAAAGAAACCGTTTTATTGATGTCCGTATGTCCGTCTACTACAGTAATAGGTAGGTACTTCGTTAAAATGATAAGGTCAAGTTTGAAGATGGGCATACTCGGGCAATTCCTTCTTATTTTCTATATATATATTCTTTTTCACAACAAAACACCTTAACTTGACCTGACATATTAAAGACAAATATAAAAAAACAAAAATAATAAAATCCAATTTTATATCCTTGCCTTCATATTTATCATTAACTTTGTATCATCGTAAACACGACTGAAAAAATCAAAAGAGACTCAAAATACAGGACTGCACTGACCAGAAGCAGCGGTTACTACAATATTTACTTACAAACATATTAACCTTTTTCTTCAAATATTGTTATAAATACTTATTGCAATTAATGATTTGCACGAAAAACTTTTTCTGTCGGAATTATTTTTTTTCCATTATCTAATTTTTTTCACCAAAGAGATTCCATTATCGCCTACTAACTCAATTTACTTAAAAATTGTGGTTGGTTCTTAATTGTGGTTTAAAGGCATCAAATTATATTGGATTGCCTTGCCCCCCCCCCCCCCCCCTTAGTTTTGGTGTTTTTTTTTTTCGTAAATTTAAGTTTCCACAAAATAGAATTAGAAATTAACAACAAATGAATTATATCAAAGTTTTCTACGTTGTTGTTTATAATATCTTCCCTACGTTCAAGCTGTTCACTGCGTCGAACGGCAGAACGCACCTGGTTCGACGAAGAAGTCGTCAAACCAAGCCTTCATTTGCACGCCATTATTGAACGAAACGCCATGCAATGCATTCGAAAGGAATTGGAACAACGGAAAAAGCATAAGGTGTGGAAAAGGCTGTTCTCTGTCGACTTGACACTCCATTTTAATGACCTGAAAAGAACTAGAAGTATATCAGTATAAAAATAATTAAACAGACTAATTTATAGAGTAAATAACGTAAAATGCTTTGCCGAAACATTTTGTTTTTCACGCAAAATTGCCACATAAAAAAACGCCAGAGCTTATGGCCAAGCCAACCTAATACTTTCCGTACTAGCTTTTCTTTTAAATTATATGAAATTATTGTAAAAGTTTTTTTTCACAGGTATACCAGTACTTGTAGTTCTGTTATGGCTCCCGCATACCATTTTGTCTAATGATAATAATAAACATCAATGCATTTGGTATGGTGTTTGCAAGAAACAAATTGGAAATACAGAGCGGACCTTTAACTGTGCGTACGACGGACCTCCGCAATTGGTCGCTGATAAGACGTCGCAAGATATCCTCACATCACGATGTCCCGAACTGTATCCAGACAGTAAATATATATAATATAACTTTTATCTGAAAGTTATTTTTTACCGATTTTTTAGCAAACACAAGATTGTGCTGTGATTCAGGCCAGATCCAGGAAATGGACAAAGGCTTTCAGAAAGCGGAAGGAATCTTCGGTAGATGTACCACATGCAAAAAGAATCTATTTTCGTCGATATGTGCCATGAATTGCGGCCAAGATCATAGAAGATTCCTGGAAGGAACAGTCAATGATACTCTTGGGAAACCCTTCGTTAGTGAAATCAAGTTCCGCATTGATAAAAATTATACTCAAAGGGTATATGAGAGCTGTGCCCACGTTATTCATCCGGCCAGTGGCCGTCCAGCAATGGATTTGGCTTGTGGGATGTACACAGCTGATACTTGTAATACAGAAAGGTGGTTTCAGTTCATGGGAGATCCTACAAATCCAGTTGTTCCTTTTAAAATTGATTATCAGCATGTTGAAGACGTAAATACCAGTTTTTCTGGGAAAACTCTGGGATGTCATGAAGCATTCGAAGGATCATATAAATGCTCTTGCATTGATTGTGCAAATTCATGTCCTGTAGGAGAACCCCCAAAAGCAAATTTACCCGGATTTTCTGTAGCTGGCTTAAATGGAATTACTTTTGTCGTTGCCGTAGTTGTTGGAAGCGTTGGAATAATCTCTGTCATATTTTCTTTACTTCGGAAGAAATTTGTTGAACTGAAAATCCCATTGATTTTTGGCGGCATACCAGGAACACAAATATATCTTACCAATTGCTTTCGAGCATGGGGAACATTTTGTGCAAACAATCCTACGTTTGTGCTATCTCTTTGCTCATGGTTAATCGGCGGATTAACTTACGGAATGTTCTACATGAAGATTATTACAAATCCTGTTGAATTGTGGGCAGCAGGAAATAGTCAATCTCGATTAGAAAAGAACTATTTTGATAGTCACTTTGAACCATTCTATCGCACCAATCAAATTTTCATCAAACCTAATAAAATGGAATATGTAAGTTGAAAACAGAGCTAACAGTAAATAAACAGTAAATTTTTATAACATTTCTCAGATTTACCACCAAACTGAAAAAGGACAAATTAAATTTGGACCAGCATTTGAGAAAGAATTTTTGCGAAAAGTTTTCAAATTGCAGGAGGAAATACAAAACATTCAGCTAACAAATGGAGATGGATTTGCTGAAATATGCTACGCTCCAATGACACGTTCAGGCGAAAACACGACAGTGAAACAATGCGCAATACAGTCCATCTACGGATACTTTAAAAACAGCATGGATAATTTCGAAAAGGAAACATCAAACGAAGACCTACGTTACTTAAACCAGTTAGATAAATGTTTATTGTAAGATGTTTTTGTTTAAGTTTAAATGTTGATGATTGTATAGTAAGTTTGGTATTTAGGAGTCCCATGAACATGGATTGTCTTGCGCCATACGGCGGTCCAGTAGAACCGGGTATAGCTGTTGGAGGAATGCCAAAAGCACAATCAGACGAAATGCCCGACTATCGATTAGCTACAGGTCTGGTTTTAACATTCCTCGTACGAAACCATCTAGACCCGGAGTTACTGAAGCCAGCCTTGGATTGGGAAGAAAAATTCATAACTTTCCTCAAAAACTTCTCAACTACTGATTTCGATATAGCATTCTCTGCGGAACGTTCCATTGAAGATGCTATCATAGAGCTGTCCAACGGAGAAAAGTATACCGTTTTCATAAGTTACGGAGTAATGTTCCTGTACGTAGCAATAGCACTCGGAAAAATCTCAGGATTAAATACGTTCCTAAACGAGTCTCGAATAATATTAGCTATAGGCGGAATTACAATTGTATCTGCTTCTGTCGGCTGCAGTTTGGGATTTTTCGGATACCTTGGCATACCGACAACAATGCTGGCAATTGAAGTTATACCCTTCTTGGTTTTAGCTGTAGGAGTGGACAACATATTCATTCTGGTACACGTATATAACGGATTGGATCTAACAAAGTTCAAAACAATTCCAGAAGCTGTCGGAGAAGCTGTAGCAGAAATTGGGCCTTCCCTTCTGCAAACTTCGGCTTCGGAAATAGCGTGCTTTGGGATTGGCAAGTATTTCTAATCTTACTTCATATACTTAAATTGTAGTGTTGTTGTATAATATTTTTATTTGCAAACTATTTTTTAAGATTAAGCGAATTCTATGATGTATTTATTCTAACCTGGTTTATTAAGCTCCAACGAGCACAATAAAAGTGTGTGCATATTTACATTTTTAGTTTAGTTATAGTTATATAGTTGTTATATAGTTGGTGTCGTTACTTACATGTTGCATCAAGCAGGAAATTGGTTAGAATATTTGTGTGACTGTTAACTTTTTATGTTGAATCTCTTTATATTTATCTCATCCTTAAGTGTAACGTTGTAACGATCTAGAAGTCCGAATATCTTTGCTTGTCCGTTACGAATCATAGTGTATTTGCTATTTGTCTTAAGCATTACAGTACGGTATCAGTACCGTTACGTACGGTATCGCGTATTCCATGTACTTGCATGAGGGTTGTTTTATGGAGCAGTTTGTCGGTTTATTTTATTGAGGATCAATTGAAACTTGCGTCCTAGTAGACATTTCATCGCTTTGATCTTTATATGGAGGTGCTCTCGTATTTTTATATATTAAATATTGGTATACTGAAATTGTGTTATTTTTCAAATATTAGGTGCACTATCCGACATGCCGGCTGTAAAAACGTTTGCAATGTATGCAGCAGTGGCGATCCTCCTTGATTTCTTTCTACAAGTTACAGCTTTTGTGGCTTTACTGAGTTTAGATGAACAACGACGACAACAAGGACGACTCGACATCCTTTGTTGCATCAAAACTACTTACACCAAAACTACTTTGAAGCCTGGGTATTTGCATAGACTGATAAAGGAATACTATGCTCCTTTTCTACTATCACGGTAAATTTCTTCATTGATGTATTGTTCAAATCGAATAGATTGTTTACTTTACTAGAAAAACGAAACTGTTTGTTACAGTCATATTTATTGCATGGTCGTGCTTTTCAATCGCAGTAATTCCATCTATAGAACCTGGTTTGGATCAACAACTATCAATGCCTGTTGATTCCCATGTCTACAAATATTTCCAGGTAATTTAATTTACGCAATATCTGAAACTGAATTGCTTAGTGACTCTACATGTAGATTGTAGAGGCTGAGTAGTTAAAATGGTGTGCGAATGCAAGGTTTTCTGTTTTTGAAAAAGTACTAAGTTTAATTAATTATTAATTTGGTGATAAAACGGTCATAGTTTTAATTCGTTTTATTAGGAATAGATTAACTTCTTGGCTCTAATTTTTACTCACACTACTTTTCCCGCAAAAACAAACGTACAAGTCGGAAGATATATGGGTATTTCGCGAACTCGACTCGCAATCAATTAATTTCGATCATTTTTAATACTTGAAATTGAATACATATCTAAAAAACGGTGGTTTAACAACGGTGGGTGATAAAAGAACCGTTTTGCATATTTTAAATCAGCATATAAAACTCCATGAAACATAGTGGACGGCCCATTGGATATAAAAACCTTGTTGTTCAGTATAATAGTATAACAAGCATTTCATTTTGAGGAATAACAATCGATTTTTTTTTTATACTTTTCCATTTTTCCACCTCCATTTCTTCTTAAGTATTGATTCTAACAAAAAATTGTATGACCTTCTTTGTAGAGAATTTACTGTAAATCAATTTAGTATTGGGACATTTTTCGCTAGAGACAGTAGTTTTTGAGTTATTAATGAAAAACTGGAAAAAGGGGCCTATAAACACCCTCACCCATTTAGTTCCACCCTCACCTGTCAGTACTTTTAGTATGTTATTAAGGACACCTTCCCCTACAACTGTCCCAAAATTGCCTTCTACATGAATTTTTTCCGCTATTTGGCGTTTTTGGTCTTCGTTGCCTGGACTAATATATGTAGGGGAGCGGCAGAGCCTTTTTTGGTATTATAGCAATTGGTAGATGAAATCTGTCTGGTGTCATAAGTGTGTTAGTTAGTAACCCAACTTTGTCTAAGTAACAGGTGCGATCAAGAGCGCATTTAATAGGTCTTATGAAAAAATAAAAAAAAAACCTTTTTTCAAGTTTTTTTACATTTTTGTCATTCCTTCACAAAATCTAGTATTTGTAAGACATTTATGAAAACTTTATATGCAAAGACTCACTGTGATATCCTCTTTTAAGTATCATAATTGATTTCCCGTTATCTTCAATTTTTCTTTTAACTTCGATCATTTTTCAAAATAACAGAAAAATTCCAATGTGGCGCACGCGGGTCATACAAAGTGGCGCATTAATTAGGTTTGTTCAATGACAAAGATGGTACATGGTTTTTAAATGTTTTATTGCCTCTTTAGCTACGACATATTATATATTGTCCTTCCTTCTAGTGCCGAGGAAAACCTGAAAAAGCACTTGAAATGTGTTAATATATATATCCACTGGTTTCTATATTTGCATTCATTGCGATTTCGACTATGATGATTAAGCCGATCAAGAATTTTTAAATTTTTGATCATAATTAACCTATTATTCTAATAAATTTTTGAAAAGTATCGAATATCTATTGTATTTACTTTATTTTTCTACGCAGATGTTACACTTTTAATAGTGCGCATGTGTTTGCAATGTAGCGTCCCTGCAGTTTTTGAGCTATAACTCCGAAAATATCTACAACTGAATAATGATTGCTTCTGTAATAACAAAGCTTAGTAAATTTCCTTTCAACTCATGCCTTCACTCCTGATCTAAACCTCCTTTAAATATCCTTAAGAGCTCTAAACTCAAAAGTATAGGCACATTGTAGGCCGCTCCCCTACATATATTTGAAGATGGGTTGATCCACTTGGTGGGTTTAAAGTTCAAACTTAAGAGATAAGGTCATCTTAATAATCTTTTGTTTAATATAAACAATTATATATAATTGTTTTTCCCATTGTTGTCCCATCGTGAAATTCGGTATACAGTCGACAAAAAAAAAAAAAAACAAAAAAAAATGGTGATGTTGGAAAACCACAAAATAATATCATTATTATGTATATCAAAATGTAGGCCTGTGCGATTGTTCGATTAATCGATACCGTTATCGATTATTTTATTCATCGCCGATGAAAAATGAAGTGCCGATTTCGATTGTGGTAATCGATAATCGTTTAACAAGTGTCGATTATTAACGATTGTCGATTGTTAACGATTGTCGATTTTTACCGATTGTCGATTATTAACGATTGTCAATTATTAACGATTGTCGATTAATACCGATTGTCGATTATATTAACGATTGTCGATTGTAAGCGATTTCGTTTAAACGATTCGTTGCAAATGATTATCAATATCGCTTATTCTGTCACACACACACACAACGTGACAAAACTGTATGCTGTGTCACTATCAGTCCCGTCCGGCCGCCCCCTTCTCATTAGCCGTCTTTGATATTGTTCTGTCATGTTCGGACGTTGAGTCGTGATACTTGTCAATCGTCCATTGAAAACAATAGATTTCATGATCAACAATTATCATTATCAACATGTACAAACCAATGCGATATTCAAATTTATCGATTGTTAAAACTAAGAATTGACAATCAATTTGACAATCGGAATCGACAATCGATTTAACAATTAGAACTAACCGATTGTAAACAATCGACAATCGGTTTGACAACCGGAACTAAACGATTGTAAATAATCGACAATCGATTTGACAATCGATTAATCGATTAGGTTTACGATTGTCGATTCCTAGCAATCGTATCGAAACACTTTTCGATTAATACTTTCATCGTCGATTGTCGATTAATTTTAACAATCGCACAGGCCTATCAAAATGAAAGTGCTTAAAAGCTGAAGAAAATGTTTTCAATTTCAGCTTTCTAGGTAAAACAGTTTCATAGATATAGCTTTTTGAAAATATCAGCTGGAGGCAAAAATTTTCACTTTTTTTCACTTTTTGCCATATCAATATCTTAAACACTAACAGTCCAAAAAATCTGATATTTCATATATAAAATATTCTAGCAACGAGCTGTTAGTAACAAAAATTATCGAAATCGGAGAGGTGACTGTCCAAAATTATGTTTTTTTTTGTTCATTTGACATGGAATGATCCTCGGAATGATCCTATTTCTTAACTGGTTTGAAAAAGTTATAGTTTCCATATTAATTAACATTCAATTTGAACGCAATACTTTTATATTTTATTGATTCTTTTCAGTATATGAAAGAATTACTTTCGATGGGCGCACCAATTTATTGGGTCCTTAGTCCTGGTTTACAATTCGAAAGCCCTGCTCATCAAAATCTTATATGCGGTGGACAAGAGTGTAACTCTGATTCATTATCGACACAACTTTATATTGCTTCGAAATATTCAAACTTGTATGACTATAACAATAACAAAATTGCTTAAGTATATGTAACTGATTGTTCCTCATGGTTTTAGGACACATGTCATGCGGCCAGCTGCATCCTGGATAGATGATTATATAGATTGGTTGAGTATAGAAACCTGCTGCAGGGTTAACAAAACTGATGGCAGCTTTTGCCCCAGCGAAAGTAAGTCGTGTTTTAAATGAGAAACTTCTTACAACAAAGTACACGATTATTTCAGATGAATCAGATGATTGTGAGAAATGTGTTATAAAATACACGGAAAATGGTTTAAGACCTACGAAATCCTCATTCAAAAAGTTTTTCATCAATTTTCTGACAGATTTGCCAAATGTTAACTGCGCAAAAGGTGGACGTGCTGCTTATTTAGATGTAAATCAGTTTTTAATTTAAAATTATTCTCTACTTTTTAATTTCCTTGCATAGGGCATTAACTACATTCTAGACCAGAATGGAGATCTTCAAATTAAGGAAACGCATTTTATGCAGTACTCAACCACATCAGTTACCTCAAAGGAGTTTTACACCACTTTGCAAGAAGCGAGAAAAATAGCAGAAAATATCAACAAAATGTTTAAAGACCACGGCTTGGATGTGTCAATTTATCCTTATTGTATATATTTCGTGTACTATGAACAATATCTTACGATTTGGAAGGACTCATTGATTTCTCTGGCAATATCTTTACTGGCGATATTTTTAGTGACATTCATTGTCAGCGGATTTGATATAATTTCCGCTTTCTTGGTCTTCTTTGTAGTACTATTGGTTCTCGTAAATATGTCGGGATTAATGTGGCTGTGGAATATTACTCTCAATGCGGTTTCGTTAGTCAATCTAGTCGTCAGTGTTGGGATAGGTGTGGAGTTTGTTTCGCACATAATTCGCTCTTACAAAGGAATTCCGGGAACAATGGCAGAACGAGCAAATAAAGCTCTATCATCGACAGGAAGTAGCGTACTGTCTGGTATAACATTAACAAAATTCGCCGGAATAGTCGTTTTAGCTTTTTCTAAATCACAAATATTTCAAATATTCTACTTTCGGATGTACTTGTTAATTGTATTGATTGGCGCGGCTCACGGTCTCATACTGTTGCCAGTGATTCTAAGTGTCTTTGGTCCTCCATTCAATTCAAAATCGCACTTAGAAAGAATCAATATGAATGGTTTTTAGTAGAAGACTATCGAATAAAGTTTAGTTGATTTTAGGTTTAAATTAATTATTTATAAAATACACAGGTGTAAGCAATTATGAACGGCAGTTTTATTATAACAATTGAAAATAGTATCTAACAAAGCACAACAACTTCATATAAAGTGTTAAGGACGATGTCATTTTACTACAGAAAGAATATTCTTGGAAAATTTGTGAGTACCACAAAACTATTTGAAAGGTTTCAACAATTTTATGTTTATTATTTAAGAAATTCCAAAACAGGAAACACACTCTTTAGCAATTAATTAATAACTGTTTTACCTCAAAAGGAAACTCAATCCCACGAATTTCGGCCTTTGTGTAATTTGATCGCAGAACGTTTTTTCAGCAAAAACTGTAAAGTCACACCTCCTATTAAACTTTGGCAAAGCCTTGATTTCACCTAGTTTCTTCCTATCCACCCAACTAGGAATCCATCCAATAAGTTGACTCTCCAAGCAAGGAACTTCATGTGGTTGATCAAAACGTTTTATGCCATAAGCAATTGCCAAATATTTCTGGTATGATTTCACATCTTTTACAGGATCCTGTTCGTGTCGTGTATGAAATTTTACAATAATTGGTGAAACTGTAAAATTCCTTTATTGAACGCTAGGATGCATTAGTGTGATGCACATGTACAATGTACCTTTGACCGTTGAAATGAATGTGTCGAAAAGTGGCCTTTGTTTGTTTTGCTTTTCCGCAAGCTCCTTTTCAAAGGGATATGGTAACTCACGTAGCTTGAAGTCTTCTTCATTCTCACCAGAATCGTTTTCACCCATCATAATCCCTGTTTGACTTCAACCCGTGGCTCCTTGCTTAAGACTGAGCTTATGAATATCCGTAGGAACGACAAAAATCGGTTCTCGGTATCATGGGGCTAGTTACAAGGTTCTTGAATGCGCAAAAATTAGCGAACATCTTCAATTCTTTAAGAAGTTTTGCCTATTTTTACCCACAAATAAGCGGTTCTCGTGCCTAGCCCCATATATAATAATTCCTTCATTACGTGCTGATGGCAGTGCCAGTTTAAAATGGTAGTCTATTCCGTGGCCTAGAACCCGTGGTTAATGATACAAGTACCTCCTTTCCCCGCGATTGATTCTTTCAAGGATTATAACGCAAACGCTCATAAAATCCTTAGAATCCAATGGAATGGATTTTTATATTGGGTACAAGGAAAACGGAATGTAGTGGCGTTTACTTAGCTTACTGTGGCTTCAAATTTGCATCAAATGCTCAAATTGAGGAGAGCGACAGGATAACAGTGAGAAATGTTTTAACACATGTTCTGATCGAAGCAAAAAATGTGGAACTTGATTCCTTTGTAACAGATTATCAGGGACTACAGATGAAGTTATATGATTGGGGTGAGCATCATGATTCACCACGGATACACATTGGATCTCAAAAATAAAATTCTAAGGTATGCCAATGCTGAATGAACTTTGAACATTGGCTCTGGATCGAATTCACGAGGTGCCAAGGTCTGTATGAGAGACACTATCGTCTGTCGAACAGAGCCCAACACGGAGGAAATAGTATGGGCTATAACAAAAGGAGACTGTGGGAAAAGCCGATTCTGGGAACACTGGGAACAGACAAGAGGAATTTAAAGAAAGATCTTATAATTGGAAAGAAAATGTAAAGTTTTGTATGGACCAGCGCACACAGCACAGAAAGTTTTTATAGCATAGCGTAACCTTCCCACCTCCCACTTAGCTCTTACGTAGTCCATATCTCTTGTAATTCCTTCATTGTAATTGAACCTTAATAAAATACATACATATATGACATAGATGATGACAACCCTATTGTAATCGCCCTTTTTTTACCGATTGAACGTCGATGCAAGTCAATCCCAAACTAATAAGGCGATGGATGCTTGGTTGAGCTTGCATCCATGTCATCTGATCCAAGGAGTAGAACTTTTAAAGGCTCTTTTGATAACTAGATCTTATTTTTGATTTATTATTTGGTTTATTATAAATCTTTGTAATCGAGCACGAAACAAAAAATTATAAGCCCCGGTTGTCTGTCTGTCCAGGCGATAACTCGAGAATGCTTGTAGCTTATAGAGAACTGAAATTTGGTATGATGATACTTCGTTAAAAGGATAAGGTCGAAGATATGAGCAAAATCAGGCAACTCCTTCTTAGTGTTGTCATATTAGCCTGAATCGTTTTTATACAACAATGTTGGTTTTATTTACTAAATGTTTACATTTTGAATTTTGTTCGTTAAATATTATTATACATACGGATTAAATTAATTATTTGACAGAGATTTTTTTTACACAATATTAAAATTATAGAAATGAAAGAAAACTTCGGCAGTTTTAGGGTGGTAAACGCGGTTGGATTTACATGGCGTTTTTTGATTTAAAAGCAATGAATGGAGATCTTTCCGGTGGGGTAAAATTTTTCTACGTTTTTTGGGTTGTGGGGGTCGGGTGGCAATCATCTTCTTTGGGGTTGTCCAATTTGGCCGTGTGCGATTGTGATATCAAATTAAAGCTCTTGCTGAGTACTATTAAATTAAGCAGTCGCAGACAACTAGCCTTAGTGACATAAGAAAATGCATTTCTAGATTTTTACATAGAATGAGTATATTTTTTACATCTAGGGTATCACGTAATTGGTGTGACCAATTGCTTCCTTACGTCACACGATGTTGTCACCGCAAAATTTGCTCACAGAATGATTACTTGACTAAAAACATAACTCTGCAAAGAATTTTCCACAATTCGATCGTTTAAGCATGTTTTGAATGCTCGCAATTTAACCAGCCGCAAAATCGCGCATTACTTCTGTTACAACGGCTACAAAAGAAAAAAAAATATTCGTCATTTTTGACGGATTGTCAATAGTTTAATTTAAAAAAATAAATAACTGGGAAACATATAAATTTCACTTAAGCAACAATATTTAGACTTTCGACAGCGTGAATTGATTTTATTCATGTGTATCCATCACAACCATAAAATTTTTTCACTTTTTGAAAATCCTTCTCAGTTAGTGTTGAACTTGGTTGCAGCAGTGTGCCGTCCTAAAAACACAGTAAATGGAGTTGACTTATGCCAAAAGATTTCAGTGATTTCTATCACTCACTTTTCCAACAATTGTAGGTCGCCCGTTTTTAGTCCCAGCATAAGAGTCGTAGTGCATGACGCTGTAGATATCGTAGTCCTTGAAAATCGTTGCCCTAGGTAAGGTCTTTAGTTTGATGAACTCGTGTCGGTACCGTATGTCGATATTCTCCCATTTAATGATGACGAACTCATCCCTATTGGGTACAATGTGTTGATGTGGGAATCCCAGAGTGTGCATGAACAAGTGTAAGATGTTGTATTGGTCTTCAAGTCGAACGCTGTGCAAATTTACACGCTGCACTCCTTCAATCATTCCTAAGTTTGTCTGCAATGGTACATAACTGTTCTTCTAGATTAAAATTAATTATAATTTCAGAATGACCGCAGGAAACTTAATCCTACCGTTAATAAAACGTAATCGTGATCAGTTATCCTTCGGGGGACGAATCTAATGCATGTTCCGTTTTCAATAATTGCTAAAGTTCTCCAAAGTGTAATTTTTTCTTGCGGATCTAGTAAACGATTGGTATATCATATGAAATCATATGGAAAGAAACAGAAAGAACTTACGAAATTGGTCACCAACTACAATCGGAATCGTGGCTGATTTCCATCTATATCTGTAGAGGTCTAGATGTCCCATATAAATCTCCTGGGCTTGATGCGAAGTGAAGATAATGTCGTTTAAGTTTGCCTTTGCTTCAAGAAATTGTGTAGCATCTTTTTCATTTTTTAAATCTGACATATATCTGCGAGTAGTTGCTGTTGACATCATTGGAGTTTCGGCACTATCACTGTTTTCATTTTTTACAATTCCTATTATCATGAGTAAAGAGTACACTGTAACAACACTTTAATTACAAACAATATTTAGAGCTTGGTGAGGATATAAGTTACGTACTCAGTGTCAGGAACACTCGATAATGTGCCATATTACTGTGATCGGCCACTCGATTTTGATGATATCTCATATATTAGTCGCTTTATATATACGAGTAATTTTCAGTTGCCACAATGGATTTCATTGATGATACCAGATTGTTGCATCATTTTCAGAACTCATGAAAGTAGGCAGCTGAATGATTTGAAATCAGTGTTAATTACAGATGGCAGTTATCGCCATCGACAAGCAAGATCTGTTCCTACACCTGCGCAGGTGGTGCAAGAAATTACAGATCTGCATCTTATGAACATAGAATTTGGACCCTCTTTTGTTTAACCGAAAATAATTTTGCCTTTGTAAGCTTTTGTACATGAGAAAAGAAGGGTAAAGTGTTTATCAGCCTAATGTATGTGGGTATGGATGTTCATCTGTTCCTTCGTAGCTCCCAAACTATTCATCAGATTTGGCCGAATGAGGTGAGTGCCGTAAGATTTGTATAAATGCTCCGCGTAACATGGGCTACATGACGTCACGTTAAATCTTATATGATGCCTAAGAAACGCACAAAACCCAATCCGAAAAATGAAAAATATTTTTAAATTTATCGAATTTGATATCAAATTAAAGGTTTAAATACGCACATTCCAAAAATATGAAGTTTAGAGTATAAAGAAACATTTTTGCGTAAATCGGAAAAAAACGCACAAAAATTTTTCGAACAACCCAGAGCGACGGCCGGCGGCGAAAAAAGCATGGAGTGAAATAAAAAAACATTCCATTCACCAGGCCTTCAATTTATTAGTAATTGATTAATTTATTTTAAAATCGAGAACCTAGTTATTTATTGATGTATAAATAACTCATTAAGAGCTACTCAACGATTCCGCACAGAACGTGAAACTTTGGTGACACCATAAGCTTCATATGGAGAACTATAATTTATGCAAACAAAGTTTCTCTCTAAACTTCAGAGAGTTAAAGATATATTTTTTTATAGATTTCAAACCCCCTCCCACGCCTACCCCCTTGCACCGATTTTGCTATCTAACGAACTAAACCAAGCTGTTATGTCTGGAAATAACATGATAAAATTCGGTCGAAATATCTTTAAAATTACGGCCGCTAGCGTGTAAGTGTAAATATATTTTATTTATATAATTAGAGTCGATTATTCTAGATTATAGATAGAAATCTAGTAGATACACACGTAATCAGGGAGGCATGGCACGAAAAACTAAAATAAAAACGCAGCATTGGGGACTGCCGACAAAAGTGAAAACGTCTTTAAGCATCATGGACGATTTTTGCATTGATATAAGTTTGTTGTAAAGTTTTCTTACAGAAGAAAAAAAATATGCCAAATAAAAATAAAGTAAGAAGAATTACAACCCCACTACGGCTTTAACTGCCTATTCAAAAGTTATAAACAAGATTTAGTAGCTAATTAGACCTCTATTGTTTTAGTTTTTTACTTTATTTTTTGACAATTTGATTAGCAAAATATGATGGTTAATCCTATGGAAAACTATACTGAAATCGGTGAAGATACAGTCAACCTGATTACCATTTTCAATATTATTAAAGCAAACATTGGAAAACTACAATAGGTTAGTACAGGTAGACTTGCCTTTAATAAAACCATGCTGAAAGGACTGGAAAATAGGTTTATAGTGAAATGACATGGTATCACATATAATAGACTCAAAGATCTTAGCTAAGCAACTACGAATCGCAATGGGATGGTAATTAGAAATAATGCACTTGGAGCCCCTTTTTAACACACATTTTTCATTTTTAATGCATTTGAATAAAAGTTTATCTTTAAATTTTTTTTACTTATAATTTTTTAAATTGTAGGGGAGACCGGGACGAGTTGGCTTAAATTTTGGTTTTTGATATTTCCATTTTTTTGTGCAATACTTGAGAAATTCTGGTGAATGCGGTGGATAGCTTAAAACTTTTTGACTACAAAATCCTATAGGACCCAGTAATTAAATTCATGTTTTGGTAAACCCAAAAATGTTTTTCCTAGAAGCTTGCAACTGACCTCATCCCTAGCCCCTAGGGGTCAGTTAACAAAACGTGATATTGTTATGGGTACTTAAGCAGAACACAGCAATTTTCGAGAAAAAACATTTTATTTTATAAAAAATTTTATTTAAATAATACTTTAACAAAATACAACTGTATGATAAATTGTTCACCAGAACAAAAAAAATTTACTCATGAGTCAATAAACATAGGGGCCCTTCCTTTCTGACGCTTCCAATCAAACCGAAATGACAATGGATGGTGCACCTGTAACTGTATATACACTTCCCACTACCAAGATGGTAGCGCTCTAGCTACATGGTGACAGAAAATAGAAGCTGTGTGCTAATTCGTCCCTTATGCCAACTGACCCGGGTCTCCTCAATGATTTGAAATGGTTTGACCCTAGACCGCTGAAGGTGCGTTCCACGGCCTCTATATTTTCACAACAACCACTGTCTATATTATTCGTAAAAATATACTAGATAATTTTCAAAAAATCATAAATTACAGAATAAATCTATTGCTTCTTATCAATCACATAATTAATTTCAGTTTTTAGCTATTCACCCAAAACATGAGATCAGCTACGCACAATTACCTTAGCTACTTCTAATCTACTTAGTCGATTTCAGTTTCATTTAGTGCAATCAGTTCATATCTCTTGTCCTCGCCACCCTTAGTCGCACTTACACAATCTCAGTCCAAGACCCTTATACTTAAGCCCACAATCTACAACCACAAAACCCGAAATTGTGACAATTTCCACTCTCACAATGGAAACACCAACAATTTAAAAGTGCAAATTTTTCAAGTCATAGTATTACCTAGTCCCAAAGTCCGAAGTCTCAAATGCACACTACTCTAAATATTCTAAATTTCACTTTAAAACCTATTATAATACCTAATATAAAACTATTTCCCATAATTCTGTTGCTCACTCTGATTAGCATCACGGGAATTCTGACCCAAGTGCGATGCCTGTTGTAACATTGTAGAAGTTGTATCAATAAATTGCATGAGTTTTACTTAGTTTAAGTGGTCTGAATGCAATGATATTCTCTAGAAACACAACAAATGCTTTTATAATTTTTAAGATATAATAAGACTTTTATTTCAACTGTACGAGCTCAAAGACTTAAATTGACAAATAAAGGATAAGCATTGGATTTTTATATTCAGAAATTCTATAATACTCATTACTAGAATTTAGCATTAAATTGAATTCTATACTAAACATACTCTAAACCTATAATATTGTAATATTATTATTATTCGTAAGTATTGATAAGCTATAAGTATTATTCATTACTTTTTCGTTTAAATCTGATATAATTGTTGCAGTCATTATCTCAGTTTCGATATAATTATACATTTCAACCAAATTTCTAATAATGAACTCCGATGTAAAATGATCTTTTGATAAACAAACGAAGATAAAAAGCCAACGACTCTTTTTTAAACCATTTATGAAAACTAGTCATTCAGCAATTAGGAATTCATCTTGCTCTATTGGTTTCTTTAGCCAATTTCCCAAGTCCTCACGACGAAAAGCATCAAAAAGTTCCTTTTTCGCAATCTGAAAAACAAAGAATACAAAAAATTGTATTATTTTTTAAAATGATATGGTAACTTATCATAATATAAGGCGATGTAATAAGGAATTTGTTATAGTCATTTCTCCCTGTCTGGGGGTCATCGAGGCTACTTGAGAAATTTCTAGAAGGCTCTAGAGTTTAGAGCGAGAAAAGAATAGACCTAAATAATAATAATGGGTTCAAGAGGATGTGGGGGCATATACGCAACGCATATATAGAATCATTTCCCGTAGGTTGGGCTACAATAATAATTGGTTAGTTTTTTTTCAGTCAAAGGTGGTGTTGGCGGATTGAATTAGGATAGAGGTTGGTAGTTCTCACTTTCAGAATATTTGGAATGTATCTTGAAGGTTCAATTTCGTAAAAGCTACCGAATATCGAAGATTAATATTTAACCTGAACAATCTTAAAACTCGCCATATGGCAACTACACTTTTAACAATTTGATTTGGTCCCTACTTCCACTAGATCCCCGGTAGTGCAGAAGATAAATATCGTTCAGGACAGCTACTACTACTGAAAACATCAAAAATATATTCAATGAAGTGACAAAAGATCGTCGTATAAATCTTCATGAGCTTGCTGATATTAAATTCTATGGAAACAATTTTGCATGATGAACCGCACAAGAAAAAGCTTTCTGCGAGATGGGTGCCGCGCTTGCTAACCTTGCTACAAAAGATCATTCGTTGAAATTACAATTCGAAATGCCTTCACATCTAACGTACAGTCCAAATTTAGTTCCCAGTGACTATTTCTTGTTTCCGAATCCAAAAAAAATGTTTGGCTGGTCAAAAATTTTCGTGATGCCGTTCTTGAAAATATTTCGCAAATTCGCATAATTTGCAGATTTCGTTTGATGAAGTGTATTGACTTGGAAGGAGACTATGTAGAAAAATAAATAATAAAATTGCCAAAAAAATTTTTCCTTTTTTAGGGAGCTTATTTTCACGGTTGCCCTCGTAGAATGATCAAATGGTCTTGAATATGATCTTGGAATACGTAATTCCGTAATTTTTCGTATCTCTCATTTTATATTCGTACCGAAAAAGCTGTGAGAAAGCGAAATTTTGTCGAAGTTTTTGTGGAATAAAGTAAATAATAATAAAGTTGTCTGCTCGTTTATCATTTTTCCTACCTCATTTCCACGGAACTTTTTTTAATCGGTCTGTTTTAACACGATCTTGAAATTTTACACATACAATGCACAAAGTACATTTTATACGATTTTTCAGTAAATATGTGTGGTTAAACCAAAACTCATGCGATTACTACAAGTGTACTGATAATCAAAATTACAAAAACATCTGATGTTACCTGGAATCTATTTACTGACAAAGTCTCAGTTCCCTGGAATCTTTTTAAATACGCGTAAATTGCGTTGACGGATATGATCATCATATATTCACAGATAAAGTTAAATAAAATCGTTTAAAAGAATACCGCAATGATTAAGTAATGCAACAAACATACAGAACATACGTTCTATATATAAATTAAAAAAAAAGTATGAGAGTATAGCCAGTCTAATGCATAAGTGTCTAAGATTGAAAATGTTTATATAATTGGATTTACCTGGTAATCTTTAACACTTTTTTTACATTCTCCATAGTACTGATTGACATTTCGATTTTGAGTTCCAGGTAGCGACTTTAAAAGGCGGGCATATTTGTTGAAAAACTCCTTTTTCGTAATGCGAGAAATATGGTTATTAACAGTTTTTCCTGTCAAGGAATTAACAACTTCAATATCCGAGTCACCTATAGTCCAATTTATTCCAAAATTTGGAGCTTTTGCTTGGTTGCGCGGTTCTGCCGATGTCACCAGTGCTAATCGAGGTTTATTCAAGTGATATGGTGGAGGAAGACCTTGAATTGACTTTTCTATACGACCACAAACAGCTCGATACATATGCTCAGGATGAAGTAGACTCCCTAGGACAATTGAATGCAAATAAATGGGCTCTACTATTGAAGCAAGAAGAGCACCCTGTACACCCAATATGTTCCAACGAGCTATTTTATCCGAGCACGACATAGTTAAGAGCCTTTGACCCTGGGAAATATTCTACTTATTAAAATGAACTATCTCAAGACCGAAAACCTTACTTGAAGAACACCATCCCAAGTTTGAATTCCGTCACTACTTTTTACGGGAATTGTTCCTTCCCCTGATTCAATTTTTGTTCGAAGTTGACCTCGAGCTTTTCTGTAATGAATTTTTGTAAACAAGTAACTAATGAAAAAAAAAGTATACACGACTTCTTATACTTGTGTAGAAATATAAATTTGTATTAAAAATGTACTACATATAATGTTGTGAACAACCGCTGATGGAATGATGGTGTAGTCGGATAAAAGCAGTCTCAAGACAAGTGGTCGGTGACCAATAGTGGTAAGAAGGAAAGGTCATCTCAAAATCAAACACAAAGAGTGCTTTTATGTTTCCCAAAAAACAAATTGTTTATTTAAAAACTTTTTTGTCAGGCAATTATTTTGACGTCTTATATTATTTTGGGGTTTAATAATGTTCGTTTCTACACCTATTCACCTAGATTTTTTACTGGTAAACGTATGTTTTCCTCATAATAGATTTAAGAGCATTGTATTTCGATGCAGATCATGATCAGTCATCAATTTAAAAGTGAAAATGTACAATGTTATACGATAGAGAAATCACTAACAAAGTTGTAAAGTCTAAGGATATTTTGTGACTACAAAAAAGCTTTTAAGTTAACATCTCTAATTTGTAAAAGGTGTACTGCTTCATATGTGTTAGACATGTCAAATTATTAAACTAACTTATTAAATTAACTATTGTATATTGCGGGCTCAAAATCGCATGGTGGACAAACCGGTTTTATGTGACCAGCAGCCGGCTTTTCTTGGCATGGCATATGAAGAAATTATGAGACTTCGGCAATTACTTTTCATCCCCCCATTGCAAGTCAAATTCTTCTATTCAGAACCAGAAGACGGGCCTAATCCAAATGACAAATTCGTGCCAACTTCGGGTTGAAAAATCCTGTTTTTTACATGGGAAACAAAACCCGAAGACTCAAATCGCGGGTCAGGGGAACACAGAAGAGTATTCGTTCGTGATCATCGTGTTACATCGTAAGAGCATGTTTTCTTCGGGTACTGACAAATGACTTGAGGGGAAATGTTACTTTACTTTGGCCGTTTTCATGAGCCGAAGACGAAACCGAGTGAGCACGAATGTGTCGATGGACGACTTTGTGACTGGGATTAGGATTAAGTGCACCCTCTTTTTGCATTAGAAAACCAGTTTCAGAGACCTGTTTCTCATACATACTGCTGGCCACACTTCGGTTGACAGTTTATCAGAGAATTCTAATGGTGTGCGGCTTGTTTTTTGGCGGGCTGTTAAAAAACTGTGTATGTATTGCTTTCAGGTCGAGCACGAGCTATCGCGGGCAGATGCGAGCACTTGAAAAAAAGTTTTTGTCCCGATTTTCTTGTTAGAAATTACAACTCTGCTAGTGATTTCTCTATGGTTATACATTCATATTTCTAGATGTTCTACACAAGTACCTGCTGCGAATATCCTTAATGTAATTACCTATTCGGATGTTTATCTACTCCAGAGTCATTTTCATGTGGACTGAATATTCGTGCATCGCCACATGGAGCTGTATTAATATATAAATGGAAGTGAACACCATTTTTAAGTTTATAAGGATAGTGTTGATCTAATAGATTTTTCACGAAAATTGACTGATTAACGGTAGCTGAAAACTAAATTGTAAGTACTTAATAAACTTGCTTTGAGCAAAATGCCTACCTGGATTTTCATGTAATTCTAACTGTGAATACAAAAATTTCACCAAGCATCGTCGTGACACAATTTCAGCATGTGAATCATTTAAAACCGCTCCACTTACACTCATATGTTCTCCACTTACGCATTTTGTTCCAGTCGACACTGAGATAACCTTGTACGAAAAAATCAGTAAGTAATACCATAATGAACATAACAATATACCTTGGCTTCATTGAAATTCATATTTATAGTCATTACGATGCCAGCTAATACTTTGCGCCTCGAGTAAGACTCTTGCCCCTCAATCACTTGCATAAACTTCTCCAATACCAGCCGACCAATCGTATCTGCATGGATTTGAGGCAATTCCATTGATGATGTTTTTTCGTCAATAGGAATGGGAGCATTTTTTTGAGGATGCATCATGGGACTATAAGAGATGTTGCATAACGACGCGAGAGCAGCTTTTGCTGCGGCGTTTTTGGCTAATTTTTTAGAAGGACCTAAAACAGTTTAAGAAAATTTTACTTATAGTTAGAAGTAAGGATTTGCTTTTGTAATGTAGTTAAATATTTTAATAAAACATACGAATTATAACTAACACGTGTAGTCAAATTGCTATTATTACAGAATCTTCAAATAATTTTAATGAAGAAATAGTTCTTGTTTGGAATTAACTAAAGGTGAATCAGGATGATATTTGACATGAAACGTCTTTGTTCCGACTCTACAGGATTTAAAGTGGTCACTTAATTTAACCATTACATTAAACACTATTATCGTTTATACCTTAAACACGCTGCCTTTCACAAAATCGCTGCAAAGTCCTTACACATTGGTCTATTATTCCCGACAAAAAATTCGACAGAGATTCGTACTGTGCCTTTTTGTGTTAAGAGCCCGAAGTTTAGCTAAATTCGCCTTGTGCTTATGTGCGAAGAATGTGTGTAAATAACGTAATACGAAATTCAAAATTTCCCCACTCAAAAACTAATTGAGCTAAAGTCATGCAGAAAAATATATTCTATTAAGTAACATTAGCATTGCATATTCCGAGTTGCATGGGTACACCTCGAAGTTTCGGAAATGCGGTTTTTTATGTTTGACTCCTCATTACGAGAGGGAGAAATATTTTTTTTTATTTATGCCATGATATTATGATAGTTCGAATCAAGTAACTTCTAAAAAAAAATTTAAAACATAAGAAAAATGACGACCAACCATGCCTGTATAATTTGATATGGATTGACCCTTTTCGGTTGCCAAATAATTCATAGACTGTGCATTTTTTTAATATTACTCGTTGTACCAATTTTAAAGTACATTGAATTTACAACAATTTGAGCGTAATCACAGTTCTGTACTTTTAATTGTTTTCGAGATATGGCCAGTTTTGAATCCTATCCGCCGGTGTGCACCACATTTCTCAGAACTATTTGACGGTTATGAAAACATGGTTTCGAGAAAAACGCATTTAAAGTTGTGGGAAAGCTTTATTTTGCATGTAATATGACCAGAAGTGGTGTCACAAATTCGACTCTAGCTCAAAAACTACTGCGAATTTCATTAGGTACACCATTTTGAGAGCCTATTTTCAAGACATTAACACATCGATTTCCGAAAACCTAGAAAGACCCCTTAATATTACATATCGGAATTCAGAAAATATTGATTTAAGGACTTTCCGAGTGCTCAATGAAAAATTTGATTTTGAAAATTAACTAATCACCTAAAAAATACAATATTATATAAAAAAAAAAAAAAAATTTGTCGCGCTAAAACGCTTTTCTGGAACACTGCGACGGTGATAGAAAAAAAAAGAACTATAATCATTATTTCAGAAGCGAAAAGAAACCGTTTTTTGGATGTCCATTTGTTCAGACAATAATTTGAGAATGCTTGTAGCTTAAGGATTGAAGTTTGGTATAATAACACGTCATTTAAATTGTAAGGTAAAATTCGAAGATGAGCAAAATTTTACAGATACAAAAACTTTTTTGTACAAGCCTTTTTAATGTCAGAAAAAAGTTCTCTTTTTACTCTTTGTTCAAATTGTGCCATTCTACATCCAGGATATTTCATAACAATCCTAGAACAATTATACTCTCCGTATTAGTTTTTATTAACAAGAACCAAAGACAGATATTATTTTTGCGTATACGTACAAAATATAAATTTGTTACATTTTTACATACTTAAACAATATTGTAATCGAAAAAGTCGGATAGTTAAAAAGGAAAGCTCGTCAATATTACGTTTTCAAAACACTCACCTGTTCCTTCAAATTTGCTATTGTTTACCGTGACCGTCATCTTGAATCTATAGTTTTGTACACCATCAACGACTGTGCAGTCGAACATCACGTTACTAAATAGTTCGTACAAAAGCATTACGGGTCCTTTATCTGGCACCTTTTGTTGGCCTTCTGATGTCATCAAACTTTTAGTCAACTCTAAAACATGTACAAGTAATTAGTAAAAAGTTGTTATTGAAGGTACATTTAATACAGTTTCAAAATTTCTACAGGTGTTTAATTTTTAATGAAGGAACAACCCACTTCACATATGAATTAACAAACAGTAACCACTAGGAAAACATGATAATTTAAAAAAAAATCGAAATAAATGAAGAACTAATGTCAGCACTATTATAACATCTTTTCCACGTGGGGAAGATTTTATTTCATTTCTTCAAAGATCAAGGACAATAACGCTAAACATGTAAGATACAAGTGTTTTAATGAGTGCAGGAAATTTTCAAACTAACACAAAAAACAAAAACAAACCAAGTAATTTATTAACTAGACGCATTATTCCACGAAATTTCGACCAATTTTAGGACATTTTATGACCTTAATTTCATCACCCTCTCTGCAGCCAAGGTCTTAATTGGAGGGGAATCAAGGGGTTTAATTTGATAGAATGCATTGTCATCGAAAACGAGCTTATCTATAAGGATTTAGAGCTCGATTGGATGACGGGAAGTGCGTTAATTAGCCGTCGAAAGATTTGACTTAACCGCACAAATACACAAGAGGAAAGGTAGTGTGTTGTGTGTCAACACAGTTTGTTCGCTCGCCAAAACTATGTCATTCTGCCCATCCCTAATACATAGTTCTTCCCTAGATCAACCATAAGAATACCTATCACGTTATGAAGGTACACAACTACACCCTCCCGTTTTTCATAAATACGATTTTAAATTGCGAATTGCGATGTTTGCACACTGCAGCTAAAACTAGGTGGTATGAATTGTTGACAATAGAGATATTACTAAGGAAGATGCGCAGAATTGAGAATATGGAATTCTTCGAAAAGTTACGACTAATAAGAACTGACCCTGTCACATGTGCTCGATATTTCGACGACCATTTTCAAACTCTTTTTAAATTATTTCAAAGCAGTTTAGCCGTCTTCGGTTACCATTTTATTTCCCACTAGCAGGTGTCTACCCGGTTTCACCCGGGTCGGTGAAAATCATAATATATAAAAAATATTACTTTTTGAATTTATAACTACCGCCAAAGGGACATATTATTCGAACTGTTTCCTTTATGTCGGGTTACAATAATAATAATTTAATTTTTGTTTTTTTTTTAGTTGAGGGTGGTTTTGGGTGTTTGAATTAGGATAGACGGATGGTTCTCATTGAGTTTTTTTTCTAACTAAAAAGGCCAAATAACAATTTTTATAATTTTTTTATAATACTTCAAAAGTGGTGGTTTTTCATGCAAAATTTCTTCGTACTTTTTAGTCCCTTAGGGGTGAAATTTCCAAAAACCGGTTCTTATTGAGCACCTATGAGTAGACCGCTTCATTTTTCACAAAGCAGTGAAATGTTGCCAGGCCGTTTTTGAATTCGGTGCTCCTTTCAAGATGATTTATTTTGAGACAAAGGTCAGTTCGATCGGACAATATTTAGGGGTCGCGCAGCGCATTTGAATTTCCCCACTTACGCCCCCGCTATGGGTACAAATAAGTCCATATATCTCATCATCTGACAGTGCTATAAAAAAGTTTATTGAACAAAATATGTCACAAATAGCTCAATCAACGATGTTAGCTTGGTTCTAATTCAATATTGAACATTTTGCAATACTCTATCATGACTTTGTGAAAATTGAAACGGTCTAACCTATGAGGCAAGTTGAAGAAGTGTTCCAAATTTCATGGAAATCGGTTCAGTGGTTCCGGAGAAACCGTTTTCACCACTTTTCACACTCTTAAGGGTTGAAGGGTTGAAAAAAAGTACACGTATGTTCTTAGTTGGAATAAGTATTACCTTTAATTACACAAAAAATGAAAAATATTGAACCAAGGCTTTCGGCGTGATTGACGGACAAACATCCAGACTTTCACATTTATATAATATTACTTAGATCACGGTGACGGTAGTCACTCAGAGTTCAGAGTTTGTATTTGGAAACAATTTAATTAATTTTATGTCATGTCCGCCGTCTTAGACTTCGAAATAACTGCCATTTTCGCAATCAACGTCCCAAAAAACCTAAATAACGACACCCATGTCGATTATTAGGTTTATTTACCCCATTTCACCCCCTAAGGGGTTGATTTTCGGAAACTCACGAAAGACGTATTTGCTTATTTATTTTTGGGAGTACTCCTACGAAGTTTCGAATCGAAATGTCTATTTAATATTGTTTCGCCATACAAATTTTGACCCACCATTTTACCCATTTAGGGGTTGAATTTCGAAATATCATTCCTTATTCCTTGTATACATCATAAAGGGAAACTCTGTACAAAATTTCAGCTTTTAAGGTCCAAGGGTTTGGGCTGGGCGTTGATGAGTGAGTCAGGACTTGTCTTTTTATATATATAGATTATTATTACTGCGTAGAATTTCTCGATGGATGAGGAGAAAAATGTATGAGATTTCTGGAGGGAACTACACACTAAAGCAAAGGTTGCAGCATTTGGGGCAAAAATTTCACAGTACATCTAGGGTATTTCATACTTGGTCTAAACCAATTATACTTTCGATTCTAGTTGAGTAATGAATAGTGAATTTTGAGTTTCGTATCATTATCGAAAACATATGTAGAGGAAACAAAAATTATTTTTAAAATGATAAGCCTCTGTGAAAAATTTGCAGCATTTTTTTTACTTGAATACAGCCGTTCTGTTGAGTGCAGGTCTGTTTCCGTACATGGCAATGCTTCTGTATAGGAAGCTGTTCCTGTAGTCATTTCCCTTCTGGCAAGAATTTTACATTTTTCGCAGCAAGTTTTTATTCATTAAAAAAAATACGAGAATAAAAAACTCATAAGATCTTTCAGGCAAATATGCATGAGAAGGAAACAGACCATGTCATACAATTAAAGTTTAAAGTCGTACTATAAAGCAGGGCTTCCAACCGGAACTGAACCGAAAATCGAAAAAAAACATTATTTTACCAGGAAGGAAAACCGGAACTGATCGAAAGGAATACTTTGGCCTCTTACGGTACGTTGTGTGGTGAAGCATACGCATGATATTATTGCCTACTCAGCATACTCTAAAGTACACGTTTTCACATTTACCCTGCAAAATTATATTCTCAATTATTTACATATATAGTTCTTTTAATAAAATTTATTGTTATTTTATTATAATCGTTCTAGTGATGGCCCGTTAAAAATGATTAAATTTTCAATTGTTATATATTTTAGTGCTAAAGAAAGTCTTAGGTCTAACCCAAGTTACTGATATATATCTATATAACCTTTATAACACCTATCGGTTTTTGTAGTTTTCGATGGATGATTTTTGTAATGGCTTTTGAAAATTATAAGGGATAATCGTGTAGGTTGAAACACGCTTTGATTTTTTGTTGCAACTTTTGACTCGATAAATCAAACACAGAGTACTATGTACCATTGGGTAGGTAATAAATATTATTGGCTATATTTTTGTCGAAGAAAGTAATTGAATTGCATCAACAATAAAAAAGTTACGGCTTAGTTTCCAAACATGTGATTTTTGGCTGTCAAAAAATTTGTCGTGTAGGTTGAAACAGACGTAATAATTAAAACGGTTAAAGTAATTTTTTTTTAAAAACGCCAAATTTTAAATGTTTATTGTTGATTTCTTTATGTGCAAATTAAAATTTATTTGTAACGCATCAAAAGCAGAAACATCATGACTAGTTTATCTCGATCTACGGCTCGCGACTTTCACCAGTTGAACTATTAATTTTTATTGAAACACTCTATCACTTTTAAAATGCACTTGTTTATCCACTTATTAGTTTGTTTGATTAGTTTTTGTTTGGTTGTTTACTTGTAATTGTTTAAAGTAAGACGGCACATAGTGTTTCAACCTATACGACATCAAGTGTTTCATCTTACAAGAATAGTCGACATTTTTAGATGATATGAGTTTTTTTTTTTTCTCTATGCAATATATTCTTGAAATTCCTTCGGAACTATAAAATAGAGCAAAAACTGTAGTGTAAATGTGATATTAACCTTTTTATACCGATGAAAAAATCATGTTTTTTTCTGTTATGGAAAAATTTTGAAAACACTTTTTTCACAAATTTTTTAGACTTGATCTGGTTCAAGTACAAAGATGGCGAGTTAGTAAGTCTGTATGCTATGAAAAGTTAGCTACTGATTATAGAAATACTTGACACTATATAATTTGGTGTGAACTTTAAAGGAAAAAAAAAATATCTTTGTGTTTCATCATACATGCCGTTTCAAGCTATACGATTCTCCCCTAAATTTTTTCGTAAGGAATTTTCTAAGACCAAAAAATTTCTTCAAGAAATGTAAAACAGCACCGAGGAGTGTAGATGGGAATATAGTTATCAAATGCAAAGGATTAAATTTGGAATTAGCAAATTAATAATGTTTTGAATAAATATAAATAAAAATTAAAAAAAATACTTGCTTTCTAAGCGATAAACCCAAGATTTTTTACAACTTTGCTTAGCATGCTTAAAATATCTGTCTAAGGCTTCAAACAATTTTTCATTCCCTTCATCATCAATACCATTTTCCAAGTGTTCATCACTAGTAAAATCAACGTTGAAAGTTGGTTTTAAGGGTGTCAAAATAGCTCCATCCTTGAATTGTATAAAACTCCTCAGAGCTGTTGCTGCTGCTTCGATTCTTGCAATTTTTTTGCTTCGGCCTTGACCGATGTACTTTTGACCATCAACCTGTAATTATATTTCAAAAAAAAAAAAAAATTTTAATTAGTTACAGCAACTGGGTTTCAGAAAATATTTTCAAAGTCTACATTCAGAAAAAAATCGTTGCCTCACAAAACAGGAATTCAATATTTTATCCCAAAGCAGAACAGGATGGTGCTAGTAAAGCTGTGAGTGTCCTATTTGCAATTAATGAATTTCTTTCACAAATTTCGATTAGAAAAGTGGACTGAATTCTGAAGTGAATGAATTTCTTTGCATAATTTCTTCAGAAAGAAATACTTTTGCCGTGGTATTTTTTTGTACTGTTTTACTGTTTCTTCGACATTTATCTTCTTTCATTTTACCTCAAGTCTTTTAATTACAATATTTCACTTCTTTTTTTAAGATTTATTTATTTTTTATTATTATCAAAATTAAAATTAATTTATATATTGATAGGCATGGCAAAAATTTGCATACGTATAAACATGTGACCTACATCATTTTAAAGGCAAAGGTGAGACCATTTGCAGAATATGGGCTTTATTTTTATATGTCGTCTTTACCAACCGGGGTAAAAATTAAATAGAAGTTACATGCGAATCACAACAACACTATGGCAAGAGTAGTCAACAGCACAGAAATGCACACACAAAACTGTCTCATTTTCTGAATATTTTTCCGCTTGAACGTTCGCACGGTTGTGTTGCTTTTTTGCTCAAAATATGCATATTATACATGAGCGCGTCAATTGTGTTTCTTCATTACATATTTGTATACTATTAGTGACAAAGAATTTCTGAACTAAGAAGGGAAACTCTTGCTGCAGAAGTATTCACACTTTTTTCAACACAAAAATTAGAATAGTTCAAGAATGCAAAATGCGAACATATCTCGCATTATTTTCAACTCTGAACATCTGTTTTGGCTAATTTTTTATAAATACCATTTCACATTGAGGTATTCGGCATTATTCTGTAATATGAGCTCAAGGTTTAATCATAGAAACATTCTCAATGAAAATGGCAGCAATGAATGAACAACAAACTAGGAAAATTGCTCTTGATGACGGTAATGTATAACATTTTAGATAACAAAAAATTAACGAAAATCCTCGTGTTATTGATCGAGGGACTTCAGCGCATTTTTGTGTTAGCGATCAGTATTTGATTATTAAATTAGTACGTTATAACAACTAAAACCCAAAATTTCAATGATTTTACAAGTTTTTCATTTTAAAGGTTTTTTGAAATTCAAATTTTATAACTGCTAAAAAAATTTTGAAATTTTAGAGGTAATGTTGAAATTATAGAGGTAAAACAAAATTTTGGCATGTTACACTGTACTGAAATTAAAAAATCATTAATTATAGTATTTAGCAATGGTTTTGAGCTTTCAAACTATTCGATACGCCAATAACTCGATGTAACTGAGCTAATGCAAAAAACCAGAGCTCTCTACGATGTCTGGTTGCTTCTATCTCGTAACACAGCCGAACAGCCAGCCAGACAAAGTGCATTATTAAGCTACCTTTTTAAAACAAGTTTCAAAAATGCGCTAAAAATTTCCTTTCTTACAAGCATTTTCAATAATTTAGAACGAATTTGTCTTTTTACGATTGGAAATTGAGAAATCTGTTTTTGCACGATTTTTACACGACTTCTTAATAGGTGTTTCTTCCGTGTTAAATCTGTGCCGTTTTACATCTAGAGAATAAATCAGTTAGACTTCCGAACTAAATTTATAAATCACTTAACGACAAAGCCCTTACAGTAGGGATGGGACATCGGCTATCGCAAGTATAGATAGGTTCGATGAAATGTAGATGATTTTGCCATCAATAGTGAGGAGCCTGATAATTTCGGACACCGATGGTAATCCCTCGATGGCGGTTTCGATGTTGCTCATCGATTGTTTCATTGGATGTCCCATCCCTAATATATCTAGGGCCGCTTGTCATTGCAGGCTTAAGCCCTATCTGAAGCTTAAACTTCTGTTTATCTATTTGGTGAGTTCTACAGTTTAAAACAGAATGTTAGCCTAAAGTGCCGCTTATCTTAACCGGTGGATCTCCTTGGCTTAAGCTCATTGGGTATGTTCAAATAAAGAGAAGGATACAAATGTCATTTCGTCTTTAGATCGTTGGATACAATTGAAAATTGCTTGAATTTTGATTCAGACATAAGTGATATGGTAAGCATAAGACATAAGGAATATTCTCATCTTCTTTGTTCGAAAATTTAAAATTATTCATGTGCGTGTCAAATTATCGTTCACAATACACAATCCAGTGTATTCCATTCACAATAAACTCGTACTTAAGGTGTAGTTAAGCCGCCATCCTCATCAGCACTGGAAAACACTATAACCTTGTGCTTAATGGCTTAAACACATTAAGTGGCTTAGCTAAACTTAATATTAAGATCGCACTGAAAACCCGACCCCTATAGTATGAATATTATAAGGAAACTCAGTTTATGAATTGTGTTTTTCAATTGTCCGGCATTTTTATTGGATGTCCTGCATTTTTACCTTTGCTGTCCTGGAATTGGAAATGATACAGTTGGCCTTGAACTTTATTAAGCTTTAATAAATAACCCTTGGCGACAACATTACTTAAAATTTGGTCAAAATTTCGCGGAATGATTCATAATAATACAAAAAGTACTTGACATAAAACTTTGAAAACAATCAAGTAGTTTAGTGAAGTATCTTTCCACTAGTTCTTATGGTGACGATCCCTTGAATTGAGAACGTTATGAAGTTCTTATCCGGCCCGTACACAAGAGACGATTTACTCAAATCTGGTTTGCAAATGTGCCGATTTGACCGTATACGGCGCTATAAAGATTTGAAGGAAAATTTGAAAGTAGAAATGCCGCTTAAATTGCGCTTTTCTTCCAATTTTGATGCTCCATAACTTCTAAACTAGGTGAGTTTCAGTGATTATCTATATTGTATATAAAAAGACAGGTCCTGTGCAGAGATTATAAAATAAGATTATTTTATAATCTCTGTCCTGAGTGACTGACTCATCAACGCCCGGCCAAAACCTTTGGACGTAAAGAGCTGAAGTTTTACAGAGAGGTTCCTTCTATAATATAGACAACCACTAAGGCCGCATTTTTGAAATTCAACCCCTAAGGGGGTAAAATAAAGAATGAAAATTTGTATGAAAAACCGCCATTTTTGAAGTAAATATTTCATAAAAATTTGTTTCTTGCCTTTTGTTAGAAACCCCTTGACTGAACTAAACTCACTGTACGAGAACGGTTTTAAGTAATATATGTCGCGTTTAGGAAAAAGTTGTGAATTCAAAATGTAATTTGATGTACATCATATTATTATGATTTTCACCGACCCGAGTGTAACCGGGTAGACACCTACTATTAACAATAGTTATAGAAAAACCCGCGAAAAACGAGCGGAAAGAAAACTATGTGAAAAACCGTGATAAAAAGTTCCAAAATATTAATAATTTATAGCAGCCATGCTTGCATGATTTGATATGAATATGTATCTAGGAAATGTGACGAGGGTTCTAAAATTAGTTAAATTCACCAACTTAAAACCAGACACAGAAAAAAGTGCAAATTTGTTCCTTGATGTAATTAATTGGACCTGCAAATGTTCAAATACGATTGCAAAACAGATTTGAGTAATATCGTTAATGATAAAGAAAGATAATCGTAGAGTGAGATTTTTCTACAACTAATTATAAACAATTTACATATTTAAGGTGGTGTACTTACCTCCACAGATATTGTAAAAACCGGTGCATGAACAGGTCCTGTTTGGGACTCGAGTTTGTAAACAAGTCCATGCCGAAGCTCATTAAGCATCGCAACAGTGTTTTTCGGTTGCGACATTTTTTCATGTGCATTTCGAGCTTTTTTGATCGGAATAACTGTTGGCGGCAGATATGATAATTTTGTAATCTGTATTTCGGAAACCATAGTTACCTGGAAAAGTTGCTCCATCATAGCTTCTTTTATTGCGAATTTTTTTAGTACCATTCATTTTTTTTGTTGAAGACTCCGACGTCAAAACCTGGAAAGCATATATTTTTAAACATATATGTTACATACGCATTTTTCTACTTATTAATATAAAAACATCAAAACTAAAATTGATGTGTTATATGCATTCTTTTATTATGCCAATTAACAATTTAATTTATTGAATTCTTAATACATAGGTGCGAACAAATACTTTGATCAAAACTTGTGTTGTCAAAGAAATACCATACTAGAAATTGCCAAGACTTGGGTATATACACTTTAGTATTTTGAATAGTGAATACTGACTATATAGTAAACTTCACCAGAGACAAATAAAGAGTATGCTGTAGGGTATATCAGTTTTCAGCAAACGATTGCAACATCATGAAAGTGTGTGCATGACCAAAGTGAAATTATCTATAGTGTTTCTATTCAATTTAAATTTATACAGGGTGTACCAATAAGACACTGTGTGATATTTAAAAAAAATAATTTGGACATTTTGTGAAACCACAAAGTATACTTAATATGTATATAAAAATAGAGATTTTTAAAAACTGAAGGCAATGATTCCAGTTTGAGCTTTATATGTAAAATATTTTCAAAGATATAGCATTTTGAAAATATCAGATCGATGAAAAATTTTCGATTTTTTGGACATCAAAAATTCTACCTGATAGACTAATTTTTGTCCTAACCTGAAATTAAAATATGTGTTTTCTCACATTATTATTCATAATATAAAAAAAATAACAAATAACAATAACAACGTTTTTGAGATATTCGAAAATAACGGCCAGTAATTCCGCCATTTTACGTAACAAATTTTTCTTCTTTTTTTTTCTTTTTTCTAAAATTACAAGTGTTTTTCTATAAAGTGCGATATAAATCATTAATGTACAATAATTTTTTCGAAAGAAGATGAAAGACGAATTTTTAATTTTTAAGTCCCGCTAGGTATCTACTAAACGGGTTTGAAATTTGCGAAACTACCTAACATGTTTCTTTCTATCTACGGTACGCAATGTAAAAAAATATTTAAAAAATCGGAGCACAGGAGGTCTCAAAATTTCCTAAAAGGGGGTCGAAATTTCGTGGGAATGTGGGATGACGACACTAACGTTAAAATATGTGCCTTTATTTATAAGCTTTAAGCCGGAGTCAGACCATACGAAAAACGTCATATTTATAAGGAAATATTTTTGTGGGATACTTTTGTGACATCGAATCACACGATAGGCAAAAATGAGCTTGCAACCTGTATTTTGATATTCACAGACCACCCGTAAGAGATAACCCACACCACATACATGGACCGCATCTACCCGTTTCACAAAATTTTTCACGCGTTTAAACCCATATTATGTCCCTGTATATATTTTTCTTAAAAATATAATAAGCTTTTAATTACCTTTAACTTGATACCCCGTACCATATAAAATGATTTTTATAATTTTTTCTCTGTTAACCTCTATTTTGACAGTTTTCACTCCTTTTCGTCCATTTTTGGTCCCATTTTTTGTGGTGCTTTTTTTCGAACTCAGTACTATCACTAAAATGGGTTTTGAATTTCCTTTACATAACTACTTTACACCATATAAATCGACTTCACTGCACCTTTTCTTTGCTAACCTCCACTTTGACAAATTTCAGCCCTTTTCATCCCCCTTACAGGTTGGACATTCATTAAACGGTTTTTTTCTCAAAACTAATATATCCTACATCTCGGGTATAGAAAAAAACACCAGAATACACCAAAAACTTTCACAAAAATTTTTTTTTTATAATCAACATGCACTAATTTATTGTTGTATTTGTATCGATCACGATCCACTTTCCTAATAACAATTTGGTGCACCCGATAAACAGAGCACAGTGCTATTCATTTGCTTTTTATCTATATTTTTAAGGAGTGTGGCTCTCATAAGCCCTTGTATTTCAACCAACTAAAACAAAAATTTTTTCGTAACTCGGTTAAACTGACCGTGTACAATTGATATTAATATTGAAATGAGTTCCGCAATGAAATGTTGTAAATATTATGTTTCATAAGCCGTTTCCCTTAAGTGTTAATAATACTTAATCAATGTATTAATATCGTTCAAGTGTGTTTGTCTAATTAATTAATTTCGCAAACCTCTGAAAATAAGCATAATCCAACAACAACTTTGCCATTCAGTATTTCGGGCGCTCATTGCAGTCATAAATGCCAAATTTACAAATACTTAAACGTTTTGCACATAAATAGAAACGGTTTTCCAATACTCCTTGAGAACTGATTATTAAAAAATCAACTCAAAAAACTATAATTCATTTTGTGCAATTCGTTAAGGTGACACTTATAATTCTAAATTTAATCTTTGAAGAAAACTTGAAGACTGATATATGCAGATGCGCTTGATTTAAGGAGGCTGCGAATCGTAAATGAAATTTTGTCAGTTTACGTTTTGAGATATGTAGATTTCAAAAAACGAATAAAAAAAAATCCGTCTGTCCTCCGTCCGCCTTCCAGGCTTTTTCTCGGAAACTACTGGAGATAAATTAATTAAATTTGGTTCAAAAATCAAGTGACATCTGACAACGGTCCAAACAGCTCGTGGGTCCGATCGACGTATTTTGAGGGGGGAAAATTGAGGAACCAAATATTGAAAAAATCATATTTCTGAAACCGTTCAAGCTTTTTTCATAAAACTCGGAATATACAATGCTCTAATATTACTCAATAGAATAAATTTTATTGCATGAATTTATCTCAATTGATTTTTGAGTAATGGAATTTTGAAATTTTTAATCGCCATGATATATTCCGTTTCTTAGTGGATTAAAAAACGTGAAATCACTTCACATGATCACTACTGCCATCTAGCCTTGACTTGAAAAATGTCAAATTTTTTGGAAATAATAAACCGTTGTGTAAAATTTGCAGTGTTTTTTAGGATTACGTGCAAATGCAATCGAAATGAAAGCAATTGCAGTTGGTTTTTTTTTTTAATTTATAAAGGATTTCATACGGGCTCCTTTTTCCAATTATTCAGCGTCATGAAAAATATATTTGGGTAAAGCAAACGGGAAGACTAATTTTTATTTCTTTTTGAAAAATTTTTGTTTCTCATTTATTGATAGTTTGAAACGTCTACTTTAAGATAGTATAAGTGTTTTTGTAACAATAATTGGAGTCATTCCGTGCATATTCAAACGCGAATAACAGTCACCCTCTCCAATTTTGTTCATATTTGCAACACATATGTATTGTTTTAATTAATTTAATGATCTGAAAATATATAATATCCAATTATTTTTTAAAGATCTTTGTTTTCGAATCAGACCAAAAATGTATGTGGAGAACTTTTGAGTTTTTATGTCCTTAAATTGGTGGTTGTGCAATAAATATTTAATTTTAACCGATTGCAATAAACAAGGTCCCAATCTCTTCCGTGGGGACCAGCAAACCCATTATAACCCATATAAAGTCGATTTCTGGTCGAATAACGAACTTATTTGAAGTTGACCCCTTATTATCAAAATTTGAAACAAATGATTAGAGTTCTAGTAGCCTCCCGAAGAGTTCTAGAGTTCTAAATAGGTTTAAGAAATAGTTCTGGCGTTTTAAGTAATCAAAAATGCAATTGAAAAAAGGGGGGCCAACTTCACAAAATCATCCACTTTAGCGAGCTAGAAATTTTTGGTCTATCTTTTGACCTACTGTACTTTGATAGCAGGTAGTCCAAAAAATTCGTTCTTGGTGTCCTTAGACACAGAATTTAATGTTCTGCAACTTTTTATAAAGTTTGATATTTGAGGAGATACTAGCAATCTTTTCAAATAGATTGTAATACGTATTTATAACAATATTTAGCGAAAGAAATTCAAAATGTAAATATTCAGAAAACAAAATCAGCATTTTTATATAAAAACAATTCAGCATTATATGGCAACACTAAGAAAGAGTTTTCCGATTGTGCTCATCTTCGAACTTGACCTTAGCATTTTAATGAAATATTATTGTCCCAAGTTTCAAGTCTCTAGCTACAAGCGTTCTCGAGTTATCGTTTGGACAGACAACAGACAGACGGACATGCATAAAACGGATTTTTTTTCACTTCCCAAACATGAATATATAATTTTTGTTTTTTTATATCACCATTATTTCTAGGCGTTGCAAACGTTTGCTCAAAACTACTATACCCTATTACATCAAAGGTATAATCAGCATTTTGGTATAAAAATAATTCAGCCTTACATGGCAACACATGTAGTGGAATTGGCCGATTTTAAAAATCTTCAAACTTGGCCTTAAAATTTTAACGAAATATTATTGTACCGAATTTCAAGTCCCTAGAGCTACAAGCGTTCTCGGGTTTTCGTCTGGACAGACAAACAGACGGATATGCATTATCGAGATTAGTACAATTTTATTATTTTTTTTAAATAACACCGGATAGACAACTTTGAAAATTATTTTTGAAAGATAAATATGTGGAATATGTTTTTATTATTTTCCCTCATTTATAGACACTGTAATAAATCATAAAAAACATCACCAAACAACAATTTTTAAGCATCTTAAAATTAGAGCTCTGAAACTGTGTAAGATTGTCAATTTTTATAATTTATAATTTCTTGTGACAAAAATTACGATGTGATGAAAAAAAATTCTAAGGAACTTGGTCTGCGTAATATTTTAAAAACATCTACACTTTACTAGATAACCAACAAGATACAAAAAGAAAAATTACACATAAATTTGAAAATTTCCTTGAACAAATCAAATAATTGAGAGCAAGGAAAAATCTGTGATCGCTGGCTTTTGCAGCACATATTGAGGCGTTTTAGTATTCAGTAAATATTCAGTAAATAAAATCGAGTAAAAATTCGAGGTGCACGTTAATTACGTAAGTCGGCGCCCCACTGTATAGGTACTTACAGTAAAGCATTGTGCCATGTACGGTGTAAATGCTCAAATACTTGAATTAATGCATATTGATAGAAACATGCTTGTTGCTGCGTAGACTGACGGCCTTCGAAGCGATTTTGGGAGACCAATGGGTCAACTAAAATACGGTTCAGGAAATGTAATCAGCAGAGGAGCCGAAAGGAGGCAGAGGCGCTAACTTCTTTTATAGTTATTGTGCAGCAGTAACGTTATTTTATATTCTAGGATGATGCGGATTTAACTCACGCTCCCACCAGGTAAAAACTTGAGACATTTTCGACATATCTACTTTGCAAATGTACATGATATGAATTTGAAGACCCGATATATTCACGTTAAAAAATTGCATTTCCAGTTCGATTTGTTCACTACACCATTAGAAAACACTGCAAATTTTACACAACGGTTTATTATTTCCAAAAAATGTGACATTTTTCAAGTCACGGCTAGATGACAGTAGTGATCATGTGAAATGATTTCACGTCTTTTAATCCACCAAGAAATGGAATATTTTATGGAGATTAAAAATTTCAAAATTCTATTACTCAAAAACCAATTGATATAAATTCATGCAATAAAATGTGTTCTATTGAGTAATATTAGAGCATTGTATATTCCGAGTTTTATGAAAAAAGCTTGAACGGTTTCAGAAATATGATTTTTTCAATATTTGGTTCCTCAATTTCCCCCCATCAAAATATGTCGATCGGACCCACGAGCTGTTAGGACCGTTGTCAGATGTCACTTGATTTTTGAACCAAATTTAATTAATTTATCTCCAGTAGTATGTTTTCACACGATTTCTTACAGGTTACTTTGAGCGGCTAGTAAAACTATATAAGTGAACCAATCTGAAATCTAAAGAATGGATTCGAAAGCTTAAAGTAAGTAGAATATTATCACTTATAATAAAATGTGACTTAATAATTTATGTAATAGCAACAACAATTTTACCGGTACCACAATTAGTGTAAAATTGCAAACGAAAAATTTTATAAACATAAAGAAAAAGTAAATTGCTCCACAGTGTTCTGTGACCAGACCTATTGCAGGATATAGCTTGAACCCTTGGTAGATGAAATCAAAAAAAAAATTCTGCGATTAGCTGCGATTCCGGTATTGGCACAAGTTTTTGTTATAGAAGACCAATATTTCTGAATTTATTCTGAACATTAAGAGGTATAAAACTACTCTGGCTACCTTTATTTTTGGTAAATTTTCATAGATACAAAATGGAATAAATATAGTATTTCTTTATGGGGCTTTATAGCACAACTCTTGGGGAGTATAAAAAAAATTTTTTTTTCCAAAATGGCCACCTACAAGTTCGTGAAACACCTCCATTTACAGTAGTTTCCTCTCTGCGGCAGCACCCGTATCCCTGAATATTCTCAATTAATTATTATTAATGAATAAAAACTCTAGATGAGTAGTTTATAAATCAATAACTAGTTTCTAAATTTTGAAAATTGTAATTCCTGAGAATGTAATTAAAAACATTTCGAAATCTACCTTAGCCTGTAGGCCTGCCGAAAGGTGTTTTTTACACTTTTCAAAACTTGTACTCTTCTTGTCCTTTACAAAACATACTCATACAAATTAATATGAGTCTTTTTTTGGAATTGTATTTATAATAAGGTATTTCCGAGGATATAGATTCTCGAAAATATTTCTGAGAATTACGAAATTACTTTTATAGTCCTAAAACCGTAAAATTGCATCGGCACGCGCGTGCATTTTCAACTCGTGAACAATAACCCTTTTCAATATGTGCTGTAATTCGGAAGCGGTAAACAAAACACGGATGGAATTTTATTTGTAAACAATTTAATTGTTATGATCCTTTCTACGAGTAGTAATAAGGCCTTGCAAGAAGGAGGGTGAGGGAAGAAATTACAAGTCAGGACGAAAATGAAGATGTGGTTCAATTGGCTGATGCAAATCAACAGTTAAAGAAGTATTTATCCTCGTGAAAGTGATTGTGTAAAGTAATTTAGCTGAAGTCTGTGCTAGTAAAATCGTAAGTGTCGTATTAGAAATATATGAGTTCGAAAAGATTATGCAAAATTGTTTAATGTAGGTAAAATGTAGATATAACATTTTTTTAAGTAATCGATAAAAACTTTTCGCCATATTGGATCGGCCATTTTGTTTTTTCACATTTTGACTTCGGATTCGTAATCAGTGGCCCCGAAAACCCCCTAGGAATGAGTTTCAGCCGAAACGGACCAAATTTCAAAAAATGTTCCGTTATATTTTCTCCGCCATTTTGTTTTTTCTAATTTTGACTTCGGAATCGTAATCAGTGGCCCTGAAAACCCCCTAGGAATGAGTTTCAGCCGAAACGGACAAAATTTGAAAAAATGTTCCGTTATATTTTCTCCGCCATTTTGTTTTTCCAAATTTTGACTTCAGATTCGTAATCAGCGACCCCAAAAACCCCTTAGGAATGAGTTTCAGAATTTTGGCCAGGAAATCGGGATTCTGTCCCACTGTGCGGCGGACGGACGGATTTTTTTATTCGTTTTTTGAAATCTACATATCTTAAAACGTAAACTGACAAAATTTCAGGGGGGGTTATAATTTTTTTTTTCGTGCTCGATTACATAGGTTTATTATTGAAAATAATAAACCAAAAGCGGAAGAATCCCTTTTCAAAATTTGTTCGGGTCTATCTGCGCACGTAAAAATTCGGGTCATTTTACTACAGCATCATAAAAAAAACCCAAGTTTTGCAAAATTGTCATGTATAGACGTAATTACGGTATTATGATCCTTGCAGCTAGGACATCCGAAATCGTAGCGTGTAAATGGGCCTGCAGGGCCTGGACGAGTTTACGAGTGTTTTACTGCTAAAAAGTGCAGAAGAGAATAATTTTAATTAAAATTTTACCGTATGCAATCAAATACGGAAAACAAACCAAAATTAAGAAAAAAAATCACGTTGGCAAGCCCGAGGCTGAGGTAGATGTCCCAGTTAACAAACAAAAGCGTTGAAGGGATAATTCGGGTTATTAATTGTTTTATATATTTATTTATATATTTATTTTTATATATTGTTTGTCGTCTTGCCGAGCAGGCAAATTGGTAAAAAGATGAGCATATCTACGGCACAGAAAATTTCAACTTCCATAGTTTCATACTATACAATACGGGCAACATTCAACTCTCTTTTATAAATACTCTCAATTAATACTATCAAACCATCACAATTTTGCATCGCCGAAAGGCGTCCCCACTTCCGGCCAGTGCCGGAATTACCTATATGCTGGATAGGCTGAAGCCTAGGGCCTCAAACTCCGTGGAGGAAATTACACATGATAATCACCTGAAGATTCTTAAAACTTTCCAACTTTTCAGAAATTAGAAACTCGTAACGTTCCAATAATCTTCTTACCACACTCCACTGAATAAAAAGCGACTCCAGATGTATTTTTAGGAAAATTGCACGCATATTGCTCCTTTGAAGAACCGTTTTTGGTTTATTATTTTCAATAATAAACCTTTGCAATCGAGCTCGAAAAAAAAATTATAACCCCCCCTGAAATTTTGTCAGTTTACGTTTTGAGATATGTAGATTTCAAAAAACGAATAAAAAAAAATCTCTCCGTCCCCCGTCCGCCTTCCAGGCTTTTTCTCGGAAACTACTGGAGATAAATTAATTAAATTTGGTTCAAAAATCAAGTGACATCTGACAACGGTCCTAACAGCTCGTGGGTCCGATCGACATATTTTGATGGGGGGAAATTTAGGAACCAAATATTGAGAAAATCATATTTCTGAAACCGTTCAAGCTTTTTTCATAAAACTCGGAATACACAATGCTCTAATAGTACTCAATAGAACACATTTTATTGTATGAATTTATATCAATTGGTTTTTGAGTAATAGAATTTTGAAATTTTTAATCTCCATGAAATATTCCATTTCTAAGTGGATTAAAAAACGTGAAATCACTTCACACGATCACTACTGCCATCTAGCCGTGACTTGAAAAATGTCACATTTTTTGGAAATAATAAACCGTTGTGTAAAATTTGCAGTGTTTTTTAGTTTCTGTTTCAGTGCTTAGTTTGAAATTTTGGTGATTACGTCACAGTGTCGTTCTTATTCAGTAGATATTCTTTATGTATTTCTCTGGTCCGAAGAATTAATTGTGGCGATCGATTGATTTCCAAGAATCTCTAAGCAGCCTGCTGACCAAGGAGGTACGATGCACACTTACACGTCGAGGGAAATTTCTGTATGGAATGTATTGTTTGATGAAGCCGGCCGTTTTTCTCCCCAAATTTCTCGGTAATTCCAATTTATCTAAATTCTAAAAAAGGAGTGCATGCAAAGTCAAAATCCAAGTAGCCCTAGTCGAAAATATTCAGTTCTATTTCAAAGTTTGCAAAGAACACATCAACATTTTCGTGATCACTTAAAGTGATAGTGATTTGGAATTCTCTATTTCAGGTATGTTATACTTATATTCTTCATAATCCGGAGTCAGACGATAGCAAAACATTTCACATTTATGAGTAAGGGCGGCCGCACATTTCCTACTTTCGGATCCGATTGTCTGAAACGATTTTAAATCGGACCACAACCGCACACTGCCGACAAAATATTCCGATTTTAGTTGATTTTCAGATTTTCAGTACAGTAGGAATGTTCTCACGCAACGAATTAAAATTGGGCGCTGTGGAGTTATTGGCAATTGCATTTTTATGGTCACAACGAAAATAAAAAATAAAACGACTTTTAATAGGTCCGATTAGTAGGACGCACTGCTCTTGCATCCGAGTCGGACGTCCGATCCGATATCTGATAGTAGGTGTGCAATATGGTCGTATAAACTTATAGGTATTTGAGCGTCAGATGCCCTGATCCGACAATCGTTTCAGACAATCGGATCCGAAAGTAGGAAATGTGCGGCCGCCCTAATTTCGAAAATTGTCTATCGTGTGACTCGTCAATATGCTATTTCGATTTAGGGTTAGTTGCTGGTGAGGTGTAAGATAGGGAAAATGTTTGATATAAGCTGGACTGGTCATGGGAGCGGCAGTCAAAATCGGAAGACCAAAAAAAACTCCAACTCGAACCCAACAACCCTGGGTTCAATTTTCACCAAAAATAAACTCAACCTTTTTTATTCTTAAAAATATATTTAAAGTTCATTAAAGTCAAAATTGCGACCGACATCGTGCTCCAAAAAATGCGTTATATTGTATGTATATACAGGGTGTTTCAGACCACCCGTCCACCCCTAAAATCTCTCGAAATTGGCATCCGATTGGAAAACAAAAAAATACGTGTTAAAAATGTTTCAAACAAAAGTTTCTTATTTTGATGTAAGGAATTCAAATCTGCAATAAAAAATAGGGGTTCTCATTTAACTTTTTAAAGTTAACCCCCGCCCCACCCACCGGGGGAGGGGCGGTGGGTCAAGTTTGGTATCATCGGATAGGTTTTCAAAGAATATTTGACACGTATTTTTTTATTTTGCAATCGGATGCCAATTTCGAGACATTTTAGGGGTGGACGGGTGGTCTGAAACACCCTGTATACATGAAATTCTAGCAGGTCTCCCTGGTTTCAAACGGGGCGGTGAAAATCATAATATACATCATATTACATTTTGAATAATTGTAACATTCCCAAACGCGACAGGCTGTTCCGTAACTAGCTAGTACGAAGTACACCTCGTTATTGCTCGTGATGAACTGAGTAAAAAATTGTATGGGACTTTTGGCTTGTGAAGCCTTGTTTCAGAGATATGGACTATTAATGCGGACGCAGCACATTTTTGACCTTGCCAAACAAAATTGCTTATATCTTCCTTGAAATCTGACCGATTTGAGCTAAAGTAGTTTTAAACAATAGGTAATGAAAGTAACTTTTTTAAACTAGTAAGCCTTTTTTAATTTCTTTTTCTTTAAAAAAATATAGTTCTACTGTTTTTGGGAAAAGTGTTTAACCGGGGTGCCGGAGCAATGCGCGGGCGGATTAGCGGGGTTATACTTTACATATTTCTATATAAGTTGTTGGGATACATATTATTATTATATTACAATATATACGCAGGTATTATATAGGAATGTTTATCACTCTTTCTCACGCCATAGAGGTTATACATGCGTTGAGATGAAAGCTTACATGATCATAAAATGAAAAAGCAATAAATATTTCTTTTAGGACTTTGAGATCAACTGATCATTTTAACACTTTAATTATAGTTTTATTCCGATTCTGTTCAATGATGATTTATATGAAACGGAACTATGAACATGGTTTGAAAAATGCAGCTACATATAATAAAAGTACCAATCTATTCTTGTTTCTTAACTTCAAAGAATATAAAAATATGTTGCTGCAGCAACTAGAGGAATCTGTGCGTCGCGTCGGGACCAGGTTAATAGACACATCATCACAACCGCAACTAGAAATGGGTTACAGAAACTAATTTCGGTACTATAAAAGCATAAACTTATGAATAGAGACATAGAGTTCACTTGAACTGCATGGAAGAAGAAAAGTACAAGCCAATTTTATCGTTGGCAAGAAACTGTTCGGAGCCAATTCGAGTTTTTCTTCGAACGATATCTTGCTTTCCACGCTAATTGCAAAACATTGCAGCGTTATCACTGTCAGATCCTTTTAATAATTTTCCGTGCTTGAAGGATTTTTCAAAAGGAGCAACAAAAACGATTAAGTGAGAGTTGCTAAAATTGATATCGTTTGCCGACACAGAACTGTGAATAAATTCAGAGATTTAGATTCCGTCGTTTAAGAGAACCTTTTGGTACAGTGTCAAACATTTGATGCATCTATAATTTTCAAGGTTGCTAGTTATATAAATATGTAAAAAGGAAAAGTTAAGTCATTACACAAATTAACTTACATTATCCGGAAAATTGTTATCGTTCAGCATTTTTCGCCTCTGATTTGTTATAAATGATACTTGGAAAGTCGGAAGCTACAAAGTTGATTCAAATCGATTCGTAGGTTTTATCAGCAAATCAGCAGTATAAGAAATCCTTCCGGAAAAAATCAATAAATGAAATCAATTTGCAAAGGTATTCCGTGATTCTTTACCAAACTTGACTTTTTCAGAATTTCGGTTCGAACTTAACATTAAAAATGCAACACAATCGCTATATTTTCACTTAACATCTCCACTGCTCGGCGATTGTTTATTTAAATACTTATGCGATAACACCGAGTTTACGGTAGCGCAATTGTTTTGTTTTAATAAACCTAAACTTCATACCGCTTCTTGACTGTAGCCGACATGATGAATCCCGACTGAAGTACGTTACAATTACGGAAAAGTATTTGATTTTGGTCACATGCAGCAATCAGATATTTATACGAAAATACATACAACATCAAATTGAATTTTAATTATATTTAGTTTCTAAAATTTTATTATTACAATTAACTATGAGCGACCGGTATTTTTCGTAAAACAAAAATAAGTGCGATATATAGAAAGCGACAGAAACAGTAATGGAATCACAATGGTAAAGCTATACACACAGTCACGACTTGTTCGACGTTTAGCGTAACCGACTTTTGACAACCTCGGTTTGGAGAATTTTCTGCAAATAAGCGTTAAGCCGGAGGTACACGATACGGAAAACGTCATATTTATAAGAAAATATCTTTGTGGATGTCACTTTTGACACATCGAGTCACACGATAAGCAAAAATTAGTTTGCAACCTGTATTTTGCAATTCACAGATTACCGCGACGCCGTGCCGCCCGTAAGAGCAGTAATCTCAAAACTGTGTTCATAAAGTTTTGTATGGTGTGACTCGGGAAATTTGTACCCCGCAAATTGCTTGGATGTGCCGAAAATATTCCGAAATTTTTGGGATATTTATAAGCGATACACCATATTGCTTATCGTCGAGTCACACGATATGAAATACGGCGTATCGCTTATAAATACGACGTTTTCCGTATCGTGTACCTCCGGCTTAACACCATACAACCTTGTGAACTTTTGATAGTTCTGTGTTTCATTCTAAGAATCTAATAGCATGTTCACACTGCGAGATAATCATGAGATTAAAGCGGTTTCGAGGTTTAACGTCTTGATCTCCTTGTTTTCGAGGAGATTTACCATATAAAATCTGTCAAATGCTGATCTCGATTCTGAGGAGATTCAATCGTAATCGCCTGATAATCTTCATGTTATTGTAAATAAATTAGTTCAAACTTTGATCATAGATGGCCTCAAGCAATATTTTGACATCTTTTCACAGTAAATTGACAGCTTTAGGCGGAAATTTGATTTAAAAAATTCATCTGAATTCATTTGGCACTTCAATTCCCAAAAATTCTGCTAACGCCACTAAATTACAATATATTAATGTCTTTTTGAAATGTAATTCTTAGCTAATGACTCTCCATTTTATTTTATTTTCTCGCACAATATATAATCAACAACACCAACTGTCAAAGTTAATCTTCAAACCGCGATGTGAACAGGCAAGATTAATACCATTGACAGACATGTAGTATGAATACCATGGTATTGAAACTATCTCATCTCAATACTACGTAGTATGAGAACCCCTGACAGACTTGAATTCGTGGTATGCGAAGTAAACAATTTCGGATTTTGACAGCTGTCAGCTGTCTCTTAATGTGTATGTACTGAAATTGTGTTGAGTTTTGCAAAAAATATTAAGCAAAAACCACTGTAAAAACAAATAACTACAAAGAACACAAACAACCCCGAACTATGTTTAACCTTTACTTTTTGATTTAAGAAAATGTTTTGCCATAATATGTCAAATCACAATACTCTATTCTCCGCTACTTCAAGTTGGCGCTGACGCAAGTAAATTCTTCCGAGCTTTTCGCAATACTACGTCGATTGAGCTAGTTTCAATACTACGCTAATACCACCTAGGTGAGCTGGTATGGACCTAGTATGCGGTGACACACATGTGGTATCTACGTAGAATTGAGATGAGATAGTATCAATACCACACATGATACAAAGAACATAAGGTATGCCAAAGATTTTTTTGACAACTGCCGTGACGTCACTACGTGCACGAATTTTCAAATGCGTAATTTTTAGCCGCACTTTTCAAATGTTACTGAAAGCATTTCCCTCGGCAATTCAGCTGAGAAATTATTTAAAATGATATTTTTCAATTAATAACAACTGAAACTTTATATTATAATCAAATTAAAAGTGTAATATAGACGAAACAATAAAACAGTAAATTTTATGTTACAGTTTTTATTTTTTTCTTAATTTTTGTTTACTGACAACATTAGACTAATTTCTGTTTAAATATCTTATCGTAAAATACATTCTACATCTAAAAAATAACTTCTTCACTACTTCTTCGGCAATTACAACTTTTGCCTTAATTAACAGTATTTCAGTATATTTCATGATATTTTTACAGTTCTTTATTACACACTAAACCATTTTAAATTCAAAATAGTACAATTAATATTAAAAACTATTGAAAATCTTTAAAAACTTTTAAAACTTGCACACGAATTTGTAAACAAAAATCTGTCAAACCATCGAATGCTCATTGGGTGAACCCGATGACGCGCAAAATGGCGCGGGTGCGAAATCATTGGCATACCTTATGTTCCTTGTATCATGAATACCACATGTCTGTCAATGGTATAAGGAAGTGAGATTATCTTAATCTGGGGGATTTAAAACGCAGTGTGAACATGCTATAAGCCCATGAGAGTTGTTTTATTAGGAAATTGAAAGAATTTTAAGATATGAATGAAGATAAATTAATCAATCGGTTTATTTTTCTCAGTTTAAATTCTTGCAAATTTTTGTTAAACGAGTTGAATGTAGGTGGCACGAATTGAGTTTACAGTAAACAAAAGTCATATATCTTTTTCTTATTTACTAAGTCTTCTGACATTTCTTCTATGTTGCTGAATGCTAAGGTAGCTTATAGTTCCCACAAGCTGTTATTCGCTAGCTGCAATCGAATTGCAAGTACATAGTACTGTATTAACTTTTTTTTACGAATCCTTACTCTATTATTTGCTCCGTATTATGTAATAGAACGGAAGTGGTTTTTGTGCGCGCTGTACTCTGTCGAAAATTATCTGAGTTTTTTCCAGCAGCTATAGGCTGTTATAGGGGTCTAGCTCTAAACTCTAGGAGTCTAGGCTAATGCAATGTTTTGCTGATTAATATTGTAAATTATCCTTGAGAAAATTTCAAATAGCTGCTGTTCTGAACAGTTACTAAAATTAATATTTAAAATTCACCTGTAAGAACTTTCATCAGCATTTACTTATTTTTGTTTTCACAGTGCAGATTTCGACAAAAATTATTCAGATCAAAAGTTTCAATTGAATATTATCGTACAGGAAAGAACAAGAAATTGCCCTTCGGTTTGGAGGCGGTTGCAATCACAAGGGCTGCAAATCCTGGGATGAAGACTTGCTTCACTCAATTCAGCTCGATTATAAAAATTCAAAATAAGTAGTTATAAAATAAAACCAGTATGCAAAATAATCAAGAGCAAGTCATATAAATTTATTTAATTTATTGACAAAATATGTAACAAAGAAATATTTGAATAATTTAAAAAAGGCAAGACAAGACAATTAAACCGGTGAGAAATTATATAGTATTTGACGGATTAAACATTTAGAAACACAACATTATTATAAAAACGATGTGCCACTTACATATATATTTCATTGCAATTACTGAGATATGTCTATTATTATTTTTTAATTTCATTTTATTTGATGTTAATATGGCCTCATATTTTACAATTACTTAATTAATATGATATATGTATTTGTCTTTGGTTTTTTATACATATATAATTCGGAAAAGTAAAATCGAAATATATTGTGAATGTCTATTTCTTAAGGATTCTTATGTACGTAAGTGTGTTAGAAAATGAACAGCTGCTACCTTTTTTAATTAAATAATTTATGTTTCAAGTACACTTCAAAGATCCGTAATACAACGTTTTCACGATTCGTCTTCCTTTATGCTGAACGAAGCCTTTATGTACCGCTTACATATAAATTAGTTAGAAAACGTCACAGTAAAACTCTCTATAATATTGTATATAAATAGAAAACTACAGCTATGTACATTGTACATGCTCTAGTATACCATAGGTACACCTGCAGTCCTGCACATTCTTATACCCTAAAAGTAGGGTATATTAGACCGAAAAAACAGAACTTTACATATATTCATAATTGGTAAGTGAAAACAAACCGTTTTATGGATATCGTTCTGTTTGGATTGAAATTTGGTTCAATAAAATACGTCGTCATAATTGTAAGGTCAAGTTAAAAAATGATCGAAATTGATTTTGTTTACTAAATATTTACATTTTAAAATTTCTTTCGTTACATATTTTTATGAATACATATGGCAATTAATTATTTGCACGGAACTTTTTTCACACGGTCTGTTTTTTTCACGATATTGAAATTATAAAGATTCAAAACACTTCTGTTTTATAGTGCATGCCTTCTTCAAAATTTAGAACAAATTTCTCTTTATACAATGGAAAAACAATTTTTGCAAATTTTTTACACGATTTCTTAGCAATAATGCTTCTTCTGTATTAAAGCATTGCCGTTTCTAAAATAGAGTATAAAAGGATAGCAACCGCAAGCGGACCGTGGCCATAAGTATTCTCCGAAAGACACAAAGATGAACATCCATAAAACGGTTTCTGTTCATTTCCCCATAATGCCACCATTATTCCATGGCGTTGCAAGCGTTCGCCCGAAGCTAATATATTTTACAATCTACATATAGGGTATAAAAATATTAGGAATATAATCAATTATATATGTATAAATAAATATTAACAACATTCACATTTTCAAATGTTCTGCAAAGTTTTCATTTCATTTATACTTAAACTTTAAGGTTTTCATTATTTTACTATATGGAATAATTTATGTTTAATAAAGCTTAAGTAAAATCGCTAAAAAAAACCATTTCGAAGATATAATTTAATTCAGCTCCACAATTTAAGTATTAATTATTCTAATGTCTTTGTGAAAATGTCGAGATATTTGTATGATTTTTTTGCTTCGTAAAATAATTGTTATGCATCACTGAATCCTAATGATATTTGCACAATCAAACATGTCTTACTCTATGGAGTATAACAATCATATTTTTGGAAGGTTGATAAAAATAATAAAACAATTTTAATGTTTCAATAATATACTAAAACATATTACAGAAACATAAAAAAGACAACACTGTTTTTGGTTTTCTTGGATATACGTAATTAGGAATTTTTAAATTAAGGTATGTGACTTTATATTATGTTGCACAATTCATTTTGGATCATAAAATATCTCCAGTATATAGAAGATCCTGAGTTCATATAAAATATAATTTAAGCGTTTTTGATTAACTGTTAATCATAGCCAAAAATGTTTTGAGAGCTTTTCTATACAAATTGCAATCAAACATACGGACTAGAAAAAAAAAAAAAATTATTTTGCACTTTCTAATATTAAACTAATTTCAAATATGTATCAAAAAATCAACTACAAAAATGGAAAATGGAAATTTGACAAATACAGTCAAATGAAAAATAAATATCCAATAATCATTTTTGTGGTTTATCATTGAAAATATCACAAAGCATATTTATTAACTTAACGACAATAAAAACTGTATACATGTCTTGCTTGTTGTGTAACATTACGGTACTGTATAGTACACTTATTAAATAAACGGGACAATATGACTAGATTATATTTGGCATTAAACTTAATAATACTACAAAATCATTTGTGAAATATTTTTCTAGCAATACTATCTGCACGAAATGGTATAATACCATCACGAAAAACTAAAAATAACTTGAAAATTTTTAAATACTATAGGAATTGAAAGACTAGAATGGATTTTCGATTGGTTTTGGTTATCTTCTCGCTAGTGTAACTTATTTGCGTTAATCAACCTTTCCAATAACAGGAGTTATAAAGTGATCTTTTAGTTTGTTGAGTGGGCCTTGTACGACTATAAAATATTCAGATGGAAAGTCTAGCATAGTTGTGCAGTGAAATCCCATGTTAGCTGAGGCAATCACATATTCGCAGAGTGCGAACCAACTAAAAGCTGTATTTAATCCCATAATTAGCAATAAGAAATTACGAAAAAAATAATTCTTACTTACCCATTTCGTGACACAAAAGTCGATGCTTTAAGAAGAACAATATGAGACCAATTGTGCTGACGATGGAAACAGCGAAAAGAAATTTCTTCCATTTTAATGAAAGCAATTGTTTTTCAGTGATCATTTTTTGTGAATGCAAAATTTCGAAGAGTTTTATTGTTGCTAGCATGTGACACAGCGAGACGATCATGAAGGATATGAAAATTTTCTCATGTATTGCTGCAAAGTGAACATTTAAGAACATTCAAATTAACTTTATGTTGTGTTGAGAAAAGAAACCAACCATTTCCAAGCAACAAGGAAAATTGATATATTCATTTCGTTTAGGAGTAATAAACAAGCATAATCTAGAATTTTGAGTAATCATCATCTATATATATAAAATCCAAAACCCACTGACTGATCACTTTTTCTCGGAAACCGCTGAACCGATTTCCATAAAATTTTGTATACTTCTACAACTTATCTCATAGGTGCTCACTAAGAACCGGTTTCTGAAATTCCACCCCTAAGAGGCTAAAATAGGGGATGAAAGTTTTGTATGAAAATCCGCCATTTTTAAGTAAAAAATTCCTAAAAATTGTTATTTGGCCTTTTGTTGAAAATAAAAAAAACATGTGTATCAGGATTTTTTGATATTCAACCCCAATAGAGTAAAATAGGGGATGAAAATTTTGAAGTAAAAAATTCGTAAGAATTTATATTTCGCCTTTCAGGTTCAAAAAAGCTCAATGAGAACTACTAATTTCTAACCTACTTCAACACCCAAAAACCACCATTAACTGAAAAAAACTAACCAACCATTGTTGTAAACCGACGCACGCACGGGAAACGGTTCTATGTAATACAGGTAGGACGCGTTTGAGGGTAGTTGTAAATTCAAAATATAATCTGAGTACAACGTATGTAAATTATATTATGTTTTTCACCGACCCGGGTGTAACCGGGTAGACGCCTGCTAGTTATTTCAATAAAAATATGTAAGTAAGAAATAATTTCCATGGAAGAAATGAAATGATCACTTTTGCAATTTCGATTTTCTCGCAAGAGGAAACATACATATTTTAAAATCAATTGAAATAGGTTTAGTACGCACGGGCGACTTCTTTAGGAGTTCAAAGATATATGCGACATACGTATATATATATATATATTATGTAGAGGTTAACTTCTTGTGCTCTCGAACGATTCTCCTTTGTTCTTATTACGAACTATGGATTTAAGATATCTATAGGACATGTTTTCACGTCACTTGGACAGAGTGTCACCAATAAATATGGTACACAGTGAAGGAATTTGTGTTGGCAAAATTAAGAACGTTAGAAAATAGTGAAATGCAGTGCAAAGAATTGTGGAACCATTCCAAATTAAAAATCCTTTTCGGCAAGCCGACACGCTAAGGTAGATCTCGAAGTGTTTTGATTGCATTTATTGAGGTAATTTATTTCACAAATGAGAAACTAGTTATCGATTTATAAACTACTCATCAAGATCTTTTCAACGATACCCTACAAGACGTGGCTCTAAAAATTTCGAATTTCCACCCCCACAACCCCTGAATCGGTGGTGTCACCGTAAACTTCATAGAGAGTACTCTAATTTCTGCAGATAAAGTTTCTCTCTAAACAGGGAAACCCCTACTACATCCGGTCATCATTTATCATTATAGGGTTAAAGGTCAGACGTAGAGGACTTCGATTTAACCATCGCGTAACTTGGACGTGACTTACTCATTATAGCTGAACATGATCCCCAGGCAGCAGGGTGCTATCCACTCCGTGGTCATAAACCACTCACCTCGAGTCGAATAGCCGGGATTGGTTACCCTTTAAGGCGGAATGCGCGCATGAGTTGAATCACGAGCGCACTCTCCTGAGCTCCACCCCAACCCCTAGGAGTCTTAAACCAAATAGAAAGAACATCAGAGCCAACCCTGGTGGGGTTTTTCCTTCTCCCCTAGATACTTCTTTTATCTTCAATATATTTATTGCGATATAGAGTTACGCTTGCACGGCTTATCCCCCATATCATTATATAAAGAGAACCGTTTGACCGTAGTAGGACACCACCCTACTACTTCTGTCTATCATGAAGCCTTCAAACCGCGCTACTGGTAATCCTCCTTTACCCAGATTAACTAGGATCGGATGGAAGGACATCACTCATTGAAGCCGAGGCCTTACGTAGATATAGCCCAGAATTACGAGCTGCCACTGTGACGTCATGTTCACGTGCTTGTAATCGCGATCTCTGCTCTAGATATCTTTACCCCGTGAGTCTTCTCACTACAAATTTTTCTGCACATCAAAATTAGTTAAATTTGAATGATATATTATAAACGGTTTAAACAAAGTATTGAAACGGCTTAATATTCATTGTTAGAGAAAATCGTTTTGATGGTTCGGTGGGTACGCATTTTAAAACGTTCAATGAAGGACACACGCTTACTGGAAATAGTAATGTCGAACCCGCAAACGATCTAGTGACACAGAAAGGAAATCACTCCTCTCGGCTCTCACTATGATTGGTTTCGTTTCACACAATATTTAAATGGAAAACTTTACGATAATTCTCCCGGTTTGAGATATAGGTAACTCCGCACAGTGATGCTATTTCACAAGAGTTCAACCAGAATACTAAATTTATAAGCAAATTGGCTTGCTTGATGCTATTTGGATTTTGTAAGTTAATCAGTAGGCCACGGTAGTAGTTTCTGTATATGGCAGCTATAGGAAATCTCGGCCCAATATGTAAGGCAATACAAATACGCCAAAAGTACCGTTGAGGGCTGACACCAGTAATCGCACTTATAGATGGTATTACATTGTAAACCTGAAAAGTGAATTGTGAATTTTTTGTTTGTGCTACATTGATCTGGAAATAATGTATACTAACACGGCAATGTGTTTCGTGTACTTCTTCTGCTTGAAAGACATACGCTGTAACAAAGCATAAGAAGAGCGTAATGAGTGGAAGAGCTGCAGAGACGATGCATATTTCATGGAAACTAATTAGAAGATGTACAGCAAGCTAAATCGAAAATGTTCAAATGTTATTAGATGAAAACAGAATACTTATGTAAACATTTTCTCACCTTTGTAGAATCAGTGCTACTCTTTGATCCCCTTGTAATTTTGCTTTTTTGGTTATTCATAGTTTGGTTACTACAATATTTCGCTTGTTTTCCCCAGAAAATATTAAACTCTTCGACACAAAGTCATAAATGAAAATTATAAATGAAAATAATTCGAAGGCAAATACTCTTAAAGTTTCAACTTTGTTTACGATTATTTCATTGTGTACATTTAGTTGGATATATATTTGGAAGTTGGAATAAATTATGTGTTAGTTATTATAAAAGTCTCAAATATGAGAATATGTAAAAAATGTACACAGAAGAACATAAAATCACTACCACAGTTTTCCGCGTCGAACTCAAATGTCAAAGGGATGTTCGATTTTTGACAGCGCCTCTGATGGTGAATACTTGCAATCTCGGGGACTGCTCACTGCAATCTTGACAATCTTGAGTTTGACAGTTCGACTGTCAGAACTTTTGATATAACTACCACCGGAAAATTAATAAAATGACCACGATTTTAGCGAAAACGAAATGCTTATTTAACATCCCATGTGGTACAGCGTTACGAGTGTTCCAAAACAGTTCTTTTCACACCAGTAGCACTTACAGTACAAATTGGAATAGAAGTAACAATGGTCCGAGGAAATGGTTGACATACAATAAAATTGTGCACCCGCCACAGAATCCAGAAGAAAACCCGCGTGCGGCTGTATGTATACATTACAAAAGCTTTTTACTATACTAACTGTTCGTTATTTTCAGTATATATGCCACATGAAGACAAATATTAAATATAGCCCTCTCAAAATGTGGTATGTAGCTTCATTGGTTCGGGGCATGACAGTGGACGAGGCTGTAAAGCAACTGAGTTTCGTCCTTAAGAAAGGTGCAAAAGTTGTGAAAGATACAATTCTTGAAGCTCAAGAGCTCGCTGGCAAAGAGCATAATGTTGAATTTAAGTCGAATTTATGGGTTGGTGAGTAGTCGTAATACAATTAAAAATTACATATAAATTCGAAAATTTTCAGCGGAGTCATTTGTCGGCAAAGGTGAAGTCATTAAAGGGCTCCGGCGACATGCCCGTGCTCGGGCTGGTACTGTCGAATACAAATATTGCCACTACTTTGTTAGATTGGAAGAAGGCAAGCCGCCAAGTAATTATTACCAACCAGCACACAAAACACCAGAAGAACAATTCAATGCCTGGATGGAAAATATGAGAAAAAGAAAAATCATTCACTCCCTATAATTATATAGCGATTTATTAAATTCAGATTTTTTTTAAGACTAAAACCATTCTCTTCTGCAAATTTCCTATTGATTACGACTCTATTTCCGCATGAAGACTTCTGTAGATTTCCATTCGCTCTAAAAAGTCCTCACAGGTTATCCGCCTAATTTCGATTTCTAAAGCGATATCCTCTCCTATGTTCAATAAAAGATCCTCAATTTTTGGTCCACATGCAATTCCGAAAATGTAAAAACAGCAGAAAAATTCGCCATTTTTGAAATAAAAAATTCCTAAAATTTGGTATTTCGCCTTTTTGGTTAGAAAAAAAAGTTCCTAAAGATCCTAATTCAACCCCCCAAAACCACCCTAGACGGAAAAAAAGTATAACCAATTGTTATTGTAACCCGACCTATGGGAAACAGTTCTATATAATATACGTCGGGTGAATTAAGGGGTAGTTGTAAATTTAAAATGTAATCTGATTGTGTTAATATTATTGATGTGCTTGATGTAATCACATTTTTTTAAAAAATATATTAAACAATTCATGGGTGTGCAGTGTGTGTCGAACATCTAGTCTAGAGCACCCTCACCAGCCGCTGCCGTTGTGAAACACCCTGAGGGAATCCCCGTATTATCTCTTCCGTTTGTTCTGGAAAATTGTATTGTAATTTGATGCTTGCATTTTCAGAAATTAAAAGAGACTGTGAAATACAAATTTAAAACAATATGAAGAGGCTCTATGATGAGCAGGATTGTTTAATGACGCAATTACCTGAGAAATTCAGATTCAGTGAATATCGACTCTCTATCTTTATTAGTCCATCTCAATACTAATCCTCACAACCTCCGTTCGGTTCCCGTATTCCGTCCTACCTTTCACCGAACTTACTATAGTATGAATGAATCCATTATTAGGATGATTCGAGAGATTTCTCTTCCTTCCTTTGAAGTGCACTATACCAAATCCAGTTTGGAAACACTCTCCGGTTCTGTTACCCTATTTTGTCCATTCTCTTTAATTATAAGCATTTTGCTATTGTTCGTTATTCTTTATCTGTATTGTTACTTTTTGTTGAAGCTGGATTAAGCTCAATAAATAATAATTCATAGTTTGAACTGATGGAATAAAGGTGTTGTTCAATTCAGGAAAATCTCTATCTATAACAAAGAGAAATGTGTGGTGTTCGGTCCTCGGGGGATCTAGACAAAATTGAACCCAAAGCGACACCCACACCACTATATAAGTATATACCATCGTGTACGGGCCGATGAGAGAAGAAAAATGAGCCCAAGATCCCCGTTCTACGATGAACAAAACTCATAAATTCCCCTTCAGATTTTTCACAATTAAGTTAACTCTTCAGAGTAATCCAATTTCTAATCAATATCTGATAGTTTTTTTTTCGGAATTCACACATATTACAGCTTGTAATTTCGTTCATGCCTTGATGTGATCAATATATTTCTTGACATCGTAGTCATCCCAAATTTATTTTAGTAAGCTTCTTTATTCTTCTTGAAGTAGATGTGTGAAGTAGACCCTTCCATTACAGTTAGTACAGTAGTTGAATTTGTTAAGCAGAGTTAAGTTTAGTACAATTCCGGAGTATCCTGAGACGCAATAGGTTTACACCCATTTCAGTTACGTTGGATACCCTTAAGTGGTTGAGCATCATACAGATAATGCAGTTGAATACAGTTATGATGGTATATAAATTAAACAAAGGAGCAGCTCCTAGCTACTTGTGGGATATGTGAGAGATTTGCAGCCGTACCAACTGTGGATGACTTCAGAATCCATCGAGCATACTCACCTGTGTGAAGTTGGCCCACTATCTTGCAATTGCAATTTTGATTGCGTAAAACGCCAAAAACTATTACTAAAATCGATCGCGAACTCTAGAACTCTTTGGGGGAATCATTTTTTTTTTCAAATTTTGATAATGAGGAGCCAACTTCACACTGATAAAATACTCATAAAGGACTGCAATTGTTCAATGGTTTGCCATATAGTACGAAGAATGAATCAAATATTGTATCATTTAAGGGAAAATATGTAGATTATGTAAAAAGTAATTTTAAAACTATGTTGACTCAATGAATATTGTAAATACTAATAAATGACATGCATACATAAAAAATCAAATGAAAACTGAATTTAAATAGTAATGAAAAATTGTAAGACTGTTTAAATTAATAAATATTTCGGAAGATGGAACAGTACGATAATACAATATCTTTACTAGTAGTAGCTGTGTGTTTAGGCTGAAATTCACACATATTACTGACGTACATATTATTAAGATAGATGTTTGACAAACGCATAAGTCAGGAAGTTCAAAGAACAAGCTAAGTAACGAAAGTCCTTTTTCGTTTTAATAAGTCCGTTATGAGCGACAATTTTCCTGAAATTCTTCTTTAATCTTATTTGCAAAATTGTTAACTTATAGACCTGTAAATACATGGAAATGAATCTCAATGTGATTGGGTTCACCCAAACCCATTTCGCTGATAACTACACATTGATTTCCTAGCGCACTAGGTTAGCGGAAAATTGCAAGACCCTGCCCCCTAATATGCAGTTAAATAAATAATAAATGGTATGCAGTTTGCAAGAAACCAAGGAATCTAGGAAGTGATTACATTATAATAAAATAAAGTGGTTGGTTTCCGCATGTATCACACTTATAACAACTGTTATAAAAGGTTATACAAGCTAGAAATGTATTTTATTTGCATAACCTTTTTTCAAAATATTTATTCAATTGTTGTTCCAAAAAAAAAAAAAAAAAATACATTATCAAAAGTTCACTTGCAAAGTGAAAAACCGAGTCCCACATTAGGCAGTTGTTTAATTATATTTTTTTCTAAGTTATATATTTAAGAACTCACTTCCAATCATTATTTATTTCATACGCTTCCTTACACGGAATAACTTTAGATTTCGCAAATTGAAATAGAAACTATAATTTATTCAACCGCCTTGACTAGAGCCTGGCAAACTTCTACTCCAATGCTTGCTTCTGCTTTGTCCTAAAAACAAAAAACAAAAAACATATATTTCTGATATTAATTTGACGAGTTATTTGTACTTGTTCAGTTGTCGATGAGCTTAATTTTTGTTCAAATTGTGCGAGCAATTGCATGCACTCTCCAGCATCGATATCCTCTATGTTGTGGGCCTCCTCAGCCAAAACTTGCACTGATGAGTCTTCGTTCACCGTAACAGTGCCACTGGAAACGAATACTTTTGAAGTCTTACCGTCGTTTTCATAGACTTGGACAATGCCTGGCTTTAACACAGCTTTGGAGTAAACAAATTAGGTCAATGGAAATTTATGTTAAAAAATGTTTTACCTAGTGTTGGAACATGTTTGGCAAGTATACCAAAACTGCCGCTAAATGTGGGAACATCTATCTGTCGCACCTCCGTGTTGTGGTAGAATACTTTATTGGCTGCGGCAAATGTCAGTTTCATTTCATCCGCATATCCTCGCGATTGAAGCCATTGGGCTCCTCTGGCTCGCAAAAATTGCATGTTTCTCATGGCTAAAGACATTTTCCTAAAATCAAAGCGAAATTACATAACTCTTGAGGTTATGAAAGGCAATGTAATATTGAAGTAGAATCAATTACATTAACACATCTTAAAACAGAACTAAATTTTTCATACATCCGTTTAAAATTAATTTCTGTTAAACAAAACCACTTACTAAGTCCCAAATTCTTATAAAGCTGCAGAACCCTCGATATCAAAATTACAGTTTGTACTGAATTTCGAATACGTCAATGTCAAAGCAGGCAGATTCCCGTGCTGTGTTCATCAAATAATATTCTGAAGTATACACAAACATTATTCTAAGATTTCGCACACGCGCCATGTTACGCGTCATCCAGTTCACTCTTTGACATTTTAATGGTTCGACAGTTTGTCGTTTACGAATTTGTTTACAAGTTTTAAAAATTTTTAGGAGTCTTGAAATTAATATATATACAATTTTTGAGTAAAATCCTACCAGAGGGTCCCCCTAAACCTATCAACAGTAATTCGAGCTGTCATTTCAAGTAAAAGTGCGTGCTTCTTTTTTTACATATATCGACAAGCACGCATATGGATTATTATATGAACTAATACTCTAATGCCAATCCTTTAATTCGCATATCGGTAAGCACGCATTCACATGTTTTTAGTGTAAACTCCGCGTGTCAAATGTCTATCAACTGTCAAGGGACCCTGCTAGGATCCAACCCAATTTTAGAAACAGGTACAGCCGAAATTTTTGTGGGGATATGTATTTTGGTCTAAATAAAGCATGCCCTTTTACTTGAAATTAGAGTAAATTATCCATATAATAATGTAAATGCGTGCTTGTCGATATGCGAAAAAAATAGAAGCACGCACTTTTACTTGAAATGACAGCTGGAACTACTGTTAACAGGTTTAGCAGTACCCGCTCCTAGGATTTTACCAAAACTATTTTTAAAAGACACTTCTAACGCATTTCAATCTTTTGTTATTATTTACACAAAAAATAGGACTTTTATTCATGTTAAATAATTTCTGCGAAGATTTTAATTGCCTTTAAGTGCTTGTATTTTCATTTGAATTTTCTTAAATATTATAAACTTCCAATTCTTGACACTTTTTTAGGCTAATAAATCAATTTCGAAATTCTTGTAGGTTTTTATTGTATTTCTCGAAAAGTGCGACTTAAAATTTATAATTTACAATTTTATTAAATCTTCATACAAGACGCAGTGACGTCACAGCCAGCCGTCAGCTGTCAAAAAAGTCTGGCTTTATGTTCCTTGTATCATGATTTTGAAGTATATTTTTTTTTGTCATATTATGTATTCCATACATTAATGTCATATAAAAATCGCATGAACAGTATTCTGAAACGCTGCAATATTATTGTAATTATTGCTTTTCAAGCAATGAATATTCCATTGAAGAACCAAAGGGAAATGCTTCTTTAAATCTAGCTGTCAAATTTTCAGGCAAGCAATAATAAATCGTTTGTGGGAAGCTGAGTTTTTATTACACAACTCGATATAAAAATCGAAAATTCATCTTGAATTTTCAGGAAAAAAATATGAAATAAGGTTCTAGCGAATTTTTATTAGATTTCAAATAACGATATTTTACTTTGATACACCTGGATACGGAGTCATCATAGGTTCAATGAAACAAGTATTTGTAACGCCAAACAGAATGATATAACACTGACTTGTGCTGCTTTTACATGCGAAACTGGACCTGATTTGAATGCATAAGATAACAGTGCACATCATATTGGTACGACCGAAGTTTTAATGGAGTTGTGATGGACAGTCATCGATGATACACTGATAATTCCTGACAACCTCCGCTCAGAGGATTGCCTCCTGTTTGGCTGTTTGAGTTTCTTATAAGATTACTTCCTCCTGCTTCGTAGACAAAAAGCTGAAATTCTCAGAATTGATCAAATTTACGTCACGAACGTGCAGCAAAGATGCACTGCTGTCCTATTTTAGATCGTTTTGTTCTCCAATTTTCCTTTAAAAAAAATAGAAACGCTCCGCGAAGGAACAGGTTTGACAACTCTGCACCAGAAAGCAAAATTTCCAGTTCAGTTTATTCAATCGACAATCGTAGGCACTACACGCAAAAGAGTCAAGTGCGAGTCCCTGCTCCATAGCTTGGAAACAGGCAGAACGGACGAAGACTATTGTTATTCCTGGAATCACTGTTCTTTAAGCATTTTCTCAGCAACGCCATTCTCCTTTTCTAGTGCGTTCAACAGAGAAATAGCTTGACTTTTAATCATGAATTCATGAATCACCCTTTTCCGCACTTCTGGCATTGGTTAGACACACACACCCACGTATCAAATCGCCAAGTCATTTTCACACACACTCTCACAAGCAGCCGAACATAACTCCGAAGCATTGCGCGTTGTCTAGATTCTTCTTGCCATTCCAAGCATTCCGTAAACGTTGTTGCGTTCGGTTGTGCTCTTCATTAAAACTTTGCAAGCGTAGTAATTGCGGGATTTAGCTGATTTCTGTGAAAAAGATTAGTTTTTGCAATTAAGAAACCGAACCGTGTGTTCTTTTCGTGATTACTGTTAGTGTTTATATTGTGAAAATTAATAATTGCGATCGGTGAGTAGAGAACCTTCTCCTAGATTAAGTGACCGCAGCAATGCATGCATACAGCTACAGCTGTCGGTCTTGTGCATTGTCCATATACCTGCGGCGTTGTGTGTGACGTGTGCATATGGGTGAGTTCGAACTGCGGTTGAGTTTTCGTGCTGTGTAGCTGTGTTTATTTGCCTCCACCGTAAGCGGGAAGAGGTTCACTTGGCGTCCACAGGCCATCATTTCCTGCACACAGCCGTAGCAGTAAGTGTAAGACAAAGGCTCACGACGACGCAACAACACAACCGACCACGACACGATGTTGAATTTCAGTATGTAGTCTCCAGCAAAATTTTGCCTCGCAAGGGGCAGAAGACGTGTTTCGAATTGCCTGGATTTTTACGTTAGTCAGAATTTTATAGAGCAGATGTCGCCAGTTTTGTTTTGTTTACTTCCCATCCCCTTCGGTAGCCTGCATTGCTTTGTATGCCATACTGGTTGCTCTCGAAGTACATATTCCTCCTTCGCTGAGAGAGAGCGGAGTAGGGTTGCAAGCTTGTGCAAAATTGCATGTAATGTAGGCAGTAGGCTACTTTGTGATGAAACTGCACCGAAGCGTATGTGATGCATTCTGAGAACAATAATTACACATGTCGTCTCCTGAATTTGTAAACAAATTCCCCTATAAACATCTATTCATCTTTAATTTCGGCTCAGGAAATTATTTTTCGAGATTTTTCCAAATCAGAACTGGACAAATTGGGCAAATAAACTTTAAAGTTCACACAGCGCACATTCACTTTCATTTGATTTCATTTAGGGGTGTCCGAAACGCCCCGCTTGATTTTGGTTGGTAATTTCCCGATTAAGCCTACCCAATAATTTGTTTACATGTTAGAAAGTAATCGGCTCACAAAATTATACTACAAGTATTTTACATAGAACTGTTTAATTGCCATTGTCTTTCCCTATTACTGTTCTTGCTATTTCTGCTAGTACATACTATCTTAATCTTTAGAAAAGCGAGTTAATTACTTCATGCACAACATGCATTATAAAATAGGTACAGCATGCATACTGTAAAAATATTTTATCTTCAAACAATTACTAGTTGTAGAAATATTCTGTTTGTATTTGTTCTTACTTAAGCATTGAAATTGTATTTTTTTTTTTTTTTCAAAGAAAGTTATAAATTTAAAGTTGCTAAGAGTTATGAACAAGCAACATTTTTTGAGTTGGAAGAAATTGATTGAGTTATGACGTCATCGATGCTGGATTTACGTAATTACCTTTAAAACTATTTTTCGAAAACAGCAACAAGTATTTATGTTCGATATATGTTTTAATTTTTTCAATTGGAAATTACTGACAGAAATCAAATATAGCTGAGAATAAGTTATGATTGGGTAAAGTGCGTAAAGGGGTTGCGAGAGAAAACCCATCATCCCCATACGCATACACACGTATAGGAATATTCGGCTCTAGGATCTGTTGCATAAAGGTCGCTTTCTCCTTGAGGTATATACATTATGTATATATGTATAATGTATATAGGAGTTGAACATTATGAATTAAGCAGAAGCACTTGGCTACCATAAAATTTAAGAGAGGGTGAAGATGCATGACAATCTATTGGAATCGGTCATCAGTAACTGTCTATCTTCACCCCTATTGATGTTAAGTCGATGACCATTGTCGAACTATTGTCCTGGATTGTCAAAGGAGTGCGACTTGTCGCTTTCGAGAAATTATAACAAAATTCGTAACCGGGTTTAAACGGGGGGAGAGGGTTGCTGGTATAAATCCTGTCTGAACGAATGTACAAGACAGGATGCTAAATGCTGATATGTACGATTATACGCACACGCATGTCCTCTTCCCAATAGTTTAATGGTAAGGTCCTCTTGCATAACTTTACGTTACTCCTGAGGTGTTGCAAGCACCTCCCACATCACTCCCGTGGTTATCATATAACACCAAAATGGAAATAGATCTCTTTATTACGTTAAATTATTTGAAATTAAGTACTTAATGTAAAAAAAAAATTTGGGGTACACTATGTAATCCTATTAACAAATATGACAACTAAAGTTGTTTTTGTAGTTGTTTGTTGTTTACTATCTCAACATCACAATAACCAGGAAATTTCTGAATACAGCATTTTGGAGTTAAAATTCAATTTAAGGAATAATAGTAAGGTAATTGTTAAAATCCGAAGCACATGATTTGAAAATATTTGAATTTACTGGAGATAATCCAATTCCTTAAGAAGCAAGAATTGCCATTTAGCCTAATATTTATGTTAGCAAATGGTGCACGTATTGGTATGAATTTAAGATTGATAGGTAAATAAATAAATAAATAAAAATATTGATTCTGGATCATCGAGTGATCAAAACGAAATAATTAAAATATATCATGCGATCACCCTATCTGAGATTGTTTGGGCAGAACTTCGCCCTTCCATTGCACACTTATACAAGCTCAAAGCGCTCTGCTGCCACTACTGCAGATGCGCTCGTATAATCTCGCTGGAGCTAATTCAGCGTGGAGTATTCTTGAGGAGAGACATTTCTCTTGGCGACTCTGTCGCTGTCCTAATAACTCAGTCGTCGTGTTTACGCTGCTGTGCGAACAAATTAGGGAAAATGGCACTATTAACGAGTTGAATGTATAGGCTGCAGTGTGCTCCGACAAACACCGGTGGATATAATTGATGCAGCAGCATTTTTCAAAAAAAATTTAGTTCTTAAATTGATCCTTCATCGCAGATCGGGCTCGTAACAGTGCCCGATTTGGTCAGTTGCAACTTACCTTGCTAGATGAATCTGTTTCCTGTTGTCACTTGTGGATGTTGTGCAAATGTAACACGCTATCGTAACACAAGTCGGAAATATCTTCTGTTCCATTCAAAACATAGAAAATAAAAATATTCATAAAAATTAAAAAAAAAAAAAAAATGCTGTTTTGCAAAAATTGTGCTAACGAGTTTTGGTTAATGAAGTTGTTCCTTTTGGGTACGACTGACAAAAAGTGCTAAAGTAAAGTCTTCACTGGGCCAGTGTGTTGTTTCATCATGTGTTTGTTTTGAATTCCCGCTTTTATAAGGACACCGTAGGATCATAGCTGCGTGTATTTTGTTTTGTGTTTTTCTTCATGTGGAATACGTTAAAAGCGGGAGACAATTTTTCTAGTTTGTGTAGAATTTTCTGCAGTTGAGCCGCAATTTGTCTCTTTCATGGATTGTGATTATTCAAAACTATTTTACAAACGTAAGTATCAAAAATAATAATTCGTTTTGTTTACATTCTGGTTTTCATGGATAATCAACTAATACGGAAGGTATAATTGGTTTAGTCCAATTATGAAATACCCTAGATGTAAAACGGTACTGTTTTAATACAGAAGCTACGGTTTTTAAGAAATCGATTAAAAAATAAAAACCGTGCATAAACCATTTTAACATCGTAAAATGAGAAATTCATTCTAAATTATTGAAAACGCATGTAAACACGGAAATTTTAAGACCATGTAAAAAAATCCTTTCGGCCGATCTACAGGCTGAGGCAGATATCAAAGTGCTTTTGATTGAATTTATTTCAAAATCAAGAAACTATTTATTGGGTTATAGATTACTCGTCAAGAGCTTTTCAACGATACCCCACAGGACGTGGTTTTAAAATTAATTTTACAACAATATTTAACGATAGACAGTTAATATGCAAATATTCAGTAAACAAAATCAACATTTTTGTATAAAAACAATTCAGGTTTATATGGCAACACTAAGAATGAGTTACCCGATTATGCACACCTTCGAACTTGATCTTACAATTTTAACGAAGTATTATTATACTAAATTTTATGTCTGTACTGTAGCTATAAGCGTTCTCGAGTTATCATCTGCACAGACAGAAACGAAACGCCCCATTCCAGAGGTGTAGGCCATAGCGTCCAGCGGACAAAGCGAGTATATATATTTACTAACTGGGTTACTCGGTCTTACACGGTGCTTTGAAAAGCATAATATAATGTACCTACATTTACATTTAATCTGCGTATTCATTTTCACGAAAATTACTTGAATATTAAATATTTTACATCATAATAGATCCGCCATCTTGAATTCAATAATTGTAATATTAGACTCGAAATTAGTCATCGAATTGCCTTTATAGCAATATCAGAAAAACTCGATTACTATATTCTGTCTACCATTTTGAATTAACAAAGTTTAGGTAGATTTGAAAGCAGTGGCCAACAAATATCATTCATATTAAATTTCACAAACATTTGTCGAATTAGCAAAAGTGTTGCCATATTTGATCAGCTTCCTTGAATTTACAAATCTTTATAACAGATTCGGGATTAGTGTCAGCGAATTTATTTTACATTAGCATACACTAACTTTCAACTCACTCACAACACATCGGTCGTCAATTTGGCCTGCCATTTTAAACTTTCCACTTTGAATAGTAGATTCGAAATCAGGGACTTCGAAGTTCGAAGTAGATTTCGTACCTACTTATTAACATTCCCACGAACTCGTTGAATGATGAAAAATTTCGGTCGGCATATTGAATTTTACAATTTCGAAATTAGATTCGTAATTAGCATCTATGAAAACCCCCAGATACAAATTTTCATGCCAATCCGTTGAAGTTTTAATTTGTTAGTCGCCATCTTGCGTTCGCCATTTTGAAACCCAATATTTTAGGCCAATATAAAATGGTTTATGTAAAGTTGGAACATGACATACCTTCAGTCAAAAAATTAAAAACAAAGTGCACGCTTAAACATGATGGAGTAATAAACAAACAAACAAACAAACGCATTTCGATTTTATATATATAGATAGATAGATATAGAGAAATATAGCAACTACAGTTATTCCTCGAAGTTAGCTTACATGTATTGCCATGAGTTAGTGCGTCGTTCGTTCGTATGAAAAAGAGGCAAAGATAGCCCGAGTAAGCTACGTCCGTGAAGGTTTCTGGTTTCCACGGGTGAGCCGAATCCGACATATTAAGCACCCGCGTCTATAGAAGTTTTAGTTCAAAATTTGCAGAGTTTTGAAGTCCGTTTTTTCACTGACCTGCAGATTCCGATCATGAAAAAAACGGTAGAAGAAATTTACGAAATAGCAAATCGAAGCTATGTTCAGTGCTTTCAAGTGTCAAGCTACGAAGTGGCAAATAATATAATAATTTACAATAATTAATGTTTTATGAAAATTTAATTCTATGTGAGTTGAAAAAAGCAATTGACAATGAATGTTTATTGAAATATTATGTTTGCAGGAGTTTTTTGAACACAATTTTCAAAAAGTACAGTTTATTTACATTTACCCTGAAGTTGCCCACATTCTCAACGATGGGAATTTTAGAAATTTTCCATGATCTGTATATATAGTAATGTTGATAGAAAGCAGGATTAGTGATTATAATGTATATTCGTATGCCATTGCCGGGAGGATTCTAGAAACTATTGCGTGGAGTAAGATGATGTGGGATGCCGAATTGATGTTTTGAATATTTTGCCCTTTTCCCTTTCTACTCAAAATTTTTATATGAAGAAGGAAATGTTTTCTTCCCATGAAAATTTTTTGTTTTCTTTTTTTTCCAGATCTAGAGTGAGTGAATTATTTGGAAAGGTCCGAATATTATCAATTTCTTACAGGTTGCGTATTTACAGCAAACATAAAATAACAATGCAAATGATTGCACGTCTTTTGAGAATGGCGTGACTATTTACAAGACTCAAAAAAATTTTAAACACTTCTTTTCAAAAGCAATAATTTAAAACTGTCTTAATGTACTTAATTTGTATTTGCTCCATTTTTTATTATATTCTATGCTCCATTGCATTTAAAAAATTGTTAACAGCATTACATTTTTCAAATGTTTCTATGTTTTCGAAAAGGTAATTTTATTCAAGAAATAAGCAGGAATAATACATACAATTAAAACTTGAATAATCTTCAATTATCTTCTGTGGTCACAACACAAGATTGTATGGTGCAAAAGAGAGTTGAGGTTATTTCCTTTTTAAAAGCTGAGCGCGTTCGCTTGGAGTGGAAACTGGGAGCGAAAGGTATCGGAGTTGCTGGAAAAAAGCTCAGGTCGCTAGCGCTGAAATTTTCTTGGCATGAAATTTTGTATGGCACCTGGACAACTGGGTTTATCTGTGATATTACTATGCATCTTTCAATTCAATGTATTTAATATATTTTGAATATATGTAGTTATAAACTTAATTACGGAACATTTCGTTCACATGACTTGTGGGGAAAGATTTTTTTACTTTTGCTATTCCCCTGAAGTCGCCCGTTTTTGGTGTTAAAACTTTTTGATTCTTGTTAATTAGGCGAATTTTACGTGCGCGATAAATAAAATTGTACTTTTTAACTAAACTGCATCATTCCGCGAGAACCTTTTTGTCGTCCATTCAAGCCGAAAATGTGAGGTAATGTGCTGGTTATATTAGAATGAGTGTACTAGTTTTACGCTGTGTCCCGTTAGAATATATATTTTTAGATTGAAGTGGAAGTATACACAAAATTTTACTCTTAAACTTATTTAGAATTTCATTACTATATCTGTTAGAAATGGGCCTTTTAATTTAAGCAAAATTTGTGATATGAATTCTTTTATTCAAATACTTGATAAACACAGAGAAGGTCTTTCACTTGCATTCGCTTATTTTAGACTAACTTAAAGCTAAAAGCCAGGAAAAGATCTCAACTACCCGAAACTAAGCAAATTATTATTGATCAGGACCCTTCATTTTAGGTTCTTTGTCGGTTTTTGTCATAAACTAATTTACCTTAGTCGGCATTGGATTGTTTTAAAAACACTTTAGTATTTCCTAGGTACCTGGTATTAAGAATATAACCGGGAATTAAATTAACCTAAGCAATATTTAAAGATCAATTCCTGTTAAACCAACTATCATGACAACGAACTCTTTTCAAGTGGAATTTTTAGTGTAAAAATCGAACATTAATTTTTTCACAGTTTCAGTAAATTAATGTAAATATTTTTACTTCTTCATCCACATAACATATTTATCAGGCAAACCAGAAAAATAAAAATAAATCACATACCAACATTAACTGGGGCACTGTTATCAATTAACTGTCAAAAATTGGGTTGATTGACAAAAAAATTAAAAATCTTAATTAAATATAGAAAAAACAGCCTTCGTCTAAAACATGAATGTGCTAAAATGTACTAAATGGCGTCGGCTACTTGCAAAAATCACTTATTATATTTAAAACAATTTTTCCATCGCAGATCTGCAAAACATTGTTTCCATGGTAAAAAGAGTAACTCGTTCTAAAATCTAAATTATTGAAAAGGCACACAAAAAAAGAATATTTTTGGTATCTGTAAAATTTCAAGATCGTGGAAAAAAGGACCGTGTAAAACAGTTCCGTTCAAATAATTAATAATTGTAATACGTTTTTAAAACAATATTTAACGAAAGGAACTTAATATGTAAATATTCAGTAAACAAAATCAGTAATTTTTTATAAAAATAATTTCGCATTACATGGCAACACTAATTGTAAGGAGTTGCTCAATTTTTCTCATCTTCGAACTTGATTTTAACATTTTAACGAAGGTATTGTACGTAATATCAAGCTTTTTCCAGTTATCGTCTGGACAGACAACAGACAGGCAGACGGACATCCATAATATGGTTTGTTTTCACTTCCAAATTATGAATTCCAAAGTATATTTAAAAGCATAGTTCTTTTTTTTCTGTTACGATTATTTCTCGGCGTTGGTAGCGTTCGCTTTGAACTAATATACCCTACATTCGGAAATCGGATTAAAAAAATATCAGTAGTGGAACAATACAAACTTCCACCCTTACTGAAACTTGTAAACTGGCTAGAATATTGCACTTAAAAATAATTGCTTACTATTAGATACCCTGATATTTAGGAGAATAAAGTTAAATATTATTATAAGATTACTTGATTCAACTTAACTTACAATTAGTATAAACATTCGTTTTCATCAAAATAAATAAGACAGTAAGTGCGCGACTAACTACGAGTAGATGATTTTTTTTGTAAAATTTGCTATATTTGTCACGATGAGGGAAATTAATTTGCTCGTGTTATTTGAACAAACCGAGTGTATATGATTTGAGAACAATCTCAGATCTAAAATAGAACAAAGTTGGCAAAGATTCGAGTGAATAAAGAGAGAAAAAACTGAAAGTTCTGTGTTGGTTTCTTCATTGTACGGATTTATTTGAGTTCCGCTTTCAGGGACTCGGAGCTATAATAATATGTGAATAGAAAAAGTAAGCTGTCATCATTTATCATTATTTTTATTTGCTGTATACTCGCAAAACGCACTCATGTGTTTAACTTCTCATTGGCAATCCGTTTTTAACCCTTCTTACGGTTAGTTTTGAAAACAGATTTTGATCCGCATATCTATGAAGCTTAGAATCTGTAGAACTAAGATTTTCAAAGTCCTGGAAGGTGAATACTCATTATACTTTAGATCAATGGTTCCCAATTAGGATATTCCTGAGTATTCAATATAGATCTCAAGGTCACGTAGCCCTTTTAGTCCAATGGTAAATTAATTGATTGACTCAAAACATTGGACATGATATAAGTATATTGTATAAGTATGCGGTTAGTATTGGAAACAAATATCGGACAAATGACCACCTCTAAACTCGCCTCTGCATACTTACAGTTAGATATTGTTTTGAGGAAATTTTCTATCACATTCTTGCGCAATTGAGACTATATTTAAAAGCGCTAATATTTCTTTTTTTCGAGCTTCAAATCTTCAATAGTTATTGGATCGTTGGCGTAGACTTTATCATTAACGAAACTCCAAAGAAAAAAGTAACCATAAAGGTGCCAAATCGCACAATCTTTGCGGCCAATTGGGGCCGATTGTTTTTTGCCTTACGTTTTTATCTTGATTGAATTAGTGATAATACTTAGTATAGAGATTACCGTGCGTACCCCTTTGAGCAACCTCCCGTACCCCTGGGAATTCGCGTATCACTAATTGGGAAACACTACCCTAGATATGTAGGGTATATTAGTTTTGAGCGAACGTTTGCAACACCATGAAATAATGATGACAGAAAAAGAGAACCACGAGTATATGTAATATGTATTTGATTGATGAAAAGAAACCGTTTAATGGGTATCTAGCTAGATCTTGAAATATGAAGATGTCGCATTAGGTGAAAATTTCATGTCTGGCCGGGTCCTGATTTATTAGGACCCATTATCCCAACAGTGCTGCCCCGTAGTGCCGTCCTCAGAGCCCGCTCTCAGGAGAACAACTGTTTTTGAGCACTTGTAGAAATTTCCAATTGGGAATTTTCGTTTGAACTGATTTTTCGTTGTTTCCTGAGTCCTTTCACTTATGAATAAATTTATCTTTTAATGATGGGAAAACTCTTTTTGCACGGTTTTTTACACGATTTCTGAACAAACGTCTCTTCTGTGTTAAAACTGCACTTTTCTAAATCTGTGATGCGGGAAAACATTTTCAGTACAAGCAATTTTATAGGTTGAGCTCACAAATATTGGTTTTTGGATTACGATTGCTAATGCTTAATCTTTCCTCCAGAAACTTATGAAATCAGCATATTGCCAAGAATCTGATAAATACTCGGAAATAATTTCTTAATATCTTAATTATTTTAAAATCTTTCAAAAAATTTTAAAACAACCATGATTCCTCATGAAAATTGAAAACCCACAAAATCCTAGATTTAATTCGGGGGTTCGAGGATGCATTTAATCGCATTGTTCGCAGTTCCCTCGGTCGTATGGTCGCTGGGAACTACGAAAACCTACAGTAGTGGATATAAAGTTCAAGTTCGAACCGTTCCCTCGGTCGCATTGTGCTTATAATTTCGTTAATTACCTGTCTTAACAGGTGTTGTCTCAACGTATTATTTCAACGTGTGTGATTTCAGTTGTTGGTCTTAAAATGTTTGTAACATATTTTATAAGAAAATTTCATTAAATCAATTTCTGCAATTTTCGCATCACATCTAGAGTATTTCATAATTGGCCTAAAACCAATTATACTTTCCGTACTAGTTTGCCTTCAAATCAAACAATTGATTGATTGTAACTGATTGTCATCAAAAGAAAACATAAAGCTAAATGAACCCGCCAGTTGCCTCAACCCTCGCTACTTCTCGAAAACATTAATCGAGTAGAGTCCCGTTTCGTCAGCGATACTTTCTCAAAATAGCTCAAACAGGAATACGACAACACCCTTGGGCAATGAATGGTTGGCGCAGGCTCCACATAGTTGGGATGCGACTTTCCAACACATCATCTTCGTAGCAATCTCTACTGATTCATTGTAATGTTGTGAGTTCTTATTTCGTTCACCATGAATTTTATATTATGCTGTATGGAAATGATTTTACTTTTTTCGCCAATGATTTTGCGATAAGTATTTTTCACTGCATTTATTTAATAAATAACTTAAGCTTATATGAAAAGCAACAATTTTTCCTATTCTTAGTTCCACCTTGATGACTATATACTATATAGAGATGAGTTTTCAATTATCGTTATAATTTAAGACCAGGTTCAAAGTATTTATATGTAAATTTCATTACTTTTTAATAAATTTACAACTATAAAATATAAATATAAATATAAATTTTTAAATATTTTTTGTCAAATCGCCAGCTTAGAACGTAGGTAAACCGGCTACATCCTTTTTTTTTACCGTATAGCTCATACGATATTATTATAGTTGTAATCGGTTTCGTCCATAAGTCCATACCATCCATTGTCATAATACATACTTGACTCAGAAAAATATGGTAAACCATAAAAATTCTCATATAATAGTAATTATTGGCTTCTGTTGCTTTGTTTAGTTGATAATAGAAAACATTACAACATAAACAAAAAAAATTATTTTCATGAAGTTTTTTACTTGCCTTAATAACATTCATAATATTTTGGAGTTTGCAGGTTTACACTCTAAGCCAGTGAAATGACAAATACATATTAAATCTATATCACATATACATATGTAATTTGTTATTTACTTAAAAGTACAATAAATTATTTAATGTTTTAAAATCTTCACATTTCTAGCTGCAAGTAGAACCTTTGGGAAGAGTGAACAAATAAAATCACATATTATCTATTAGTTTTGTCAAAAGTTGACCAATCCAATCGAACTTTCATCAAGTTAAGCCTTGAGAAGTTTTTTAATTTTAATCAGCAACAAAACGTGACAATTGAAGCACACTGGCTGAATAAGTTTTGTAATTATGTAGAAAAATAAGATGAAGTTTATTTTTTGTAATGGACGGTTTTTTTTTTTTTTTTTTGATTGATTATAATTTGCGAAAGCTCTTGTACAAAGGACGAAATATCGTTTTTCACAAGAGAGTGAACCGTCAGTCAAGATAGCTACTTCAGTAATTCTTGCATCGCATGTGCATGCAATTTCCTACAAGAACTCAGTCTGTAATTAAAACTTCGATTTGGTAAATTTATCTTTGCTTAAGTGTTTATTTTAATCTCAAAGCAAAACAAGAAATATCTTGAATTCGTGATCACGATTCTTTTGTTGAAAACAACTCGGCGTCTTACTTCTTTTTCACATCTACCGCGGCTCCAAATCGATCTGTGAAAAAGTAAAAATTGTTTATTTTTTGAAATTTTTCGTCATTTGGTTTCCTTTCAAACGGAGCGAGTCTACGTTGATCAACATAAGAACTCGTAATGGAATGAAGGGATGTGACATTCCGTAAATTATTTTCCTTGAATAAAAAAATACATATATAAAAATACAACACAAACAAGGTAGGAGAAAAAGAACAAATAATTAATTCAAGACACAAGATTCGTTGTAACTTATCTCTACAGACTACAATATACGTATACCAATGCGCTACACTTTCAATTTCGAATATCCCATCACGGCTTGGTTTCCAAGATTATTGCACTTTGTCTTTTAAAATTTCACTATAGAAATGTAACTACAATTGTTTTATTGCAATTTCGTATTTGTCCTTTCGTCTTTATTTGTGTTTCTTTCCTTAATCATTTGAAGGATGGTTGTCCATTTCTTATACATAGTGGGTATGGTATGTGTATGATATCAATTTAAAAACAAGAAAATACACACCAAAGTAAATTTAAAACATGTAAATATATCATAATTATGTAATGTGTTATGAAAAAACTTTTCCATGCTGTGTGCGAGTAATAATTAATTAATTACTGACTAAACTGGGATTCAGTTTCGTTCAGTCTACCCGACGAGGTAAATAAATGGTTGACTGATCTTAGAAATCGTAAATGACAGCTACTGCGGGAATGTCAATAATTTAGTCACAATAACTTTTCGCACAATTCGAACTACTATATATCACCGATATTATCCATCAGAATTTAGTTTAGTCTCCAATTTAGCAAATATTCGCACACAATGTATATTAGACTAGACAGGTACAATATTTCTAAATGTGATAATTTTTGTATAATAAATGAATAAATCCTAATAAATATTCTTATTTAATTTTTAAAAACAATTCTGTCTTTTCAGGTAAGTCAAGGAATTTGATTTCTTGAAGAACAATGTACCTTTCAATAGTAAGTATAAATCCTCTGCAAATACAATACATATTTGCAATATACAAAATTTGTTTTACTTTTTTATACCCTAGATGTATAGGGTATATTAGTTTTGAGTGAACGTTTGCAACACGCCTTGAAATAATGGTGGCAAAAACAATTGGAGAGTGAAGAGGAATCGTTTTATATCCGCCTGTCAATTTGTCTACATTTTCAGAATATAACGCTTCTCGTCTGAAACTAAAAGAATTACATTTGGTACAATAATACTTCGTAAAAATTTCTAAGGTGATGTTTGAAAATTAGCAAAATTGGGCAACACACTCTTAGAGTTGCCATATTGGTTGATTTTCTTTACTGAATATTTAAATTTATACTCTCTTTCATTTAATTGTTATAAATTAAATATTGTTATAAATACGTATTGCGATTAATGTTTTTATTTTTTAATATTATAAAATGAATTTCTCATTTTACTATCCACAAACTTTGTTTGATCAGATTTAAAAAACAAAAATGATTGCATACTTAAAAAAAATGACCGTATCCCATTTAAGGTACATATTTCATAATTGGTCTAAACCAATTATAATTTTCTTTCGAATTGAAATGGAAGATTTAACAACACCGAGACGATTTTATATGACTATTCCATTGACTCGGTAAGTCAATACTAACGGGTTGCTTCGTTGAGCCCTAACTTTACCTAACCCTTATGGATTTTGTTGCCTCGATTGATTTGGATTGTTTGGCCACACATTACTGTGATTCCTTTTCCAGTGAAATGTTGTGCTATTTGGTATTTCCCACCCTTAAGGGGGGCACTCCATATAGAATGTCATATCTTAGTCGATTTTCATTATTTTTTTTTGGAGGGTAAGGAATGCATACATCCTTTCAGGGTCCTAGGTTTTATTTACTACATAATTCTAGTTTTACAAACTATTTTTTTTGGTTAAAATAAATTCAAAATGGCGGAGATATAACCAGTCTCCGTTAGGTTGTTCGGAAAGGAGGCCGAATGCGGTGTACACTCCTGTACATCGTAGGATTATCTGAAACAGCCAACACAAAAAACTTTATTAGTATATACAGGTGCTCACTCGATGAACCTATAATATTGGTAAAATAATATTAATTGGTTCCAGGGGAGGCTTAAGAACCAAAAAGTAGATTTTTTCGGGAAAAATTTCATACTTTGACCCATCCAAAAACATGTTTGATTCGATAATTTTTAGTTGGTCTTAGGTTCATCAATTGAACAAAAGTATTATCAAAACGTGTGGCAAATATGAACTTGATCGGTCAAATAGTTTTTGAGTAATCGTGTACACCGATTTTCAAGTCTCCTTTCCGAACAACCTAACGGAGACTGGTTATATCTCCGCCATTTTGAATTTATTTTAACCAAAAAAAATAGTTTGTAAAACTAGAATTATGTAGTAAACAAAACCTAGGACCCTGAAAGGATGTATGCATTCCTTACCCTCCAAAAAAAAAATCATGAAAATCGACTAAGATATGACATTCTATATGGAGTGCCCCCCTTAAAGAACGCGATTACTACTTGCTATATCTCATTTTCGAAAAGATTTGGCCTTGCCGGTTTTCTGTACATTTGTTTGCAATTGCAAGCACTTGCGAGGCACTTAAAAAGTCTAAACTTCACCGGCATAATTCAGTCAATGGCGAGCATCGGCTCTTAATTACACCGTTTTTTGCAAGGTGGTACTATATTTTGTATTAATCGAAAACGCGTATAGTGCATACTTTTTACAATATTACATATCTAATGGAGCGATGACAATATTGCTGCAATAAAGGTGTACCACGCTTACTGGATATTCTCATATGGTACCTACACTACTCACTCAAAAAATCTATCATAATTCAGTGGTGTGCAAACTTTTTTCATTTGCGACCTCCATCGTCACTCCTGTGTATCGATTCAGTATTAAAAATAAGGATGGGACATCGAATGAAACCATCTGGGCGCGCGACTCATAGTTTGCGCATCACTGATCTAATTAACCGAATCTGTTTTATTAGTCACTAATGACAAAGCAACAAATTTTGTCTTTCATTATTGTTTATAATTTAAAAAAAATCCTGAAATATAATTATTGATGTTAAGTCTCAACTAGCTCTAAAAAAATACAAAACAAAAACAAGCCAGATCATAATAATTTTCTCCATCGCGTGTAGTTTAAATTATAGCATAATTGAAATTTTACTGGTCGACTTATAATCACAATCTGTGGATATAGTGAGTTCACTTTATATTTTTATATTTTTTTCTTTGCGCCATCAAACGTGCTCTGGAGCAAAGTTACTGGCTTGCAGCAACCATTAAGGTGTCCGTTACTGGTTTTCTGCATTAACAAGTCAATCTATGTTTTATGCTATGAAACAGAATCACTTTTGCCATTATGTAATTCAAGTCTCTTTTTGTATTCATTTTTGTTTTTTTTTTCGCGTACAGAAAACCACGAATGAGGAAAACGATATTCGTGTAGCACTCAAAAATCTATAAAATCTCGAAGTACTACTAAACGCTGCCAATTTATGTAATCACTTTCATTTCTAGAAACGTATTTATTTTAACAAAAAAAAGAAAAAAACAGGTAGTCATTGGGGTCATGGGGGATATGTCAGATACATAATCTATCTGACATATGCATATTAATTCGCATTTACGTTCTCTTGCGAACGTTTTGGTCTAAATTTTTTTCTCTGCGATAAGTATTGTAGTTTAGAAGATTATCGGATTTTAATGCATATAAGTACCTCCTATGTAAAAAAACTTTTACTGGAAAAAAGTTAACAAATTTACTTCACATCAAAACTCGAATAACAGTTAAACATAGAAAATTGAAATTTTTCCAAGAAATATGTAATTGTAAGACATTCTGCTAATCCGTTTAAAAGGAAAATCAACCTCCTCCCGGCACCTACATACACCCCTCCGTAGACAAATTCGAAAAACACAGATTTTAACAATATTCGAATGAAAATAGTCTGTTGTAAAGTTTCTTACAAAAGAAAAAAATTTGCCACTTAATAGTATTCAGCAAGAACTTTAATTTGTTATCACACATGGTCCAAATTGGTCAAACCGAAGGCGAGGGGATGGTTATCACCCCCGCCCCACGCAACCTCCAAAAATGAAAAATGTTTTTACCAAAAAACTAAATGTAAATCTATCCATGGTTACTACCCTAAAACTCTTCCCAAAATTTTAATCTTCAACTCTCGCACACAATCGTATTATAAGCTTGCCAAATCACTTGTTTATAGCTTGAGGACATCTGAGCTTCTTGGCCCAATAGTTCAATAACATGCTTTTCAAGGTATTCATTTGGGTTTTCTAAAACACTGTTTTTTATTGAAGGTATTGTAAATTATGTTTATGAAACTTAAACGTTTAATTCTAAAATTCGAAATAAAAACGAAATGTAATTAGTAATTGTGATCAATATATATGTATATACATATATATTACTTTGCATACTATGACTGTGGCCTAATTGTAAAAAGTAGCATTTTTTTTTATAAATTCTAAACTTTTTAACAATTATTAGTTTCAAAAAGAAAATAATCTTGCATAATTAAAAACCTATTCTCATGATGAAAAACCGTATAATTACATTTTAGAAATTCTAGACTTCCTGGAAATCCTAGGCAAACAATATCTAGGTTATTGAAGTACAGTCGCTCAAAGCAACCTTTCGTTTGGCCTTGAACAAGCCTAGACATCAACATCCAAGGGCTGAAGCTTGTGAGACTTCTGGGGACAAAATGATATATAATCAATCCTATTATCACGTGAATAGCCGATTGCCTTGATAAAAATATGGGAGTTATGATTATCGCAAACTAGGTGAATCAGCCTTTCTTTTGTGGCTTTTTTAAGTGAAAAGAGAAACTGTTTCATGTAAGTCCGTCTGTCTGTCTGTCCAGACGATAACTAAAGAACGCTTGTAGCTAGAGACTTAAAACTCGGTACAAGTCGAAGTCGACTCAACTTCGAAGATCAAGAAAATCGGGCAACTCCTTAGTGTTGCCATATAAGCCTGAATCGTTTTTATACACAAATGTTGATTTTGTTTAACTGAATATTTACATTTTGACTTTCTTTAGTTAAATATTGTTTAATAAATGAAAAAAGGGTTTATAAATAATTCCATTTAGATATTATTTAATAAAATAAACACTTTTTCCCTTGACATTGGTGTTGTGCTACAGGACGCGTCTCGGGTTGCGAATAGAGGAATGATCTGCACTGTTGCAGGTTAGCTGCGGATACAAAATAAGCAGTCGCCGACAACTAGCCTTAGTTACATAAGAAAATGCATGTCTAGATTTTTGCATAGAATGAGTATACTTTTCTACATCTAGGGTATCTCATAATTGGTGTAACCAATTAGTTACTTACTAGTTTGTTTTTGAATTTGCTTAAGGACCTCTATGAAAAGTTCTTTGTTTATCTAACCAGATGACAAACTCAATGAACGTTCTGGGGTACCATTAAGAAAATGGGTTTTGCAATGTGGTCTGGGTAATACACACAGGTGGAATTTTTACCAATACCAATTATTATTTCTGATAATTTTAAGTGATTAAGCGAAAGTCCTAAGTTTTTATATATTATAGTAATGCTATTTGAATTTTTTTATACAATTATAAACTTTTTTGCTAACCAAGCCGATCACAACAGGAACTTACAAAAAGGTGGTCAAATTTCAACAAACACTTTCTCTGTGGTAATTATACAAAGTATCAATGTATCAATATTCTCTATAAAGTTAACCTAAGTGACAGCAGTTCTTCGGTATCCTCATTAATGGAATTGAATTGTATAAAGTTTGTACATTCTTCACCATAGGTTTCTTTATTGTAGATTTCCGTAGTCAATAAAACAACACTACCCTCCGTTTTATCAAAATCAAGAGTTTATAGACCAAACGCAAAAATGTGTTATAATAAAGCCGAAGGTACACGATACGGAAAACGTCATATTTATAAGGAAATATTTTAGTGGGATATTTTTCTGACAGCGAGTCACACGGTAAGCAAAAATGAGCTTGCAACCTGTATTTAGATATTCACAGACTACCGCGACGCCCGTAATAGCAGTAATCTTAAAACTGTGTACATAAAATTTTGTGTGGTGTGACTCGGGAAAGAACCCTCAAATTCCTTTGATGTGCCGAAAATATTCCGAAATTTTTGGGATATTTATAAGCGATATACCATATTGCTTATCGTCGAGTCACACGATATGAAATATGGTGTATCGCTTATAAATATGACGTTTTCCGTATCGTGTACCTCCGGCTTAAAACATAAGTACATTCTCTTAAGCACTTCAAATTACTCAAAGATGAGAATGATGAACCAACTTCACTCAACCACAGACTACCATCAACGAAGGGGCACCAGGGGCGGTGGAGGTAGTGCAGAAAACTTGGTGGGCGGGGGCACTTCACTTCAATGTTGTACTTCACTACCCGTTTTGACAGGTTTCACCTCTTTTCACCCACTTAAAAATTGAATTTCGAAAACCCTGTTCTTAGTGAGTACCTATGAGGTAGAAGTATGCCAACTTTCATGGAAATCGAGTGGTTCCGGTGAAACAGTAATCATTTTAATTATGTACAATGTTACTAAGGAATACGAACAAGATTAACAATACGCAGAATGTACAAACAATGAAAAAATATTTTGTAAGTTAATTCTGTAATGATATCATTCAAGTTTTCCAATTTTTCCTAAACTTGTCTAACACTTTTGCCCAGTGCAGTGTTCAGGATTTCTTCGTTTTCTTTAAAAAATTGTCAGAATGTAAATTTATTGTAAAATCATTACAAGATACTCAAAAAACCTAAAAAACATTCATTGCATGTGAGTTACTTCAATTATTCATCGAAATTGAGTTTACCAGGGATATAGTGATGTTGAGCTTCAATTTAAGCCGCAGAAAAAAAATTAAAAAAGAAATATCTATGTTCCACATGGAATCATATGCATTCGGCCGAACCGCGTTTAAATATGCCGTCCATTTCTCCTTTGCAATTATGTAATGAATATTTTGACTAGAATTGTTATGAGCTTTATGCAGAGATTCCTTTCTATGGAAACAAAGCAGGGAAGAATGCTGCATGTTCATGCAAATGTATTATAACCACAGCAACATTCATTGTGAATTGACAATTTGCTCTTGGACGAGTTGAAAGCTCACCCCCGTATACAGAGCTTCTGCCTGGGAGGCTAGCTGGGTCCTCCTGTATCCGGGTGGTTGAGGTGGGAGCTGTAAATAGTACTGTGTCCTGCTCTTTAGAACTCAAAAAGCGAAAACATATTTGCCTGCATGAAATTCCATTCATATCCAGTCCAAAAATATATTCGTACTGGCATAGACATGTTAATTAACAATTTGTTGAAATTCCATCTGGTATTACGTTTTGCAATGATGTTTGAACTGAATGCTGCCTGCCTCCACCCCATATGCCAATCTCTGGATATTCTCGCTACGAAATTCCGCTAACGTCAGCATGCAATCGGTAATGTTGGGAGTTCCCCGAACCATGGTCGGGAGCATGCTCCTTATTCCAGATTATGCCAAATTTTTAGAGAGTTTCAATAGATCTATTGCACAACTTTTCCGTACTTCACCAAAATCAATTTCTAAAAAGAAAACTTTACCCCACCGTGAATGTGTGACCTCCGAGAGTTTGTTTCTTTTACAATAAATTAATAAAACTATACACAAATTTTATAGGGTGCGGTATCTTTTAGTTCGTTTTTATACCCTATATTAGTTTTGAGCGAGAATGGTGGCAGAAAAAAATAACTCCATATTCCTGATTTTGAATTATGAAATTTGGTACAGTGTTAAAATTGTAAGATCAAATTCGAAGATGAGTAAAATCAGGCAACTCCCACTTAATGTTACCATATAAGATTTTATGCAAAAATGCCTATTTTGTTTATTAACTTTCATTCGTTGAATATCGTTATAAATACATATTACGATCACTAATTACTTGAGCGGAACTGTTTTTACATGATCAGTTTTGCGTGTATTTTCAATAATGTAGAATGAATTACCCTTTTTACGATGGGAAAACTGTTTTTGTGGTTTTTTTTTCTTACACGATTTTCTAATAAATGTTGCTTGTGTGCTAAAACTGTGCCTATTGGCCTAAACCAATTATACTTCCGTACTACCTAAAATATATAAGTATTAAAAAAAAACTTTTTAACAAAAAATTGAACCGACGAAAAAAGAAACTGAAAAGTGAAAAATAAGAATGAACCTTTTTAGTTTTAATAACTAATGTTCTAAACTAATGTATGCAACTAATTTTGAGTCGGCAAGCGCCTTTAATAGTGCCCATACTGCATACACTTACCGGACTGTCCTCCAAGGCTGACCGCCGGGCCGTGGAAGTAACCGAATACGAGGGTGAAATGAAATGTACTGCGAACTGTGGACGGCCAAGTTTTTAAAATGATTTGATATTTCTGGCGGGCACTCCGTCAGTTCTGGAGTTTAAATTAATAACAATTATTAATATTTTATGCCTTTTATGTTATCCAATTTTGAGTTTCATTTTTCTCCGCAACCCCAGCAATAAAGAACATGAAACACATGTAGTGTAGACGTTATTTAGGCATAAGATACTATTTATACTATTCAACAACATCTCCTTTCTGTTGCTTTTACGCCCAAATTCCATACAATAATGTCCATCGCCTTTTACTGATTGATTCAAAATTTATGACGGTGTTTGATGTTTATTATCGTGCGTAAAAGCGGATGCAGGATATTATTTTAGGGAACTCTTCTACTGGGAGCCAAATTTTAAAGTCGTACGAGGAAAAAACCTTAATATGTATATACGAACATTTCATGTTAAATGTCGCAAATAATTTACTCGAATGTTTTATAAAACACGAAAAATTGTATGTCTGCATTACAAAAGCTAGTTTTTCTATGCGTTCAAACCAACAAATACATATATAGTATTTCGGATATTTTGGAAACACTGGTTTAGGTTTGTAGTATGCAGCGACAGTGCGACACTTAGTGTGAACTTGTCCTGTTGCTCAAACGTAAATACGTTTATATTGTCATATCTACAGCTCAGTGATCCCATAGTAATAGTATTTGTAAAGACCAAAGAAGGTAATAAATACAATACATTATACATCCCATGTACCTCTTCTATATCACCACCAGGTCCACGCTTGATCGTTTTCTGTCTATAATACTTGATGATAATAATCTACAAAACTGCTGAAGTTTTCATTTGCGTAATTCTAATTAGAACTAACACTACCGTAGCAGAGAGCAATGGAAATTGGATAGGAAATCGCTTTCTTCACTTGAAATGCAGATGTAAAAACATTTTATGATTTGCTAATTCAGCACCTTGCATATTATGAAAATCGTAAGATTAACGAGAATAATATGATCGTCAGATATTTTTATCTCTCAATTGAAGTTTTGTAGATCTTATTTAAAGATGCAAGTTAGCAAGAATGAAATAGATTTGACAAACTATTGAAGTACTTCATTAAGTGCTGAAGTTTTTGATTGGCAAAAAATTTTCGCTTATTATAAAAGCAAATAAAAAAATTAATCACATGAAGTCAGTTGTTTTTCATAACTTCAATATTTCGTAATTTACTGGGTATGCAAATGTGCATGCAATGTTCTGAAGACTAATTGAACCTAGACGAAATTTTTTGTAAAAATCGCTCAGTTTCTTTAGAGTTTTGGTGGTCCCCCAAAGAGTTCTATCGATTTTCTTTATGACTTGAAACGATTTGAGCAAAAATGAAAGTGGACGATTTTGCAAAGTTAGCCTTCCAATTTCAATTGTATTTTTGATTGCTTAAAACGCCAGAACTATTTCTAAAACCGATTGAGAACTATAGAACTCTTTGAGAGGCCACTAGAACTCCAATCTTTTTTTTTTAAATTTTGGAAATGAGGGGCGAACTTCACACAGGTTACAATATAGCACCTACACTATATATTTACTTACAGGGTGAACAAAGATTTTGGGATACACGGTAAAAAATTTTTACTACTGTTGAACTTGAGTGAACATCCAAGTTAAAATTCCTGTTCGGTGTGGAAACCATTTCCTACCAATGTGTAAATTTCCATGCTTGTGAAAATCGTTTACTAATAAAGTACTATTTTTCCAAATACTGTGGGAATAGATTACTGGGGATTACGAAATTTATTCATTCGTGTGTAAATGTAATTTATTTATTTATTTATTCGCTTAATACAAGCAAGTAACTTAAACCTAAGCCTTAAACAAATATCACATATATACATTACTACACCTAAAAAAGAAACAATTAACAACAACAGGTGGGAAGATGGGTGGGGGGGGGGGAGGTGGGGTAGATTAGGCGGGATTGAGGATCAAATTCCTTAAGAAATCCTTGCTGCAATGGAAATCAAAGGACGGGAGGGAATTGGCCATTCGAAGCATCCTTATGAGGGGTTCGTTGAGGCCGTAGTTGGTACGGTGGTTGATGGGACGGAAGAGAGAAACTGATCGAAGACTACGGGGATTAGTGTTAAGAGAAACCGATTGCAGCAGAGACTGGCAATCGATGCAACCGGAAAGAAGTTGGTGTAAGAACAGGATATCAGCTGCGTCACGCCTAGGGTGGGGATGCAAGCCAATAAGTCGGAGCCGGTGCTCATAAGGGGGAAGGGACTAAGGGTCGGACCAAGGGAGGTTACGAAGGGCAAAGCGAAGGAACCTACGTTGAACAGACTAGATTCTGTTAACATGAGTCGATTGATAAGGAGACCAGACCGGAGAGGCGTACTCAAGGATGGGTCGGACGAAGGAAACGAAGAGGGCTTTAGATTTAAATAGGGATCGGAGAATTCTCGAGACCAGCGTTTAACAAAGCCTAATGTGGCATTAGCTCTACCAATAATATTATCAATGTGGGACCGAAAGTTCAACTCACGGTCGCACAGCACGCCCAAGTCGCGAAGCGGGGTAACCGACGGGATTTGATGTCCTGATAGCGTGTAGGGCCTAAGAGGAAGAGGGAGGCGTTTGCGAGAGTAGTTGATGGACTGGCATTTGGACACATTGAGGTCGAGAAAATTCTTATTACACCAAGTGCAGAAGCTATCAAGGTCAGCTTGGAGGAAGACAGAATCGGATGGGGAGGAGATTCTCTTAAAGATTTCTTCCTATAGGCCCGTCGATTTAGCTGTAAGATAACATAAGATGTTTTTGCAGTGATCGCATTGAGGTTGAGTTAAACAAAGAAAGTAAAGAAAGTAGAAGCATAAAGAATTTGCACAAAATTTGTGCCTGTGGTCGTCGCTCGAGAACCCCATGACGTCATTCAGTATTCAGCGAATTGTGAGCCCACCCCGTAGTTCCCCAGACATGTGCGGCAGGAACATTTCATCTAGCTTTCTGTGCCAAATTACCCAACTACCAAGCACTGGAAATCCGTGTTTGGGGCAAGAGGAGTACGCACAAACCAAGCGTAAACAGCATAGATGTGGATTTGCGAAAGGGTACGGTACGTTAGGTACACACATGCTCAGAAAAATTCGCAAGACAATTGCTGCAAACAGCCACTCATGAGTCATGACTCATGTAGCTCTGCTAGACTGCTAGAGCGATGCGTACGCCACCCATCGAGCCCATACACACTGCAAAGTGGGTGGCTGGGCGTATGTTCTACTCTCCTTTCACGGCTGCGAATGAGTAGTCCAGCAAATCTGACTCAGCTCAAGTAAACTTTCCCCTTTCGAAGACTCTTTACCTCGCTCGCAAGTCACACAGGCCGAAAGCCGTCGAGAATTTCGTCAAATGCGAACTTGTATTGGGTGCAAGTTCTTATGTTTATACTTTTCTTTGATCGCATTAAGGCACGACTGCAAGGCGCAAGACACACGGTACAAAAAGTTCTCATACTAAAACACACTTGCAACGCTCAGCTCAAGATGATCAGGTGAGATGATCAACTACAGGTGATCGATCGCGGAGAGAGAATGACAAGCATTTGCGAATAATTAAGATTGTGTATAAATGAAAGACTACAATTAAAACATAAATTTGTAAGGGAAAAGTTGAGTTTCAATTATGAAAGCTACTTTCCTGCTCGAAATATGGAGAACATACGACGACTTGCAATTCCTTCCATTGCAATGTTAGTAATTGCAGTTAATTAAGCAAAAGTTTTTGAAGAAATGCGTTCACTCTCTTTAAAATAACTTAACCTGTTTTATAAGATGACGGAAAAATATGATATAAATGATTAAGAAAAACCAATTTTGATTGCTCTGTGCTCTTCTAGACAATGCAAACATCAATTTTATTAGCATCTAATTGATGGCTATGAATGGGGCAAAATATATAATTTATAAGCATCGTGGAGAAATCTTAATAGATCTAGTATTTCCTAAATAAGATTGTTTTGATTGTATATATTGATTCAAGAAAATTTAGAGGTACTCCCTATTTTTTTGGTTAATTTTATGATGTAGTGTCAAATCTGTAACTAATGAAATTTAAAAATAATAAAACGTAAGAAAATGCCATCCGATTTATAATATATAAATCGTATTATAACAAACTTTAATGTAGAATAAACCAGCAAATTATTCTCAAATTATTTCTCTCAGCATTTTTGAAAGTAATTTATATGTCTTAAACTTGTAGAGTGTAATTTATCATTTTTTTCGTATTACGCGTGCGTAATGAAATTTAAAAAAACAACTTAGGCGACGATGTTGAGAATCACAAGCGCATGCGCTGTTAAATGGAGTGAAGACATGGACAAAAGTCTCTTATATCATTTTGATTAATTTTTAATTTAAACGTTTTCCGATTTTTAAATCCGATTACAATTATCAACATTCAAGTACCGTATATACGTTATTGCTGTGGTTATTGTGATGGTTTTCTTCCCTTATTTTTAAATCATGTAAGTTTAAATTTGTCAAAGGAAGCGGAGAACACTCAAATAACATTCTCTATAGACTAAACAGTTTTGACTTTCTGCTCCTGTGCTCGTAAGAATATTATATGTATCTGCGCTTTATGCATCCGTACCTATATATGCAAAACAATTACAAACAGCTACTAATGCCGCCCACGCTGTTTGGTCTGAAAAAAAGTGGCACCTTTAAAAAAATATAGGAAACTCCCACGCCACTTGGCATGGTGTTGCTTTAAAAATTTTACCCTCTGCTTTTTTCTAATACTGCTGCGAGGCTTTACGCAAAGTTACTTCAATTTTCCTTTGATTCTGTCGCGACATATTTACCAGGACTATTTTCATTCAATGCAATATTTCCATGGTGGTGACGATGTAAACAAAAGGCTTACTATTGATTACTCAACCTGTGATGTTGGTCAGTTCGTCGTAGTATTGTTGGTTGGTATTGCTGAAGCGATGAATGATTGCGCCCAACAAGTACAGCGGATTTATTGTCGTAAAAGCATTTAACTCATGATTTGTGTTCCACTGCAGACTTCCCTTCAAATTTACAGATTTTAAGTTTTGGGAATACATGTGTATATGTACCAAACAAATCCGCATTTAACTGGTGATCGCTGTGCTGCATATACTTGCAGCAAAGTGTCGAGACTCGAGAAAATTCATTTCAATGTAATTCGCGGTGCGATAGAGTGATCGGGAGAGGAAACCGCTGATGCTATGCTATCATGTGTCTCGCTTCTAGCGGCGATCTTGTCAAACAGAGCGCATTCGGTGAATTTCATTAATAATAATTACAATAATAATATGTCATATGTTGAACACGGGGAGTTTTTGAAATATTCGTCCAATTTTATTAGCTCCTCAAGCTGTCGTAATTATTCGTTTACTCTTCCCCTCAGTAATGTGCTAGTTGGAGGGATCACGCCACCCACTAGCTTTTTGATGTTGGCTTACCTGCGTGCACGATCCCTTAAACGTAGTGTTTTTCCCCGGTTTTCTAAAGTTCGAAAGTGTATTGGCGCAATATTTGCAAAGAACGATTCGTTTCGTTCGACTGCACACCGTAGTAGAGTTTCCGATGTTAAATGGTGGTAACAGAAAACAATTACAAATATCTAAGAAAACTGGCAGTACTGAGGTCGTAAAATAAAGAAAACAAATATAACTGTTGTGGTTTGAATGTTGGCAAAAGTGGACTCACCTGTATGAGTCATGGGCTGGTAAGTGTTCTCAGGTGTTTTAAAAAATTACATCGAGTTTGTTACTAATTTTTTTTTTATTTCTTTCTACCGTGAATCGCTTTTTGGTTTGGTTAGTTACACTTCAATTTTTCCACGAACAATTTAATGATTATTAGGATTTTTTTTAGTTTTCTAAATGCTTCTTGGTATTTCAGTATTTGTTGCCAGCTCGCTTCCCGACAAAACATTCTTTTATCTATATACAGGGTGTCATTTTAATCTATATTCACAAAAATCTCAATTATTTCGTTGGGGAAGCGAGATAGCGAAAAATGTGGAATGCAAAAGTTGGAAGGTGTCAAGGGGGAGACCCGACGGTGACCTTGTCGTTTGTCCTTTAGGTCGAGGTCAAAGTCATTGTAAGGTCAACTTTTCTTCTTTTTTTTTCAAATGGGAACCCATATTTTTAACCCGGGATGTGGAAAGACCCAAAAATATTACGTTTGGTTATGATCTTGAAATTGACCTTAAGGTTAATTTCATTCGGTTGCGTAACATTGGCTTTTTTACAGAATTAGGTTGTTAGCCTTATGTCCAACCCCCATTTTGGAGGACCAATATCCCTCTCTCGTTAGTTACCGACCATACTTCCCTGCTCCGTATCTAGGAGGCACCACGTGACGGTGAGAGCAGGAATTTGGTAGAAGAGCATCGTGAGCATCGTGCGGTCCGCGTGCACTACCACTTTATGCTCCCCTATAAATACCCTAAGTGGGTATAATGAACAAAAAGTTCATCTGATGGCTATGGCGTATATAAAGACGCAAGCGACGAAAATACGTTGCCACTAGAACCACTAGTTGTATATTTAATGCAGGCAGCAACCCAATGATATTTAGAAATAATTGTTGCTCTGCTAATTTATTTATTTAACATTTTGAAAATATCTGCCAGCGTTTTGTTGACAACTCCTTGATGAAATAATGTTTTTTTTTTCAGACGGTATAGCTGGAACCGGCACCATAAACTCACCGTGGACACCTGTAAGTGCCGGTCCACCAGGTCCGTTGGGGCCGGCAGACACCAACGGTACCATGACAGATAGCAAAAATTTAGACGTAGGAGATATGAGTGATGTAAAATGATGCTATCAACACAATTTTCCTACAGTATTAATTGCTGCTTTGTTTTAACAGGACGAAAAAGATCTCTCATCAGCAGATGCTGAGGGAGTATGGAGCCCAGATATTGAACAAAGCTTCCAAGAAGCTTTGGCCATATACCCGCCCTGTGGAAGACGTAAAATTATATTGTCTGACGAAGGAAAAATGTATGGTGAGTGTTATAAAAATAAAGTGATGTTTTTGTTTAGACGACATTTCAGGTTGAGTAAAGAGTTTTCCGCCAAAAAAGTTTATATTTTAAAATTTAAGAGACATACGAATACAGCTGAGCTAGTGAGGATAGTAATCTCCGTTCGAATCTACAATCGTCTGCCAACGTTTTGGCAACTTTTTGTGTGGGCGAGTCCAGAAAGAGATTGACCTCAGTCTTGACTTCCTCATTTGAATTGAAGATTGAGCCATCAAGATGCAGCTGCAAATGCAAAAACAGGTAGAAATCCGAAGGGGCCATGTCTGGGCTGTATGGTGGATGTTGCATCAAATCTCACTCCCACTCGTAGAGCGTCCAGCCAGTCATCGCACTATGTGGTCGAATTCGCGTTGAAAAATTTCTGTTTTGCTCAATAATTTTTTTTAACTGCTCACAAACAACTTCAATAGGACAGCCAGAACATGGTTCAATGCCGAAATTTCCAGCTTTAAACTTCCGAAACCAAACTTTGACTGTATCATAAGAAACAGTATTCATACCTAAACTTCAAGACATTCTTTGGTGGCATGTAGTCGCCCTGAGTTTGTTACGGAACTCATAGAACATAATCGTTCTGAACTGTTGACGTGATAGCTCCATTTTATAAACTTTTTTGACGCACAAGATAATAAATTTGTAACAAACAAATTACACAGTCCTGCAGTCCCAAGTGTCAGCGTTCGAATGCAATACCCGTTTGTGGAAAGCCTAGCAACCAAAGAAATTACAGCTGTAGGCGTGAGAGTATTTCTCATTGACGGAAAACTTTTTACTAAACCTGATATTTCATTTTGTGCATTTCATCTGGCTTAAATGACTCTCTTTAACTGACAACCATGCAATGTAAAAATTGAAAACTCTCAATTTTTTTTTTTTAGCGTATGTCAGACTTTTGAATATCTTTTATTAAATTTCTGCAATTAAAAATTATAAGTTACATATTATGTGAGTCTAATATAATGCCTCTGGTCAATTGGTTATTATAAAGCTGCGTGTAAAATATCAGCTACGTACGTGCATACATATATGGTCAATAGTCATAGGTTTGCGCAGGCTTAAAGCAATGAAGGTATTGTTCAGTGATGGGAGCGGGTCTGTACGAGCTGCGTGTCCGGGACCTCGATGAACAACTGCACCCCATCTCGTGGTCCTGAATACTACCGCCGGCACTACAAGTCTACCCGAGGGACCGAAATTCCCACCAGCAAAACGGAGGGTTTAGAAAAATTTAGAGAATTGAAACGTAAAAAAACATTATTAAGCTATCTGAGGGATGAAATTAGTGAATTTTAAAATAAAAATTTCGTATCAGTAACTTGATGTTCTTAAACAATGATATGCTTCAATAATTATTATGACTAAAAAGGTACTTTTGGTTACTGTTATATGTGATATTATATATATATAATATATATATAATACTTATATAGGTTTGTAATTACAAGCAAGTAACTTAATATCCTGGGTGCGTATCGTGCGTTGCTACTCCCAATCTTGGGTTCATATGCGTTTTGTTTGACAATGAATTATTTTTAGTATTTACTTAGTGTTGCCGTACGAGCTTTTTTTTGATGGCATTTTTCAAAATTTTTCTAAATTTTAGTCACTTTCATAACACTAAATTAGTTTCTTTTTATAACCTAGATGTAGAATAAACAGGGCGTACCGTAACTAGCTAATACGAAGTACACCTTGTTATTGCTCGTGATGAACTGAGTAACAAATTGTAAAGGCATTTTGCCTGGTGAAGCCTTGTTTCAGAGATAGGGACTATTAATGCGGGGGCTGCACATTTTTGACCTTGCCAAAGAAAATTGCGTATATCTCCTAGCAATCTGGCCGATATGTGAGCAAAAGTAGTTATAAACAATGGGTAATGGAAGTAACTATTTAAAACTAGTAAGCCTTTTAATTTTATTTTTCTTTAGAGAAATATACGAGTAGCTCTGCTGTTTTTGTACTTAATCAGTTACTCCGCTTTTATATGGACAATTTCAGATAAATGCATACAAGTAAGCGCTGGTTTGTGTGATTATTCTAGAAAATGCAATTAATGATTGGGATTTCCATAAGTAATAAAATCAGTATCATTTTGTTTCGCTAAATCGCTCCGAGTTCTGGAAACAAAAAAATATTATGGTGTACCTAACCAGTTGCTCGCCAGTGTACGTTGCAAATCAGAATTTACTAGAGAAATACCGTTTCAACAAAAGCCTGGAAGTCGTCTGCGAATAAGAAACTAATCGAGTGAGTAGGCATACTAATGATGCCGTTAATATATTATATTGAACAGATTGTTTGAGCGACATTGGTAATTTGAAAAATTCCGTTAGTAATAGCAATTGACTAAGGGCCCAGTCCCATAGCACCGTCACCGTCAACGCCACCCTCAGAGAGTCTTCGTGCCCATTTCGGGTACTCTTCGGACTGGAAAAACTTGTTTTTTTGTATGGGAGACGAAACCCGAAGACTCAAATTAACGTTGAGGGGAACGAAAAAGAGTAGGGCGTCAAGCCACCGTCAAGAGAGAATTTTTACTTCGGTTCTGACGAATGTTTAGAGGGGAAGCATTGTTTGCGTTAAGTACTTCAGTAAAGTAGGTAATTCAATTTTTTTTTTTAATGAAAAAATGTTTAGTTTTTTTTTTTTTATAATATATTGCTTTACAATATATTGCAATTTTTTAAGTTAACAATTCATAAAAAATGGTGTTTCGCCATTTGTTAGAAATGGGATGAAAGGCTATCCCGTCCTTTTTAACTTCTAGGAGTTTTAACTTAGAGCGACTATTCTAGCACGTTTAGATAAAGCCCAATGAGAACTAGCAACACTATTCAACCCCTCAGAACCACTCTTAACTGAAAAACAACAAACAAACTATTATTGTAATGTAACCCGACCTACGAGAAATAGTTCTATGTAATATACTTACGTCGCGTTTCGAGGTAGTTTATTTCAGTCAAGGGTGGTGTTCTGCAAAATATACAGACAGAGTATCCGTACACAAGAAATAACTTTTTAACAAGAAATTGAACCGATGAAAAAAGAAACTGAAAAGGGAAAAATAATAATGAACCTTTTTAGTTTTAATAACTAATCTTCTAAACTAATGTATGTAACTAATTTTCAGTCGGCGCGCGCCTTTAATAGTGCCCATACACTTACCGGCCGCGGTAAGTTGAACTTATTACAACTTGCGTGGTAAAATACTCACAGAAACCTTGATTGAAATAACAAGTTCACGAATTTGTTAAAGAACAGACAGCAACACACTGCTGTTTGGCTTGTAAATTTATTTTATTTTGCTATCGTAGCTTATAATACTAAGCTGAATAAGAAAATGAATATTCTTGTAGACATCCAATTGTTCTGTATACCGAACAGTGCCCCAGTGGTTCTTAATATATCATACAACATCGTCGAATATGTCATGTGTAAATTCTTGTTACTTTCACACGACAGAAAGAATTTTATTGATTTACTAAAAGGTTGTTAGCCCATAAGCTTTAAGACCAAATGCCAATTTTAAGACTACTATTCAGAAAATTAGATCGTCTGTAAAGTGTAAAGTGCATTTTAACTATTTTCTTTTGCAGTTTAATGTTATTACTTTGCCATTTCAAGAACTACAAAACGCACTGCCGATTTTTTCTCTATTATGTAGGTACTAACCGTCACAATACATACATATACCGCAAACTTTAATTTCTCAAAAAATCTATATTATTTGTAGGTATTCTTGAACGGATTACCCTATGGGTTGTGCGGAATTTTCTTATGAATAATCGTAATCGTGCAGTTCACTGTGCCCGACATGCATACGGTATAAGGAACTTCCCAAGCAGCACTAGAAATATATATTGGGGAAGTGAGTGAGATTGAAGCTGATTAACACTTTGACCTAGAACTAGTTCTGATCAGCTTATTATTTTACAACAAAATGACAACATGTTATGGGTATTTAGCGTGTTCGTTTTTATATCAAAGAATATCTACGCACTAAGACGACCCTATTTTTGAGAAAATATGCAAAACAATTTCAACAAAAATAAAACAAAACAGTTTTCCATCTGAGAAAACAAGAGGACAGTAAAGAATTGCATATTTATTTTAATACTATGTTCACACCAAGCTATATTGCAAAAATTAAGGTTTCAATATAGAGCCATATTGGCAGTGTTCACACCGCACTATAGTTCGACAGTTATAAAGAAATAGTCGCAAATTTGTTAATTTGTTCAAAAAATTGTAGTAGTTGCAAATAATAAATGAAGTGTACACTGTACAATTAATTAAATGTAGGGTATCAACATAAATTAATACAGTACAAAAGAAAACGCAATTATTCAAATATTTCAATTTGCATGACAAATATATTCGAACGTCAAAAAACCAGAATTCTTTTTGCAGGGGTGAAAGCAATTTGTTACATTCAATTACATTCAATTTAGCCGCAATTTAGTTATATTGCAAAAATTTTAATTTAACAAAACTAAAAGAACACACTTTTGTAGCAATGTGAACTAAAAAGTAAAAAATAATTTTTAAATATAAAGATTTTGTTCAACAACTATAGGAAGTCTTCGACCTCGATATAATTTATTTTTTTTTTTTTTTTGAAAAAAATATAAATTAAAAAAAAATTAAGCAACAATGTTTTATTTAAGATAGCACTAGAACTAAAAAATAAAGTTTTTTTCTACTTATACCCCCAGAATTTTGGTTATACCCAATTTAAAAAAAAAAAAACTTGGGGTGCCAATGAATTATGACAGGAAATACATAAAATATGCCTACACCGCTTACATAAATTTTCAATTGCAAATATTATGAAGAGTTAATAATTGCTTTTACTTATCATTGAAACGAATCGGATACAAAAACATCAATTTTCTCTATATGCACCTCGGTGTTTCTTATCTAATAGTGCACTATCAAAACTTGTTATTAACTAGTACGGAAAGTATAATTGGTTTAGGTTAATTATAAAATACCCTAGATATAAAACGGCTCAGTTTTAACGCTGAAGAGACGTTTGTTTAGAAATCGTGTAAGACACCGTGCAAGAACAGTTTTTTATCTTAAAAATAAAAATTTGTTCTAAATTATTAAAAAAAGCATGTAAAAAAGTAAGTTTTCTGTATCAGTAAAATTTCAAGATCGTGTAAAAAACTGTTTTAATAAAAATCCGTACAAATAATTAGTTGTAATACGTATTTAACGAATGAAAGTTAAAATATAAAAATTCAGTATACAAAACGTTTGTATAAAAAATTTTTGTACGGCAACACTAAGAAGGAGTTGCCCGAATTTGGTGATCTCGAACTTGGCCTTACAATATTTTAACAAAGTATTATTATACCAAAGGAGAATGGGCGTTTTTGGGCAATCGGGGGCCATGGATAAAACTAGTGTCAAATAAAAGTACTGTCACTTAGTAATAACTTTTGCTATGAACGTTACATTGTATTTCATTTAGAAGAAAAATATATTTAAATGTAAAAATTGCATAGAGCAATAGTCAACCTTATATGGCAACACCAATAAGGTTGTGTTCATGTTCGAACTTGACCTTACAATTTTAACGAAAATTCTTGCACTGAATTTTAATCTTCTAGCTAAAAGCGTTCTCGAGTTATCGTCTGGCAGGACAGACAGACTGACGGACATGCATAAAACGGTTTCTTTCCAATTCCCAATCATGAATATAGAGTACAATTTTTCTGTCTCCATTATTTCCTGACGTTGCAAACTTTTACTCAAGACTAATATACCATCTATGGTATAAAAATACAAGAATTGGAATTTTGCCTGGATATAACTGACAGTCGTCAAACATACATGTATCTACTGTTTTCAGAGTCACAAACCAGTAAATTCATCAAACCCATGTAATCGGTTTTCATTTTAGTACCCTCAATCATTAGTTTCACATTCTGATGACTTATGGTACATGCATAGCACACATGTACACTATGAGTGCCAGATGCACCAGGTAGGATGCTAATAAAATTGTTACAATATGAAAATAATATTGGAGAAAACTTCACAATTTCCATACTTGCGTACTTTGCGTACTTTCGTTAGTACTGTAAATATCGAATATTAAACAGTTTTGAGTATTTCAAAAAGTCGTGTTTCCATAGCCGAACCAACAGAAGGCAAAAGGTTAAGTGTGTTCGAGGTAAATCAAATAACAACAATGTAAACTAAATTCTCACAAGGAAAATTTTAAAATATGCAAGGAAATATAACATTGAAACGTATCTCCAGGAAAAATACCGATGAGGTTTATTAGTATTAGATTAGTATTTGTCTTCGAATGCAGCAGATCCGCACGCATCCTGTGATTCTAATTCTATGAATGTGAAATCGCATTAAAGGTATCAATCAAAAGTGGAATATGTGTATAATATGAATTGCATTACTCTACTATATTATTGTTTTGCTTACGGATCTGTACTTCAACGTGAAGCAATGCATCCATGATGACCCTCCTTTATTTATAACTACATCTGTGCGGAGGTATTGGACCGAAACACTGCCACTGCCATTCCATTCCTCCCCTGTACATGTAGAAGATTCTCCTGTTCAGTAGCATCCAACAAGGAAGAAACAGAAAGCTTCAGAGAACTCCAGGCGAAGCCCAAAGTCGACCACCGATGGTTGGGAAAGGTTCGCAGCTCTGCAGTAAGTCCGTGTTCCCAGAATCGGATATATAAAATTCTTGTACAATGTACATATATAACTTCTGCTATTGTAGTACGTACGTCGTACATATAAGAAAAGGTAACTATAGTTATTTAGAACGCTCTGAATATGGCTATACAGTATACAGTATACCTGTATACATGTGTATTTCTTTTTATACAAATATACCTTTATATCTAAATATAAATATATAAACATCTGTAGATATGTATTCATATACACGTAAGACTAAAATGTGCTGCGAATAAAGATCAAAGGGGGGATGGACGGAGATAGTAGAGCAAAATTATGCCAAGAATGTGCAATTAGTGAATGTACTAAGCGTGTTTTAAAGTCTTGGAGTTGCTGTTGGTACGTTCTCCTTATGTTAGATATTCTTCGCATCCATTCGTCTGCTCAATGCTGCTTTTCTGGCTATCCTATCCATGTACCCGTAAATACGTAACGGTATAAACATTTAATATACATAAATGCAACTATAGTAAGGATGGAGTTAGACACGACTGCTTTACATTCCATAGCCGACGAGTATATAACTTTAATATTTCCCTATGAAGTTGAAATAACATCATCCTTTGATATGTCCTTTAATTATTTCCGAAAAGCCTTGAATAAAAAACCATTTATAAGTAAATAAGGGCAGTTGAATTGGGATCGTATGAAATACCTGACAACCTCATACCATACAATTAGCAAATAAATGTTGCTTTTTCAGTTCGTAGAAATATTTATTTGCTGAAGGGCGGCCACTTCTGAAATTTTTCAATTGAAATTTAATTTTGTATGACTGCCTTTATTTTACATTTTCTTTTTCGTTTCACTTTTTTTATGTCGTATGGCAATGAAAGTGTTTAGTAAAGAAATATATTTATATGATTTCATTCTTAGTGCCTAGAAAGTTCAAAATTTTTTTGGAAAATAAACGGTGCAGCTGAAAGCAAGAGGAAAACAATTCCATTTGACATATTATGAACTTCCACTGTTTTCTATTCGTTTGATTTGCAAGTGCTTATCTATTTAAATGTAGATAATATTTGGCATACTCCATTTTTACCCGGTTGAGGCAAAGCAAAAAAAAAAAAAGGGGTTATGTTATTAGGAGTCAATGTAACTGTATTTAAATGTGTTCCACCATGGCGCTTAAATTAATCATCCGATTTTGATGAATGAGGTGTCAATTGCTTCGTTATTTTTGTCTGGGTGACATAGGCTATATTTTATAGGAAAAACACTGCAAATTTTACACAACGGTTTATTATTTCCAAAAAATATGACATTTTTCAAGTCACGGCTAGATGGCCGTACTGATCATGTGAAATGATTTCACGTTTTTTAATCCACCAAAATTTCAAAATTCTATTACTCAAAAACCAATTGATATAAATTCATGCAATAAAATGTGTTCTATTGAGTAATATTAGAGCACGGTATATTCCGAGTTTTATGAAAAAAGCTAGAACGGTTTCGGAAATATGATTTTTTCAATATTTGGTTCCTCAATCCCCAATTTTAGGAATCCCCAAGATTTTTCTTGTTTCATACTTTTGAGTTGACAAATAGTCCGTACTTCGGGTTTTAGTTTTTTAAACATTTTGTTTTTAAAACTTGCATTCTTATACCTCATAAAACAAAGATACGACATCCCTATATTTATACTCTAGATCAGTGGCTTCCAACCTTTTTAGTCGTGACGCTTTTTACTTGAATACGGCACAAAAGGAGGGTTATGAATTTGGCAGTCTATGTATGTAATTATGTATGTATGGACGTTCATCTATTCCTTCGTAGCTTCCTGCACTACTCATCAAATTTTGGACAAACTAGGTGTTGTATTTGTATGAATGCTCCTCGCAACATACTATTCACATTATTCAGAAATGGGTTATTCATAAAATAATTTTTCTTCCAAATTTTACTTTTTTGCATAATACTTGCTCAGTTACCTTATCTTAGATGAATGAAATATAAATTCTGGCTCTAAATTTCAAAAAACAAACGGCTTTTGTTTATTTTAAATACGCAAACAACTCTAAAATTTAAACAAATTCAACCAACTCTAAATCAGCATTTTTGCAGTGTTTGCACTCATTGCAGTGCAGAGTGCTTAATTCTTTCAACAACAAGAAGATGCAATAGCAATAGAAAGCCAAAAGTTACAGTAGCATCAGCAAACGGCGCTTTTGCTACTTGAATTTATCTGGCAGCGCAACAAGCATATAAGCATCAACAAATTCAAATTTGCTTGTGCTTTCCCACCCTCAACCCATCAAATTTAAAGTTGAAATGAATTTACCTTGGTTTTTTATTTATATATATTTTTTTTTTATTTTCAGGAAGGAATGAATTAATAGCGCGCTACATAAAACTTCGTACAGGAAAGACGAGAACACGGAAGCAAGTCAGTTCACATATTCAAGTCTTAGCGAGAAGAAAATTACGAGAAATTCAAGCTAAATTAAAAGTTGTAAGTAGCTCACTGTTAAAATGATATAAAATGGCAAAGCCTTTTATTCAATTTGTCTGATCGAACATACGTACTCCTCAACAGCAAAGATATCTTCTTAATGGAGAATTTCGAGTAGATACAACTAAGTTCGTACGGAATTCTATGCTCAAGTGGAAGTTACCTAAAGAACAATTATATTATCAACCTTTTAATAGCAATAACTCTGAATTGAAAAGGACCGAACCTAGACTTACAAAGAACTGAACTTGAAGTAAAAGGTTTAATTAGCACTTGAATGTCGTTAGTTCTTTAATACCTGGATTGTTCGGTTTGTTATATGAACTGCGCAGCCACCAAATCAAACTGCATTAGAATTTATTTTTGAGTGATCAATCGATAGAAAGCAATTCGTCTAATTGTAAGCGCAAAATGTTAGCGATTTGCTCTTTTACCCCTTTATTTCTACCGTCATTCTTGAACTTCTCATAAAAACGATATGTAAATTGTCCTTATTAAACAAATTATTTAATTAATTAGTAATGCTCGTAAGTGTTCGTACGATAAAATTTTGTAGGAAGTCGAATCAATTTCACATAATAGATCAATCCATACCAACCAAGTAGTAAAAAAAAAAATTAAGTTGGTAGCTTGACCTTTTTTTAATATTTTTTATGCTGATTTGTTTTATAAATTGTTAACACGCCCAATTGGAAATATTATATTTTAAGGAGGTATAAATAGCCAAGCATACATTTATTAGGAACGATATTTATTCCAATTGACCTATTGTCAGGCACCAACACACTACAAAAGAAATACGTTGTGTTTGTATATTGCATTCCTTCTCATAGAAAAAGCCGATGAAAACGTAAATTTTTGAAATTTCAGGTTTTTTTTATCATATAAGGAGCAAAAATTAAATGTAGTAATTATATATTTTCTTTAAATATTATGTTTAAAATGGAGTATGTTTGATCTTCTAAATCACATAGGTATTGACGAAACCGCAAATCCTTGCATTGACTGAAATTTACCTGTAGACTTGAACAAAAATAGCTTCCATAAACGGTAAAAAAAAAATCCCTAACTTTTTATTTTTATCTTTAGACACATGCAGGAATCAGCATAAAAAAATAAATAAAAAATGGTCAAGCGGTGACCGTTGGACCACTTGATATTGATATAATGTATTACTGCCCACAAATATTATTTTTTTTTTAAGTTTCATGACCAGTATGTTACATTTTTACCTCTATTAAGAGACTTCGTTTGTTCCATGTAAAAAGTCTGAAGTTTTAAAATATTTTCTTTTTACTTTCCTTAAGTCGTGTACAAAAATCAAAATAGAATTAGATTAATTTTTAAAAATTTATAATTTTGATTAAACAAAACTAGATATTAAAATCTGTTATTACATGCGCAATAACATATTATTGCAAAAATATTCTATACTTAGCGATTTATGCCAACTCGTACAATTTTCTAGGATCACATTGGTGGCAAGGAGAAATCACTTCAAGCTATGTCGAGTATGTCAAGTGCACAAATTGTTTGTGTGACAGCAGGAAAAGGTTTAACCGTGGCCGGACCACCGCCACCTAATCATCCAATGCATTCGCCGTTAGCTTATCCTGGCGTAAGAACACTACCTTCGACTAATTCTTAATCTTATTTTAATCCATGTGCGTGTATGAGTCAATCATTTATTCACCACAGCAAACGCATCTGCATTGTTTTTATTCACCACAGTAAGACCAGGCTTTTTTCTTTGAAAAATTTGCCTGTTGTCCTAGTCTGTATTTGCTATTGGTGTTGATTCATTCATATTGGCGATTTTACTTACTTTGATGATCTAATTTTATTAGACTAGTCCCATTTTCATTTCAATATAAATAGATGCTCTAACTAATAGCTTAAAAACTGCATAAAAAACTACTGTGTAGGTCGTATGCTTTTTTTGTCCACTGGAAAAGAAGCAGATGTGTACTTCGAACGATTAAATTGTTATTATTCTTTTACTATATAGTATATTCGTAATGTAGTTGCAAAATTGCCAGTTCGTTGCACTTTAGTCTTTTATTGCCTCTTTCATTTGTGCCGATCCAAATGATTTTAACTGTTTTAAAAATAATTTCATCAATTCGGATTGCGGACCCAAGCAATCGTTTCCCAAAATTTTTGTTATCACTGAAATCATAAATTTCCAACGTATATAATCGGTAAAACGAATTTCTGTATAATTCACATATGCTCGTGCCTTTATGAATTATACAATACTAAAAATGATATTATAATAAGTTACAAATAATTATGAAAATTGTAATTAAGATGTGGTATGGAATATTTTTATACCATAGATATAGGCAGTGGTGTAGCAAGGTGCGGTGGTATCCGGGGAGTAACATTTTCCAATGAATTCGCAGACTATGCGGAGCTTTTAAGTTTTATGTATTGTCCGACCAAAGTCAGTTTTTGGCTACAATAAAGCTACAATAAACGAATGGATTACAGAAATATTTTATAATAATTCTTGGTTCAATAACAATCTGTTCTACGTATTATATTTTTATAACGTGCGTAGGTCCTAGATGAAGAGGGTATATTATTTTTGATCGAACGTTTGCAACGCCTTGAAATAGTTGTAATAGAAAAAATAGAATTATGTCACAGATATACCCAGAGGTCCAGGGCCCATACAAAATTTCATGCCGAGAAAATTTTGCTCGCTAGCTATAGCGACCCCGGTTCCTTCACTCTCTCAACTCCCAGTTTCCATTGAAAGCTAAACACGTCGCTTGGAGAGGAAACTGAAAGCTGAGAGAATGAAGGTACCGGGGCCGCTCAGCGAGCATATTGTCTTATCACGAAATTTTGTATGAAACCTTGATACCTGGGTTTATCTGTGACTATATTATGATGAGTCCGGAAACAAAACTCGCTCATTTCACTTTTTGACGTAGAATACTTTCTTTTGACGTGTGAGTTTTGATGTGAAAAAACCTTTGCCGTTTAAATCACTTTTATCCATTCACTAACCTGACTAAATAACTTTGTTTGAGAGAGGGTTTGAAATTTTTAACAGAACTTTAGGGTAGTAAACGTGGATGGATTTACATAAGTTTTTTTTTTTATTTTGAATAAAAGAAAGGAAAGTTTTCCGCTGGAGTCAAATTTTTTTTTACGTTTTCGGGGTTTTTGGAATGGGCAGTGGTATCTACCCCTCCTGGGATTGACCAATTTGAGCTGTGTGTAATATCAACTTCAAGCTCTTGCGGAGTAGGTACTATTGTTTATTCTTCTGAAGGAAACTTCTTTTACTGGAATATCGTTAAAATGCTTGATTTTCGAACTTCTGTACAAAATAGGTGCAGGCTGGTGTAGGGGCCTTATTTTGTTGTAAACTCTTTAGCATAATGCTTTACATATTTCATGGGAACATTTCAATTATAAGGGAAATAAGTTGATTTAGCTTTTTCATGTAAAATATGTAAAACAAATTCAATTACTTGAAAACTGATTAGTATTTTGCAGTGTTACCTCTTTTATTCTTGGGTCATTCCACATCAAATCATCCAGAAAAGTTATGATTTTTCACTCACCATCTCCGATTTTGAGGAAACGTTATAATTTTTATCTATATTATAGATAGTTTTGAAAGAAATAATAATTTTTTTTTTTTTTTTTTATCTCTATTAGTTTATTTTTAATGTAAGTAAAACCGACATTTTTGAAATTTCCGAGACTTCGTATACTGTTCATAAAACAATTCGTATCTTGGCCTTTTTACTCATACTCCTATGAAAAAATTTAGTATTGTAAAGTGAACTTTGTTGTTTAAAAAAAAAAAAAAAAAAAAAAAAAAAAAAAAAAAAAAAAAAAAAAAATTAAGTTAACATGTTCATTTGTTTGGTTTTAAAAAAATATATTTAGTAATACTTTAAGAGCTTTTTTGCATGAAAACATGTCTTACAAAAAAATCGATATCTGTAAGAAACACAGTGGCAATTTACTCAAATTTTTTTTTAAACTGATCTACACTAAATTTGCTATCTGGTCACGAAATAAAATTTATGGCTTTTTGCCTGATTAATATACCCAAGGTGTCTGTTGTCTGTCTATTGTCTGTTCATCCAAACGATAACTTGAAAACGCTTATAGTTACAGGATTGAAATTTAGTACAATTATACTACTTCGTTACAATTGTAAGGTCAAGTTCGAAGATGAACAAAACCGGGCAACACCTTCACAGTGTTGACATATAAGATACATTATTTTTCCGCAATAATTTGAGTTTCTTGATAAATGCAATTATAACGACTTTCTTTCGATTTATTCGAATTTCGTGACATAGTGGGATATGAATTTTCGCTTTAAGGTTGATATCGATGACAAAGCGGACGGCCTATGGCTCGTCGGACGGACATTGAAATCTAAACATAAAAGAAAAAATTTTCTGAAGCATGTATTATTCAGAGAATAATAAACCAAAATTATAAAGGAAAAAGCCTGTCGCCTCTATTAAAAATAAATGTACGAGCATTAAAATTGATGATGTATTGGGTGATGTGACCACCAATTTAAAATTTTATGTTTAATTAACTTTAATACTAACAATTACTGTTATTTTGTGTTAGAAAATTCAATTGAAAACCATTTTCTTGTACATTTTCAGCAATTCTGGCAGCCAGGTTTGCAGCCAAGTACTTCACAAGAGTAAGTATTACAAATAAATTATATTTTTACAAAAAATAAAGCCGTCTTTTATGATTTCATTTTATATTATATTTAAATCAAAGCAACTATATTGAGCAATTTTATAATAAAGCTTTGGCGTAAACGTCGTATAAATTCAAAATTACTTCTGGAGTGTAATACTTTTTTCTGTAATAATTCTTTCGATAGCCAAAAAGGGTAATATCTCGTGATCCACTTATGGCTAGTTTCACAGTGGAAGCTTAAGCTCAAAAAGGTTTAAACATTAACTTAAAGGATGCGTTGATTTTAAAGTAGCAGTTTTAGTTTTGAACTTGATTTTAGCTTAAGAGGCGACATTTCGTCGCTTAATCTAAGTTTCATATATAAATTAGAATAACATTTCCAGCAAATAGTTGACAATATTTGCAGTACACTACCAAATTGATTCCTATAACTTAAACCCAATTTACCTATGAAATCCGCCAGATTTGAGCTTTAGCTTAAGTTGCTTATAGACGCTTAACTAAATTATGGTTTAAGCTTCCCCTTTGAAATTATATAATTATTATAATAATAATTAATTCATAATGTTCCTGCAGTATGTCTTTAAGATGCAAAATTTTGCTTAAATGATAATTATATTTTATTGAGAAAAATTAACAGAATCTTTTAATGATTGAATTTCTCCGTGCCATCCCCGTATTACGCACATGTACAAATATGAATATTGAATAGCAATGTTTTTTATTTTGTTTTAAATGGTTCATTATATTTTAATATTTCAGTATTAAGCCATTTGCACAACCACCATATTCCGTTGGCAAGCCATCGACCGCTGTATCTGGTGACGTGGAGGCTGGTCTTCCACCAGCGCAGCCTCCTTGGGAAGGAAGAGCAATAGCAACGCACAAATTTAGATTACTAGAGTTTGCGGCTTATATGGAGATCCAAAGAGAAGAAATTGTGAGTGATTGTATAAATATTGATGTAGTCTTGCATTCGCGAGCTTTTAACCTTGTACTCTATAAAGTTCTGCCACAGACAAATCCAGATGTCCAGGTCCCATGTAAAATTTGGTGCCAAGAAAATATCAGCTCTGGCGGCCTGAGATTTTGTTAGGTAGATTTCGAAGAAACATCTACCTATTGAATCGGTATCATGTCACGACTTTCGAAAAAGTGTTTCATAAATTCCCTTTTTTAAATGTTTTCAATAATTTATCACACTATTGTTATCTTTGCCGCTTTCATTGCAGTACGAGTATATTCTGTGATATTTCGCTGGTCACAAGTGCGTATTGTGCAAAAAGTGTTGAGGTTGTTTTATTCAAAAGCTGAGCGCGTCGCGTGGAGAGGACACTGAAAAATAAGAGCGTAAATGTACAGGGGCTGCTGGAATAAAGCTCAAACTGCTAGAGCTGACTTTTTGTTGGCACGAAATTTTAATGGGAATTTTAAGTGATTTTGTTTGATTCGGTAAGATATGGATTTATTGGCCTGATATATCGAGATTTTGTAAGCCACCATTCGGGTAAAACATTTTTATTCGTTTCTTATCTACAGCAATAAAATAATTGAATTTAAATTCAAACATTTTCAGAGTTTCCGCTTTTGATTTAACACGTACAAATTTGTCAAATAGCAAGAAACTGCCGCTATTGGAAGTTCGTCTATCCTTCAACCAAAAAGATGCTGTATAGGGTATGCACAAAAGGTGTCATTTTAAAAAAAAATAAAAAGAAACTGTTATTTTAGAAATATCGGGATATTTTTATTTCAATTGACAGTATACACTATGCGGTTAATAATGAAATACAATGTCTGATAAATGATCGCCTTGGCATCTGTTTAACAAATTGTTTAACAAAGCCCCAAAGAAAGGTCTACGCCAATGCTTCAGAAATGCTTGAAACACCCCAAGATAATATCGTAGCAGTTATTCGCAAAATACAGTCGCATTGTGCGAAAACTTGATGGAAAATTTCCTCAAAAGAATTTTGTAAGCAGATATTGTATTTCACCATTAACCGCATAGTAAATACTTTTAACTGAAATAAAAATATCCCGATATTTATAAAAATACGATATTTTGCTAAATTTTTCAAAAACATACCTCTTGTGAAGACACCTTTTTCGGTTCTAGGTTCTGTCTGAGCTCCGTTAAATGCTATTTCGAATTGAATAAACATGTAATAAATATTTAGGTATTTCATTTTGGTCTTTGGAATATCAAATCGAATTTCGGTGAAATGGTATATCAAATAAATATTTAAAACTAAAAGCTGACGTGAAAATTCATATCAAAAATTTCAGTATGGTCATTTGTCCATTAACCTCATTTAAACGTGAAACCAAGCCAAAGTTTTCGAAGGAACAGTAAAAAAGTTCGTCGTTCAGAAATCCCGGTGACTGCCGCTTTGATTAAGTCTTGTGAATCGCTTACATTAGTTTAAATTAATACGGCAGTCATTGTTAAGAAATGGCGCTGAAATAAAACACTGGTATCACTGAGAATATAGTATTGTCTGTGTTGGTATACAGAACTCGATACATATGGTAAAAACATGTTTTATGTTTTCAAAATCACTTGAAGTCTGCGACTTGTTATGTAATCTAAATTTAAGTAATGTTCGAAAACTAGTATTTACATTGTGGTAATTACATTTTAAATCATAAAACCAATTTAAGGATTCTCTGTTTGCAGTATCACAGGCACCTGTTTGTACAGATAGGAGGTAAACCATCTTATTCAGATCCACTATTAGAGGTATGAATCACGTACATTATTTTTTATAGACATATTTATAAAATTTAATTATTATTGACAAACAAACTGTTTTACACAAATATAGCTCATAGTTATATATAAATTTATAAAATTTGACACATTTTTTTTCGATTATTTCCTTTTTGGAAGTTGTTGGCAAAGTTTTGAACCAGCTTGGTGACCAAAAAAGAAGTTTGAGTTATTGCCACAATTAACTTTTTAAGTGCATGAATATATCGCAAATAATGGTGAAAATAACTGCGTTACTTATTTATAGAAAACAAAAAATATTGTTTTCGTCAAATATTTCGTTTTTACAATGTTAAGTCTAATACAAACTAGTTACATGCAGATGACTAAAGACGGCATTATTGGTTTCTACCTATTTGCATATCTCGTGTTTTTTTTTTCTTAACATAGAACACTTGTGCCAAATTTGAACGACATGGGAGAGATGAACCGAAATCCGTGGTTGAATTGGCATGGAATGAGCCATATGCATTATCGGGAAGTGAAAGGAAACTGTTTTATGGATAATCGTCTGTTGTACGATATATCGAGAATCCTTATAGCCAAAAGATTGAAATTTTGTACAATAATACTTTATCGATATAGTAAGGCCAAGTTCGACGATGAGCTAAATCGGGCAACACCTCAGTGTTACCATATCAAACTAAATTAGTTTTATACAAAAATGTTAATATTCTTTAATGAATATTTACATATTAACTTTCTTTCGTTAAATATTCGTTAATTATTTGCAAGAAACTTTTTTACACGATGTTTCTTGACATGATCTTAAAATTTTACAGATACCAAAAACCCTCTTTTTGAACAAAAATTAGAACAAATTTATCTTTTGACGATGGAAACATTATTATTCCGCGGTGTTTTGCACCATTTCTTCTGTGTTAAAACTGTCCCGCTCTATATATACGGTATATTTATCTGTTCCTTTTGTGAACTCTAACGATTATGAAAGGCTCGCCCACAGGTTAGCCTTCCCAAAATAAAATCGTGGATCCGCTAGTACATTAGGTGGAAATAACATATTAAACTTTATTTTCTTTTTCCCGCAATAAAGTATAAGGTTTTATTGCGAAATTTTTTCTTTAGTATTTTTTTTTTTCATATAGTATTTCATTTTCATTTTCCCTTCTACACCTTATTTCCTTATACTTTATTACACCCCGCCCATCAAAAATAAATAACTATAATCATTACAAAATTATTGTAAAATAAAAATTCAGTAACTAGGAATACATCTTAGGCGGTTGGCCAAACGTAAATCTGCTTATTTGTTAAGTGTTAACATTTGTTTAGACTTTCGTTTTTATTGCCACCTCCAAAATCCTGCTTCTTGCGTATTTTTAGTTAAAACTGTACTTGGACAAAAAAATTTACTTATTTTATTTATTATTATTACAAGCATATAATTAATTTATCGACTTATGTTCTACGGGTATTATATGTGTGTGTGTGTGTTTATCTCGTGGTTCGTAAACCTTTTAATAGCGAAGCGAATAAAATTGTTTAATTCTAATATCTTTTAATTCAGTCGCTATTAGTATTTTGTTATTTTGTAAATTTTAGTTATATTCGTTATCTGCACGTTACTCATATTTGATAGGAGTACATTTTACGAAGAGTGTCACTGCAGAAAAAAAAAATTTTAAAAATTAAAAGCAAGGTTCAAGAAAATAGTAAAACTGAATATAAAAATTTTTAAGCATATTATACTGTTTCATTGTATTTTATATTTATATATGTATACATATTTATACAAACATTGTATATGAAAAAAATATATATTAAAGTGAACTCATACGCATTTTTTGTTTCTTTCATTATAGTCTGTAGACATTAGGCAAATATCAGATAAATTTCCTGAAAAAACTGGCGGCCTTAAAGACCTTTATGACAAAGGACCGCAAAACGCTTTTTACTTAGTTAAATGTTGGGCAGATCTCAACACAAATATCACAGATGAAACGGGTGCCTTTTATGGCGTAACCAGCCAGTAAGTATAAAGGAATTTAATATTATTTAAGAAGAAGTTAAATATTGCTTATTTTACACAGGTATGAAAGCAATGAAAACGTTGTAATAACGTGCTCAACAAAAGTTTGTTCCTTTGGAAAGCAGGTTGTGGAAAAAGTTGAAACGGAATATTCACGTCTTGAAAATGGCCGCTTCGTCTATCGCATCCACAAGAGTCCTATGTGCGAGTACATGATAAATTTCATTCAAAAACTAAAGAATTTACCTGAAAGGTACATGATGAACAGTGTTCTAGAAAACTTTACAATACTGCAAGTATGTTTACATATCATTGTAACATCACAAAATTTCAATTTCATTATTATTTTTAGGTCGTTTCAAATCGGGAAACACAAGAAACTTTGCTGTGCATAGCTTATGTATTTGAAGTGGCAGCATCTAATTGTGGTGCACAGCATCACATATATAGGCTTATAAAAGATTAGCATGAAATGGCTATCTCTATTGTGCCACTAAGCTATAAAGATAAAGTTCAAATTTGTAATATGCAACAGGATGTGGAAGGGACAGGATCAACATCAGCATTAACAATAACAGGACTCTCTGATATATCTAAAACTCAAAATGCAGTGATGCAATCTAAATACAGTAACTTCTTCAAACTCACAGGAATCAGTACCAATAAACAACAATCAATAGCAAGTGCTACTACCGAGAATAAAAATGATATCTTGTGAAGCATCTTGATGGTTCTACGCGGACAGATTGAGTGAATATAAACTGAACCGAAATGTTTTTTGCGTAAAATACACTTCAGGTACGAAATTGAAATTTGTGAAACAAGCCATTCTTAGGGTTTAAAGTTGTTCTCATCTGCAAACAAAATTTGCGAATGCAATTTTTGTTTGGTTTTTTCGGGCTCTTGCAATAATACTGTGGAATATGTAAATCATAGGAAATTCTGACGGTGGCAAAACTTCATCGATTGTGAATCTAGCAATTTTTATCAATTGATCATGTATGATTTTTTTTAAATGTGTTGTATTTTTATTTATGTTATGCAGAATTTATATTTTCACATAAAGCGACTTCCAATGCAAAGGAACCAATAAGTCGTTATAGTCAAATATCGCTATAAAAGGTTATTTTAAGTTGAGTAGAAAACCTAATTTTTTACGGAAGCTGTACTAATTTATTGTCTTATTTTGACATTTTAATTTATCATTAGTCGCAAGCATTTGAGAGTATATTTGAATGTATAGTGAAGTTTCTTATAATCTGAACAATATTTTGTATTTTATATGCAAAACTTCAAAAAAGTTACACTGCATTGAATAATGGTGTGATCAGCGCATAACCAGAAGTCGATTGTGTTCGTTATCCTTGCGTTCTTGATATGGAGAGTGTTTTGTTTTAGATAAAATGAAATACCTATATACAAAATAATACATACGTGCTTTAATATTTGATATCAAATTTGAAAACTCTTCCGACTAAAAACAACATGAAACCTTGACCTTGACTAAATATTCGGTGACAACAATAAACCTAGAACACATCGGTTTCAACGTAGTATATACATATTTGTTCGTAGGTATCAAATTAATTTCTAAATTGTCATATTGATTATTAATAATAAGAATATTTACTAAGATATTGTGTTTGATACCATGTTATTTATATTCGATAATATAATTAGGAGGTATTGGTTTGCGAAAGTACAGGATCAAACAGAATTAAACATGAGGTAAATGAGAACATGAATAAACATCAGAAATAAATATGAGTTGAGCGTGAGGTTGAAGTTTAAAAAGTATGACTTCTGCCACAGATAATACCAGATGTCCAGATCTCATACAAAAATTTCCTGCCAAGAAAAATTCAGTGCTAGCGGCCTAAAATTTTTTTCCAGCGGCAATGATACCTTTACGCTCTTAGCTTTCAGTTTCCTCTTTAAGTTACGCGTTCCAGCAAGCAAAATGATACGCGCATCATACTCCGGGGAAGATAAATCTTGTCGCGGAAGATTATCATCTTCTAATTGCGGAAGAGACTTCCTTCAGGAAGGAATGTGTCCCGAACGCAATACTACATCTAGGCGATACGAAAACAATACTTCTAGATGGACTCTTTTCGTATCATCTCGGAAGCACGACAACAAAACCTAGATAACCTATCACAATAAATCCCGGAGGAATTGCCTTGAATTATTCACATCACCATTGCTAAGAAAATAGAAAGGTAATATCGCCATTGTAATTGAATAAAATTATATTGAAGATTATTTTGAAATATAACATCATAAAAGGGGGAAGTGAAATATTATATTTTAAATATTCATTTGAACTTCACTTGATCTTACTCCAAACGCTTATTGAACCAGAAAGACGCTAGCATTACTTTATCTTCTTCATGAACTAAGAACATTAACAGGTTTTTCTTCAATGCATCCTCCAGGTGATACTAAGAAGAAATTCTCACCCTTGTTACCTTCCTTGTTTCTTCTGAAGGAAAAACCCGTAATTCGTTTTACCATTTTATTATTTTGTCCCCCAGGTAAAACTGAAATTTTCAGCTATCGCCCTCGTATCATCCAAGCAAGGTTAAAGCAATTTTCAAACATTTGTATCGCTAAAATATTCCGAAGATAATTCATCGCGCAGATGAATTTTCATCTCAATGTTTGCTGGGGTTCAGCGTTCAAAGGAGCCCAGCTCAAAACCTTTTGGCACAATACATACTTGTGATCAGAGAAATACAAAGAACACTACTTGCTTTTGTTTTTTATTTGGAGAGTGGGGAAATGTATTGACGCACTCAGGTGAGCCCGAAAGCTGAACCGGACTCCCGTGCCGGACTCCCTTCCGAAGAAGGCCTACCGGCTAAAACCCCACTCTTTTCGCCCAGCACCACCCCGGAACCGTTAACACTACTTGCTTAAGTCCGACACATTTAGCAACAATAACACGTTTGTTAAAAAGATAAATAGATTATCTCACAGAACTGCTTTCTATGAGGATATTCAACATATATACAGGGTGTTTCGCTAGCAAGTGTTCCAACGTATACCAATCGATTCCTTGAAGTGTTGTGATCAACTATTACCATGAGACATTTTGCTGTAAACCCCTCCTTCACCCCGTTTTTAAGGGCTGAAACTTTTTCGTCTATGTGTGTGTGGGAGATGGGCTCAAAAAAACGTTATAACTTTTGTTTGGAACACGATAGAAGGGCAAACAAGGCTGAATTTTTATATAAAAATGTTGATTTTGTTTAAAACTTTTACGTATATTACCTTTCATTCGTTTGTCGCATGTTTTGAAAAGAAATGCGCAAATTGGTTTTCCTGTTAAATCATCTTTGTACTACATTTTCAGTTGCATTGCACGTATAATTAATGCATTTAACCATCATAGAAGAACATAATATACGGAAAACTCTGTACACAATTTTTTAGTAAAAATGTTTATTTCATTAACAGTTTTAAACAAACATGAGATAATAAAAATGAATTTTGTTTCAAATTCAAATGGAACCAATTTCGCAATATACCCTATGCAATGAAAAAAGAATCATCAAAATCGCTGTACAAGGTTATGCATGATCACTGATCAAAATTTATACATACCAAAATATGTGCGTCGACTTGAGAACCTTCTCCTTTTCTTTTGTCGGTTAAAAAAAACTACTATTACATTCCATGTGCCAACATGTAATCAGGAAATAAGAAATTAGTGACAATTTTGATAAATTAGATCATTTTCCAATATTACTAAACAAAGACAAGTATACAAATCTAATGAATTGTATAATTGTAGAATTGGATTTAAGCAAATATAAATAATTAAGTAACAGAAAACTTTCTGGCTTCTTCCGGCAGTGAACGTGTTAAACAGTGTCGGATTAAGCAAGCGGGGGGCCTGTACTAAATGTTATCAAGAGATTTCATTTCCAGGATGTAAAATAAAACACATCTCGGTTAAGTTCGTTAATGAGCAAAATTACGCTAAGGGGGTGAGCGAGGGATGGCATTGAAATTTTGAAAAAATTATATCTCGGCTTTTATGGAGTTTAGAGAGAAACTTTATCGGCAGAAATTAGAGTACACTCTATGAAGTTTACGGTGACATTACTGATTAAGGGATTGTGGGGGTGCGAGTGGAGGTGGGGGTGGAAATTCGAAATTTTTAGAACAATGACTTGCGGCCTTGCGGGGTATCGTTGAGAAGCTCTTGACGAGTAGTTTATAAATCAATAGATAGTTTCTCAATTTTGAAAAAAAAAAAACAAAACAAAAATACTCCAAAAAATGTATTCAAAAACACTTCGAAATCTACCTCAGCCTGTAGGCCTGCCGAAAGGGATTTTTTGGTATCTGTCCATTGCTTATATTTGGACGACTTTTATGATGGGTTTACTGCTAAAAAACAGAAGAGAAGAATTTTCATTGAAATTTTACCGCACGTCTTTAAAAGCCCCAAAAACAAAATTTGACTCACCACCCTAAAATTTTCGTAATACCCGGTATTTTGGAGTAAGAATTAATCAAATTAACGAGATCCAACTGCATTTAAAGTCCGCCCGTAACATTTGTTACTCTTGTTACATGGCTAATCCGGCACTGGTGTTAAATATATATATTGTTATATCCATTTGAAAAAATATAAAATTATTAACTTATCTTTTTTGGTCCTTCGGCAAACAAAACTAGAACGGAAGACATGCACATGATTGGTTTAGGTCCATTATGAAATAACGTAGATGGACGGCACAGCGAAAAAACGTTTGTTTAGAAATCGTGCAAAAATAGGTTTCCTATCGTAAACAGAGTAATTAGTGCAAGTTATTAAAAAGTCATGGAAACAAGGAAAGCTTTTGGTATTTTTTTTATATTTATGATGGATTAACATCAGTAGGTAATACGTATTATGACGTATTATGCATCTCTTTTTTTTCCGATTTACAAGTTCGTTTAATCGATAGTCCATAATAAAAGGCAAATATATCGATAATTTTACCGATAAGTTTTCCTTTCCTCACGTGCGACGTTCTCTTATGTTTTGTCTATTTTATGCACTATATACTTTTTTTCATTCACAAAAACGACTTCGTTTTTGGACACCTTTTTATACCCTAGATGTAGGGTATATTAGTTTTACGAACGCTTGCAACACCAAGAAACAATGGTGATAGAAAAGAACGAAGATAAATTGGAAAATGAAAAGAAAACGGTTTATGGATGTCTGTCTGTCTCTTGTCTGTCCAGACCTTAACTCGAGAACGCTAGTAGCTAGAGACTTGAAATTTTGTAAAGTAATACTTTGTTAAAATTGTAAGACCAATTTCGAAAATGAGCAAAATTGAGCAACTCTCTATAGCTGTTATATAAGGCTAAATTATTTTTATAAAAAAAATTTGTTTATAGTTCATGCAGCTAGAAATTTGAATTCAAAACAAGGCAGAAACTAATTTAAATTTATAAATGTTTAATTTGCTTATACATTTTTTATGTAAAGTACTGGTCGATAGTAAGAAACAGGTTTAATACTTTCTCAAAAAACGTTTCCGTTTAGTAGATTATTAGATAACGGGACTTGAAAAGTGGAAATTTTGAAAACCGTGCATTTTTAATTTTTTTTTGTTATGTATAATAATGTTAGAAATCAAATATTTCAATTTTAAGTTAAATTAGTTTGGCGGGTAAAATTTTTTATATCCAAAAAATCGAAAATTTTTCATCGATCTGATATTTTCAAAAAGCTAATGCTATCCGTGGTAGTACACTGTAATGTACAATTAAAAAACTAGAGTATGATTTCTGGATTCTGGAACGAATTAAATTGGCACATAAACAACATATTCCTAATTCAATCGAACTTTGGTAGGACCACATAATATGTGTATACATACAACTAACATTGTATTATAATATGCAAGCCATTTCACATTAGCAGTGAACTTTTTTTTCTATTGAATAAATTATTCTATTCAATTTTCAATTACAATTGAATACATCAATCCAGCTTAAGATGTATAGAAGTAAAATATCATTGTTTCATTGTAAATTGTTTCTTTCTGAAGAATACGAAATCTTATATTTAAATGTTTTCAAATAATACAGGACTTGGTTGAAATATAGATATATTTTACTAAAACGGTTGTAATATACAAATGAATTTTAAATTAATTTTTATGTTTGAATTTCCTTCAGTTGTAATAAAGATTAATATTATCGAAACACAATCGATGTAAAATCAAAATTTGTTTTTAATATTTATCAAAGTAATAAGTGCAAAACCGCAAAACTTCCACCCACAGTAAAATGCAGAGTTAAAAATATGCCCGACGTAATATTTAGTATACATATCTTCACCTAATTCAAACCTTCTTATCTCTATACAAAATTGGATTGAGTTGTGATACCACTGTAAAAGAAACTGTAAGAATTGAAATACAACTATAGAAAATAATAAAAATATGACAACACAAAAAATGATAAAAAAAAGATACTACCAGAAAAAAAAATAAATAGAATATATTGGAAAACACGTACGCAAGTAATGAATTCAAAAAAGAATGAAATTTAAATAGTGCCTATAAAATCACAATACTAGAATTTAGAGTATTATTAGTTTGTACTTCTTATTTTTTCAAATAAAAACATGAAAAAAAAAAATAAACAAAACAAACGTATGCAACTATAGAAAAAATCTACAAAGCGAGTGCTAGGAGTAGAGTGTACATTGATACAATAACGTTTAGAAAATAAGTTTTATATGACGAATCCATTGGAAGTAAGGAGTTCACTAGATTTTTTTAAAAAATTGATTAATATATCATTGATTATTATTACAGTTTTTAGGTTGTGAGACTCTATAATAAATTGTATTAAAGATTGCAGCCAAGAGACACTGAATTAATTTACTTACTCTAAATAAACGGAAGTTACGAGTATTAATCTTATTTATAACTTGTGCATTGTATTAAGATGAAGTGTCATCTAGAGATTGTTTTAATATTTTATTGACGATTTCATTATAGACTACATATTTCGAAGGAGAAGATGAAATGACAAAAACATTATAATAAACTGAAGAACTGTTATTAAGGTTTCTAATTCTAATTGTCGTAACACTGAAGAACATCAATTCTGATCTGATGGCTTCACAGTTTACACGTTCCTAGATTTCTTGTTTGCACGGTGTAAACATATCGAATGTTTCCGGTATTTCGGAATCTAATTTATGTTTTTATATGTGGAACTCTGGTCTCTGATCAGTAAAATCATAAATTCAAAAAGTGACATAAATAACATTGACACAACGCCCGTAATATTCAAATTTATCTGATCTCATTAATTCAGTTGTTGAATGATCTGACATCGCCAGTGAAATATAAATTATCTGAGCGTGTGTGCATTTCTTAATATTATTAATAAATTATATTCTTACGTTTTTGGTTTAACCCAAAACACCGTCAAAAGTCACTGCAAGTAAATCGAAAATAATATTTCAATCCTTTATTTAGTGCAATTCGTGTTGAAAGTGAACTTTTTCAAAAAAAGTCTCTTCACCAAAATTTTTCTGGCAATGTTTCCCTACCCGTTATTAAGTAATTTAAGCTTCTCTTAACAACAAGAAGAAAAACAATATGTTATTTCTAAATTTGTTTATAATTAAGAAAGACTTTTCTTTTTTAAACGAATTCTGAATAAATAACTAGATTTTATCATAAGAGTGTAAGAAATTTTTTACCTTAAATTATTTTAATTTTTTAAAGTTTTGTAGTAAAAACAAACTAATATTTGCCCATTTTTTTTTTTTCATAATGTTATTTTAATAAAATGTATTTTACCGAGTACCACCAATTTATTTTATAATTTTTCAAATATCTCAACTTCTCTGTGTTTATTTTAATTTTATTGCTTTTATAAAATAAGAGGTGTAATAACGTGTTTATTGTTATTATTTTCAAAACTTTTGTAAGCTTAAGGAAAATGTTTTCTCTCTGTGAGGTAATGTTCGGAATAAAATTTTACAAAGAAAAGAAATATATATTGAAAATAATTTTACAATGTTTTTAATTGTCACATTTCCATCAAAATAATTCCAAGAACAAATTAGTACGGAAGTATAATTGGTTCAGGATAAATGTTATTAAATATTTTAGATGCAAAACGGCACAGTTTTAACACAAAAGAAACGTTTGCTAAGAAATCGTGTAAAAACCGTGAAAATCAGTTTTCTCATTGCAAAAGAGAAATCGGTTCTAAATTATCGAAAAGGCAGGTAACTATATAATTTCAGTATCGTAACAACTAGAGGTCGCCCCGCGGCCGAAATTCGACCGTAAACACTACTGACACTTGACATCGCCTGACATTTAAAATTAATGACAAGTTGTCAGTAGTGTAAACAGGCATTGAGTTAAAAAATATTTCTTTCGGAAGGCCTACCGAGGTGAGGTAGATTTCGAAGTGTGTTTTAATGAATTTATTGGGGTAAGTTTTTGCAAAATCGAAAAAATAGTTATTCATTTATATATTGCTCATCCAGAGCTTTTGAACGATGCACCACAACACGTGGTTTTAAAACTTTCGAACTTCCACTCCTATCCTCGCCCTCCGCTCGTACCTCGTCACCGCAAACTTCATAGAGAGCGCTCTATTGTATGCACACAAAGTTTCTGTCTAAACTCCATAGGGGGGCGAGATATAATTTTTCCAAAATTTCAACTCCTTCCCCTCGACCACCCGCTTGGGGCAGTTTTTCTTATTAACGAACTTATCCGAGCTAATAGGCCGAAAAATAACGTAATAAATTTGATTCAAATATCTTCATAATTACGGTCGCTAGTGCGTGAATATTCGCGTGTGTGTGCGCATATTCCTTCACATTGTATTTATTTGAAGACTTCACATAAAGTAGTTCTCGAGATATGGAAACTTAAAGCCAGATTTGTTGCTCAAAATTTTACATTTTTTGTGTTCATAGACAAATATCTCGAAAGTTTTCCCTATTTGTTTTTTTATGTTGTCTTCTTTTATCTGCTTTATGTTTCATCCATTTATCTTTGCCCACTTAAAAGTTATGGATCCTTTACTTTTAATGTTTATCTCAAATTTTGGTGGCCAATCATCATAAAGCTATAAAATGTGTACGGCTATATGCGTTGATCCTTGTCGTTCTTTCAACAGACTTCGGAGCCAAATGGGCGTTCAGACATTTGTGAAGATGGGTTAATGAAATCTTATTTCAGTTCAATTAGTCGATTTTTTTTTTTTTTTTGAAAATCGGTCAGTTTCTTTAGAGTTCTGGTGCCCCCTGAAGAGTTCTATCGATTTTCCTTATGACTTGAATCGATTTGAGCAAAAATGAAAGAATGTAGAATGTAGCATAGTCTGGGGATGAATCATGTTAAGTTTGGTGAAGATCGATACCCCTAAAGGGGGTAAAATAAGGGATGAAAGTTTCTATGAAAAACCGCCATTTTTGAAGTAGAAATATCAAAAAAATTAGTTTTTGGCCTTTTGTTAGAAATAAAGGAACACGGCTATCAGGATTTCCGAAAATTTGACCGCTAAGGGGGTAAAATAGGGAAAAAGTTTTCATGAAAATTCGTATTTTTGAAGTTAAAAATTCATAAAAATTGGTAATTGGCGTTTTGGTTAGAATTAGTAATAAAGAGACGTATGAAAAGCTATCCTCACCTTTTTTAACTTCTAGTAATTTTAACTTAGAGCGACAATTCTTGCACCTTTAGATAAACATAGAGCAAAATGAGAATTAGCAACACTATCCTGATTCAACCCCCCTGAACCAACCTTAACTGAAAACAAACTAACACACTATTATTGTTCTATGTAATGTGCCTACGTCATGTTTGCGGGTAGTTTTTTTCCATCAATGGTGCTGCTCTGCAAACTAACTATACAACTAACAACAGTGTACCCTTACACAAGAAAACAGAGAATAATTGCAAATTCAAATCATTTTAAAAACTTGGCCGGCCACAGTTCACAGTACATTTCACCCTCGATACGGCCGTCAGTCCTGGAGGACAGTCCGCGGCCGGTAAGTGTATGGCGCAGCTCGTCCTCGTCCCCGGCGGTCAATCCTGTCAGTCAGTAAGTGTCAGGCCGGTAAGTGTATGGGCACTAGAAGAGGTATCAACTTTGGTTGATTTCGCGATTTTAAGTGTATCCTCTTTTAAACTTCCGAAACCACACTTGGATTGTGTCTTAAGAAACAACTTAATGATGCCTAAACTTTCACACATGTTTTGGTGGCATTCAGTCGCATTGAGTTTGCTACGGAACTTACATAATCGTTCCGATCTGTTGACGCGGTAGCTCCATTTTAAAACCCTTTTTTGACGCATAAGATAATAAATTTTTAACAAACAAATTACAAATTACACAGTCGTGCAGTTTCGATTTTCAGATTTTGAATGCCCGTTTGTGGAAAGTCTATAACAACCACAGAAACGACAACTGTTAAAACGCAGGTGTTTTCCCTTGGCGGAAAACTTTTTACTCAAAAATCACGGAAACATGCTTTTTCATCTAAATGTTTGCTAGACTTATTGTTAGTCAAATATTCTGAGAGATCATTAGAAAAAGCTCAAGATGCTCGAATACATGGGCAAGCAGTATGCTTTTGTAAGAGAATAATTAGTACACTGTAGTGCATTGTGACGAAATAATGAGATCTTTAAGCGAAAGGTGATCACTGATTTGTGTGCATGTGAAATTAATTGTAGCTTCCTCAAGCCCTCATTCTATAAACTGCAGCGCATTCTAATCGTCAGACGTCAATCATAGGTAAAAATTGTAGTTATACCCAAAATTATGTTGAATATACATTATACATGTACAATGTACATTCCAGAGGTATTTTGATAACTTAGACTATATGAGAAAACTTATTTTATGACTGAAGCTTCCTCGGGTCACCGCAACAGTTTTTACGTTATCTGCAAATTGTACAGTGTAAACAAACGCTTTTCTTGTAATGTAATAATTAACCTTACACACTTATTGCGATTATAACTGGTTGCTGGTTATCACTAGATTAAATCGAATCCGTCCATATGCGCCGACAGGCGACAAGGGAAGATGTCTAATCGGTTCTCGGTCAGAAGTCAATTGAAAGTGGTGCTCTGAAGTCAGTTAACGTACTTGAATTAGCGAAATGATTTTAACACAACTTCATTTGTAATTTGTATAGTTTTTAATATGCTTCCAAAAAAATCGATGTTTGGTTGCGAATTCATTAAGTTTCCTTATGTGAATATTGTTATTTGAAAAATAGTGAAACGTACGGTTTTTCTTTTACATAATTTTCATTTTGCCCAAACTTTTTACTTATGGTTTTGAACAATTTCTGTTATCTACTACTCATTTTACTGGAGATATAGAATTAGAAAAGCTGCTATTTTCAAAACAATCAATTCCAGGGAAATAATTTCACTTTCTGTTGTAAAATAAAATTGATTTCCTTAACAGTCAATTTTTATATAATAAGGTATGTATTAAAATTTATTAAACCGTAATTCAAAAACTTAATTTAATTTCGCACGCAATTAATAAATGGTTTTATGTAAATTGACATTTCGTTGGGTTTAATGAGAGACATAAATGTGAATATAAAATTAATATGGTTTGGTAGAATGTTCCAGTAGTGTGAAAAAGTAATTCTTCAACTGATTCTGTATGGAATAAATACAGAATAATCACATGGAATTTTTGAAACTTTAAACTGAAATATTTCAAAGCGACCGCCAAAAAATTAATTAATTTTTAATTGGTGCGTACTTAATCATTTACCCGTTAACATTGATAAATGCACCCACATGAGTTTTACCCGTTCTAAAAGCGTCATTAATTTTAACTATATGATCGACGGATGCTCGCTACAAAGACTTCTTAAAACTAAGGATCTTGGTGTTTGTTATAATAGCTCTATGTCTTTTGTTGACCACATTGACTCTATTGTTGCCAAGGCTAGTGCTACCTACCTACCTTGGGCTTTGTCAAGCGCTGGTCTAAGGAGTTTGACGATCCTTATATTACCAGAACTCTTTATTGCACTTTCGTCAGGCCTATACTTGAGTATGCCAGTGTGGTTTGGTCTCCATATTATGCTCTTCATTCTAACCTTATTGAAGCAGTCCAACGTCGCTTTCTTAGATTCGCTCTTCGTCCTCTGCGCTACAGTAATCCTTTTGCTTTGTCTCCTTATAATGACCGGCTTAAACTGATCACTTTACAGTCTTTAGAGCAGAGGCGTACTATCAATCGAGCAATTTTTGCCTTCGAGTTCGACTGTATCTCTGGCAGTCTGGCACTGTCAACTCCCCTGAGCTCCTTGCTCTTCTGAATATTTCTATTCCTACCCGTACCCTCAGGGATCATAGTTTTTTTTTCTGCCTACTCATTGCACTAATTACGGCCTAAATGAGCCCCTTACGTCAATGTTGCGAGTTTTCAACTCCAGTTTCGCGTTTATTGATTTTCATTTGTCGAAGGTCTCAGTGAAAGGTCTCTTGAGTATAAATTTCTATTTTAAATTTTTATGCTGTTTTCTCTTTTTATCTTATATTTTACCATTTAATTGTAGTAATCTGAAATATTTCAAAGCGGCCGCCAAAAAATTATTGCGTATTCTTCACTTTTACAGAGCAAAATACATGTCCCTACAATGTTTCATTGAAATCCGCGATAAGTCCATAAAATAAATCAGTTCCAATACCTATATCATTGGAATTTTTAGGTAGCTGTAAGGAAAAAAGGTATGAAAGTGTGCATTTATGTTATGTATACGTAAAAGTGCCGTACAGAGTCATAGCTCTTATCATTACGTATTAAAAAAACACTTTTTCTTCAAACCTTAACTAATTTAGAATACAGTTAGAATATTATAAAGTATACTGTTAAAAGATAAAAATTATCCAGATCATCAAGTCTCGAAAGTATTCAACTTATAAACTTATAAAGCATGTAAACAATGCTAGGAAATCTATGTTCACCTTATCGAGGATTTTCTTCTAGCAAATAGAGCAATTCTGTTAATATAAATTACATATTACTTATTTTATTTACCGTGTGCAATGAATCAATAATACGTTTGGTGTTTTTGTCTTCAATGTCGTGAATAAATTGTTTACGAGCATACGAGTACCTATTTCTATGTACATATATAAACCGCGCTAATTAAATGCACGATTTCGATCAACTGAACCAATTGCTTTTAATGTATAGTCGATGCAACTTTTGGCATAAATATTTGGTTATGAAGTTAACATAATTAGGAAAATGGTATGTTTTTATATTTGAGGCAGAGGCGGTGATGCTGATTTACGTAAAGAGGTAAAAAGGAATATCAACTCACTGTCAACATTTCAACTTTCTTATGATATCTTCACTTTATTCTGTGTAACGCGAGTGATTTGTAAATATTAATTTTGCATTTATAACTTTATGTAAAACCTTGTGTTCAAAGTCACAATAATTACAAACTTTTCCTTATTCCTATATCTAATACTATTGCAGGAGTCTACCCGGGTCGGTGAAAATCATAATATAATTTACATACATTGCACTCAGATTATATTTTGAATTTACAACTACCCTCAAACGCGTTCTACCTGTATTACATAGAACCGTTTCCCGTGCGTGCGTCGGTTTACAACAATGGTTGGTTAGTTTTTTTCAGTTAATGGTGGTTTTTGGGGGTTTAAGTAGGTTAGAAATTGGTAATTCTCATTGAGCATTTTTTAACCTAAAAGGCGAAATACAAATTTTTATGAATTTTTTACTACAAAAATGGCCGATATCAATAAAACCTTTCATCCCCTATTTTACTCTATTGGGGTTGAATTTAAAAAAAAACCTGATACACAACATGTTTTTTTATTTTCAAGAAAAGGCCAAATAACAATTTTTAGGAATTTTTTACTTAAAAATGGCGGATTTTCATACAAAACTTTCATCCCCTATTTTACCCTCTTAGGGATAGAATTTCAAAAACCGGTTCTTAGTGAGCACCTATGATATAAATTAAAGAAATATACAAAATACCGTGGAAATCGGTTCAGCGTTTCCGGAAAAGCCGTCTTCATCCCTTTTTGCCCGCTTAAGGGTTAAATTTCAAAGAACTGCTTCTCAGCGATAACCTATGAGGCAAGTTCAAGAATTATTCCAAATTTCATGGAAATCGGTTCTGTCATTCTGTGGTTTCGGAGAAACCGTTTTCACCCCTTTTCATCGCCTTATGGGTTGAATTTAAAAAAACCCTTATACACGTGTTTCTTTATTTTTAACCAAAAGGCCAAATATCAATTTTTATGAATTTTTACTGCAAAAATGGCGGGTTTCCATACGAATTGTCATCCCCTATTTTACCCCCTTACGGGTGGAATTTCAAAAAACCGGTTCTTATTGTGGCATCTATGAGATAAGTTGTAGAAGTATACAAAATTTTATGGAAATCGGTTCAGCGGTTTCCGAGCAACAGTGATCACTGATCAGTCAGTCAGTCAGTGGGTTTTGGATTTTATATATATATAGATTTAACTGAACTTAGGTCTAAATTAGTTCCATACTCTTATTTTGAATTATACAAATCACTTAAATAATTTCATTCTTACTGGCAATTCTAGTTCATAACTGATTATAACTGTTTAATTTCTAATTTGTTAAAGTCTGTAATTTTGCTAAGAGAGTTGGCTAGTGAACTGTTCTAGCGTGCTGATCGAACGGGAGCAATAAACTGAAATTTAAGCTAAGTGCAAACTGACGCGATTTCGCTGGGGGTGGGTGTTAAGGCCATAAATCCACCGATAGCGATATCGCGTCAGTCTGCGCTTAGCTGTAACCACATTATCTTTTAATAGTATTTTATTTATAGTAAATACTTAAGTTATCCTCTTTCTTTGATGCTACACTATAATACCCCTGACAGACGACCGTACTAAAGTGCGTTAGTGACGTCACATTAGGTCCTTTAAGTGATAAATAAATGTAAATTAAAGTGTAAATAAACCAGTTTCCGAAGGATTTTGGGAGCCAGATGAACTGAATTTTTTTCGAAGGATATCTCGTAAACGGTCCATCTGGGATTTTTTTAATTATTTTTCCAGTGATCAGTGACGCAAAATCTTTCGGAAAAAATACAAAATATAATTAGTCACAGTTATCGGTATCTCCCCTGGAGCTTGAGATTACAAGGTGAAATGTTAATGACTCAAATTAAATTTGCTGTAAAGTGTAAAGCAACGATAACACGAAATCATCTAGGAAAACAACAAAATGACATGTCACAGCTGATTACTTTTTAGTACAAAGAGAGTGGCACTGCATCAGGCTTCTCAGCAGCACGAAACACGATGTTGTGATGCGGACACTTTATCCAATCACGCCAAGACAACTGAAGTTCAATAAACGATCGGCGGTTCAGTGCAATTCTCTAATTGGCAGTAGGTCATTAGGTCAAGTCATTCAATTAATCTCAGCCTAATTAACTTCTTGGTGTTACGAGTTTTAATTAATTTAGTGCTTAAATTTTTATGTGGATTCATACAAATCTAAGACGTGTTATTATAAATTTTTATGATCTTCTGTGCTGCGATTAAGTGCGAACAGGTGTACGTACAGTGACTCAAAATATTTGCAGTTTTACGGTTAAAAAAATGAATGCAATCGCTAGCTTGAAATCAAAAGCCGCATTGATTACTCGGCGAATCGCAAACGGTATCACGAATTCGCAAAAGACTACTGCTGTGGAAAATTATTGGGCAAGTTACCTGAAAGTTCACGATGAGTGATGACTTGTGTGACGACTGACGAGGCAAGCGCGAAGGACGTTGAAGAGGACGAGTATTTTACCGCAGATGCACATTGAGCGAGCAGGGAGAATCGCATGGTTGTCGGAACAAATAGCTGAACTGCATTCTTCGGAAATATATGACTCGATGCCAATGAATTCTACATGCATTGATCCGGCGCGGCACCACCTCCAAGTCGAACTAAAAAGTGAATGGCCGACCTTGCCTACATTTCGCTCGTTCACGTCACACGTGGTCGCTGACGTGCCGCCGGACATGATTAGGCCCGGTCTGGCCTAGGGGATTGCCAGGGGCCCCCAAGCCTAGGAGCCCCAAACCAAGGACTTCAAAATAACAAAAACATTTGCTGTTTTTTTAGAACCCTGTAAAGATATTAATTTGTGTATATCTATACAAAATTTATATTACAATTATTACTGTAACTTTGTGCAAGTTTTCACGTGTTCAGTTATTTAACCTGGGACTTCTAGCAATTTACATCATTATAAAACAGCTAAACCTCTTCCACTTATGAGTTCTACGGAAAGCACGAAACTCTGAAGAAAATCATATATGTATGTACAATATACAAAATACATTAATTTAGTCCAGTCAAGTTACGATTTGATCTGCGAATAATTGCTCCTGGAGCGATTGAAGTGGATTTCAATTAAACAAACCTTGTCTTATAGCATATCCAAAATCCGCCAAAACCCGACCCGAAGTTTGTTATTTTAGACGAAATTAGAGTAAAACAACCCTTCTGGACCACAATTAAATTTCTACCTCGCAACCACTTTTCCCAGGGTTGGATTTTGGATATGTTATAAGGCAAGCGTTTGTTGAATTGAATACCGCTTTAATCGCTCGTGAAACAATTTTTCCCTGGTCGAAGGATAATTTTTCTTAGTTTGACTAGACTAATTGTGCAATGTACCGTACAATGTACATTGTATTAAGTACATACTTAATACTTATATTCCTTTTTAACCGACTTCAAAAAGGAGGAGGTTATAAGTTCGACCGCGATTTTTTTTTTAAATGTTTGTTCCAGCATAACTTCCAAACGGTTTACCCGATTTTAATAATTCTTTTTTTATTTGATTTAAGAAAGCTTCGCGGTGGTACCGTGTTACTAATAAGTTCAACGCGTTTTTTTTTCTTGTAGCATACCTAACTTCCAAACTTCCAAACAGCATATAATTCTATTTTATTCGATTCAGGTCCCATTATAACAAAAGTCATACTTCGCCCACCGATTCTGCAGAAAAACTTCAAAAATCGCTAACAACGGATGTTTTTTTATTTATTAAATGAGGATTAAAGAACTGTGATACGCATAATAGGAAAAGATGAGACGAAGGCGACGTTGCACTCTACCCTGAATTGGAAATTTAGATCGCTTCTGCGGGTCCATTGTACTTTAAAGGTTATAAAGAGCGGAATTGATTTTTACAATTTTTTTTTATATCATTCCGAAGAACTCCAATTTGATCACAGTTATGCTTCGCTCACTTGTACGTTTGTACGTTGAAAAGGGAAAAAATAAAACTCTTTTTAAAAAAAAATTGAACCGACTTCAAAAAAAACTTACACTTAAAAAGTATAAAATAATTTTTATTTCTTATATAACAAAAACCCAAATTTTTGAATTCGGCGCCTATAAGTAATCCACCATATATATACAGAACCTAATATTTACAATTCAAACTAAAAGAAGCTAATCTCTGCTAAATCAAAAGATAACACTTATAACTACAGTAGCTCAAAGCTGTGGTAGGGACCTAATTGACTAAGCTATCATTATATCTTTATCGTTTTCCAAAAATATGCAGATATATACCTAATGTATAATTTGTAGGTTTATTGTAATGGATAGATAAATAAATAAGTTTTTATAAAATTGGTGATAAATTGGCGCCGACTTCAAAAAGTTGGGTTTTTGTTATATAAGAAAGAAAAATTATTTTATACTTTTTAAGTGTAAGTTTTTTTGAAGTCGGTTCAATTTTTTTTTTAAAAAGAGTTTTTATTAAATCAATTGTTTGAAAAAAAAAGTTGTCTGTATAATTCTAACAAATAATAGTTTGAATCTTGTAAGTTTTTCTGTCAAATAAGACGTAAATATGTAATTGTTAAAAGAAAAATATAATATTTTGGAGAAGGGCCCTGAGGTAACCGATCCCCAACGGCCCCCAGCCTGGCCAGACCGGGCCTATATCTGCGTTGTATAACTTCATCATTTTCTTTTTCGTGGACTTTTTTTTTATTCGGTGATATCTTTGTGGTTCAAGTATGTCATCAAGTACGTGCATCAAAGAACAATTGAATCATGAAATAAAAAGTCTACTGAGCCCGAGTAAAAGATCGCGATTAAAGAAAAAAGGAAAACCAGGTTCTAGCGCTGTTGGGAACCGATATAAAAAGAGATATGTACTATAAGGTTACTTTAAAAAATAAATTAAAATATGCCCAACTATGCATTGCAATGCAATATTAGCTTTAGCTAATATAATAATAATGCACCATATATTGGTATGAATTTAGGCAAATAAACAAATTATTGAATTACTTAATAAATGTTGTTTTTTTTTAAAGAAACCAACAAATTCTGTCCAACTATAACTTTTTTGTAGTTCTTTTAATTCCATGAGGTTGATAAAATAATTTTTAATCAACAATATTTACAAAATCATATTTGATTGATGCAGGGGAGAGTCGAGTGGTTTGAGCCATGTTTTGTAGTTTAAACATAAAATCTCACTGGTCGAAGATACCAAGAACTTAGATATACTGTTGGCAAGGTAGAGATCATACCTACAGCTGTACTCTTCTGCAACATTCGGTTTTTGAAAAAAAATCAACAATTTTTCCATTTTTCGAAAAATGACACTACTTTTTGAAGTTTAGAAAAAAAATTATGGCTCATGCCACATCAAATCATCCAGAAAAAATATAATATTTGTCACCCACCATATCAGATTTTGATGAAACTTTGTAATTGTTATCTAGATATTGTATACGCCAAAATTTAATCAATGAAATGTGTAGTATACGCCCCACGCTGCTACTTACATAATTTTTTATGTTGGTGAATGACAGTAGACAAAAGAACTTTATTGTTGTCTTTTTGGTGCACTGGAAGTAAAAGCGTTTTAAATAAATTTTTTTTAAATTTTTTTTACTTTTAAATCATTTGGTCAAACCAAATCACAGATAGATGTGCGAGTACAGATATAGTATTAGCATTTTATAATATACCTTTTTATATACTGTGCTTTTTTTTCGTTATACAACCCGGAATGGTTGCGGTGGATATTTTATTAATCGAGTTTTCTTTATCTCAACTTAATTTGACTTTTATCTTAACTTGTTGTTTAACAATAATGGATGAACTGCATTCTAACTGTAAAATGCCCGATTGCCAGCAGACAGCATGGCCCGACTTCAAATGTTTGTTTGATTGATCTGTTTCTTGTTTGACATTATTATTACTTTTACTTCTATTGCGGTCATGAAAGTGTGGTAATACCACTAAAACTACTATTATTACTATTAGCATATTGGGTACACCCAAAACGAGGATATCTTAAAGGTGAAAACAATCCATTTCGGCAGGCCTACAGGCTGAAGTAGATTTCGAAGTTTTTTTATTGCATTTTTTTGGGCAATTTTATTCAAAATCGGGAGCTTTTCAAAGACACCTCACAAGACATGGTATAATATAGGGGATAGTCATGTAGGTTGACACACGCTTTGATTTTTGGTCGCAACTCTTGACTCGATAAATATAACACAGAGTACTATGTACCATTGGGTAGGTAATAAATATTATTGGCTATATTTTTGTCGAAGAAAGTAATTGAATTGCATCAACAATAAAAAAGTTACGGCCTAGTTTCCAAACATGTGATTTTTGGCTGTCAAAAAATTTGTCGTGTAGGTTGAACCAGACGGAGTAATTGAAAACGGTTAGAGTATTTTTTTTAAAAAAACGCAAAATTTTAAATGTTTATTGTTAATTTCTTAATTTACAAATTAAAATTTATTTGTAATGCATCAAAATCAGAAACACCATGACTAGTTTATCTCGGTCTACGGCTCGCGACTTTCACCAGTTGAACTATTAATTTTTATTGAAACACTCTATCACTTTTAAAATGCACTTGTTTATCCACTTATTAGTTTGTTTGATTAGTTTTTGTTTGGTTATTTACTTGTCATTGTTTAAAGTAAGACGGCACATAGTGTTTCAACCTATACGACATCAAGTGTTTCATCTTACAAGAATAGTCGACATTTTGAGATGATATGAGATTTTTTTTTCTCTATGCAATATATTCTTGAAACTCCTTCGGAACTATAAAATAGAGCAAAAACTGTAGTGTAAATGTGATATTCACTTTTTTATACCGATAAAAAAATCATGTTTTTTTCTGTTATGGAAAAATTTTGAAAACACTTTTTTTTAAAATATTTTTGACTTGGTCTGGTTCAAGTACAAAGATGGCGAGTTAGTAAGTCTGTATGCTATGAAAAGTTAGCTACTGATAATAGAAATACTTGACACTATACAATTTGGTGTGAACTTTAAAGGAAACAAAATATCTTTGTGTTTCATCCTACATGCCATTTCAACCTACACGACTCTCCCCTATATTCATAAATACAAAGATGAATTGAACTTTTTTTTTCTGCATAAAGCGATATTTGAATAGTTCAAAATCACATTTTCTCAATAAAAACAAAATGGAATTTTTTCGACTTCTTCCCTTTCTACAAAAACCGATTCATATGGATATAATACATATTGAAAGACGACTAATAGAAAGGAAGACTTTTATGTATGTATATTGTACAACTAGATACATCATAATTAAAGTTTAATAAACGTTATTCTGATATCTAGATGGTAATGCCCTTCTAATGGTAATTCTATCATCTATCATCCCTAAAAATTTGAACGTTGAATTCTCAATCACCCTGAACACAAGTTCAATGTCTTTCGTATTATTCCCTGAAACCGATCCCAATACATAAGACATACAATATGTCTATTTATTTATTTATTTTTCATTCATACAAATTTTTACGTCTACATTGTAAAAACCAATAAATTGAATTTTTTTACTAAGCAGCCTAGATTTCGGAAAACCATTGTATTAAGTAAAAATGAAAGTTAATTATTAGAAGGCGTTTCATAGTTCTGACACATTTTTATAAATTCTAAAGCTGTCAAAATTTAAAAAGAAAATTTCATCAAAATTCGTATTAATTCGCTATATTTTCTTAAAACTTTTATTAAGAACTGGTATTTTCCAAATTTCTTTTTAGTATCATTCGATTCTGTTTAATTTTAATCGAAAATGACGTCAAAAAATGAAAGTCACAATGCGATAAATGAAGATGAGAGCTGCACAAACTCAATCAATATTCCTGCAAGACATAACCAAATGCAAAACGGCAATTTGGTTACATTGAAACGAAACCAAAGCTATGGAAACGATTTTCCAGCTGAAGGGACAGAAGCTCAAGTTCTAGTTCTCTATACTGGAGGCACAATCGGAATGATGCGCAACGAGGATAATGGTATGTATTATGATTGCTGTTGGGGAGCATAGCTGTTCCTAGAAATCTCTTGACTTATTGCATACAATATTATGAATGCATATATATCTACAACACTCCTACGCTAGTTTGGATAGTTCTGATAGTCTAATCTACCGTCATGCCATTAGTGTTACAGCCCATCCCGAACGCCCTCGTCAAGAGAATACGCCAGTATCCGGATATGCACGACGAATCTTATGCCAAAAGGCGGTTTGGATCAAGTAATTTGGGCCCCCTTGTTCTGCCACATGTACAGAATGTGTCAAGAAGGATCGTCTATACCATAACTGAATACGATCCGATTTTGGACTCTAGCAACATGACCATAAATGAATGGGTTCGCATTGCCGAGGATATTAAAGTATCTATCTTCTTTCTTGTAATAAACACTATACTATCAACTATATGTATCTCTTAATTTCATTTAGCTGTCGTACCAATACTATGATGGATTTGTGGTCCTGCATGGCACCGATACATTATCTTATACATCGTCAGCTTTATCATTCATGTTGGAAAATTTAGGGAAAAGTGTAATCATTACTGGTTCGCAAATTCCTATATTCGAAACCAGAACAGATGGAAAAGACAATTTCACATCGGCTTTGATTCTGGCCGGAAATTACCTTATTCCTGAGGTTTGTGTAGTATTCGGCACCAAGCTCTTACGCGGCAACCGGACCATAAAAGTTAGCTCAGAACAGTTGGCTGCCTTCGACTCACCCAATGTCCCACCCCTTGCCAAAATCGGGATCAATTTTGAAATTGACTACAGAGCGATCTTCAGGCCTTGCACTGTTGCTGAATTTACGGTTCATTCCAAACTTAGTGAGAATGTTGGTATCCTGCGATTATTCCCCAGCATATCAGTAGCTACCTTCCGAGCATTTTTGCAGCCACCAATGCAAGGAATTGTTCTCCAATCATTTGGAGCAGGGAATGTACCCTCGAATCGAGAAGACCTGATGGAGGAATTAAGGAATGGCGTCGAACGTGGACTAATAATTATAAATTGTACACAATGCTCAAGTGGATCGGTGGCAGCAATTTACGAGACGGGTAACGTACTTGTACAGCTAGGAGTGCTTCCAGGATATGACATGACACCAGAGGCTGCATTAAGCAAATTGAGCTATGTTTTAGGGAAGGATGAGTGGCCTCTAGAAATCAAGAAGCAGGTAGATCGTTTCATTTTATTCAATGTATGAAGTTGTCTTAAATTAACCTTGTTTAAAATTATTTCATTTCATTTGTTGGTCTTTTGATTTTTCTAAAAACAAAGAATATATTTTAGATGATGCAAAAAAATTTACGGGGTGAGATTACTTTAGATAAAGGGATTCAAATGGAGGCATTCGATTTGGTTGAAGCTGTTGCCAGATCCTTACACTTGTCTAGTCCACAGGAAATGGAACAACTGGGTGCTACACTCTTTCCTGCCATCGTCAATTCGGCAGTTGCGTCTGGCGATTTGCAGAAGGTAAATCTATTATATTTGCAACCAAAAACACAATTTAACGTAAACAAAATTAATTTTAGCTTGGAAAAATCCTTCAATAACATTCTTGTATGCATATTTAACAAAAACAATTGGAAATTGTCTTGCAAAGAAAACTATATTTGTTTTATTATATTTGCAGGTAGACAATCTCAAATCATATGGAGCTGATCTTTCCGGTGTTAACAGTGATCACCGAACAGCACTTCATATTGCCTGCGCTGATGGAAATTACGAGATCGTCACATATTTGCTTCTAAATGGTGTTTCTGTGCATATTCGAGACCGTCATGACAAAACAGCACTCCTGGAAGCTGTTGAACATGACCATCACGATATCATTCGCCTGTTAGTCAAATGTGGGGCTCATATGACAGGATCATGTAGAGCCATGGGAGAACACTTATGCTCAGCGGCAGCTAGAGGATATGTGAAAAGGCTACAGTCGTACCTCTTGGCTGGAGCCGATCTATCACAAACCGATCCGAGCGGCAGATCTGCCTTGCATGTCGCAGCTCTTCATAGACACCTAAAGGTGGTAGAGTATTTGCTGGACAAAAATGTTGACTCCAATCACCAGGACTACTTGGGACTAACACCACTAGACTATGCAGAAAAAGGAGGAATGAATGAAATAATAAAACTTCTCAAACATTGAAATTAAAAAATTAGGTAGTCAAAAAAATGAGTTCCCTTATGTAAGAATTTTTATACATTATTTTTTTAATAACAGCAGACTTAACACAGACTGCCCGCTACAAGAAGTGCAATTTGGAGGCTTGTCAAATATAGAATCTCCACAAAGTTTTAAAATAGCATACGAATTTGTATTAGAACATTAAAATTGTTCATGGGAATTTTCTTTCCCAAAATTGGTTTATCATTGTCATTCGAAATGATTCATTGTCATTCAATTTACTATATCCCACTTTACTTCGAGTGGCATCAACTTTAGGAACATTGACTTAAACACAACTCTACTTCGACCTGCGATGACAATAATTGCAGAAATTATCTGATAGCTTAATTGAAATAAAAATAAATTTAAATCAAAAATATTGGTTTTGCATATACAATATACGCACATACTGCAATTTTAATGTTTAATTTTAGACTTATCCTTGTCGCAGAGCAAATTTCTGGTGTTTGCCTTAAAGGGTAACAGCACTCTAGCATTTTCGGAAAATCGAAAAAAAATTTTTTTTTTTGCTTAAATAATCGTTTATAGTGTCCAGAATGTTTAAAAAATTTTTGATGGAATTGGGGGTACTAGAACAGGTTCATTTCAGGGGTAACAGTAACAACACTCTAGTACTCTCATTTTTGCTCATATTTTATCAGTTAGTTGAAACTTTAAACGCGTTTTTCTCGAAATCACTTTTTTTCACCTCGCCGGACCAATAACTCTTACAGTTTTTAATCGATTGACTTGAAATTTGGTACACACTTGCACAACACTAATACCCAGGGAACATCGTACGGATTTTTTAATTAACGCAAAATTGTTGATTTTATAAACAATTATTTAATAATTTTTTGGTTGTTTATCTTTAAATGCTCATAAAATTTACAAAAATGAATATTTTTTAAAACCCGTACGATGTTCCCTAGATAATAACATACTAAATCAAAATTATTTTGTTTCGTTATTCGAGATTCATCCGTCGAGGAGAAATTGGTCTGGCCATGCAACCCTCCCGAAAAAAGTGCAGTCACTTCACTGCGCCTGCAGCCGCCAGTTTAAATTATATCCTCAAAAAAATTTGCATGAACATTCTTGAATAGTGGACCAAAAATGACTTTTTGTTTCAATACGTTATCTCTCAGAGATTCTCTTTTATAAGCTCCCGAAAATCATTACGATTATCGTCCGCTAGAGTGGTGTTACCCCTTAAATCTCATTCGTGATGGATATTTTCGAACTCAAAAGTAAAACACATATACATATGTAAAATATCTAAACCATTATTATAAAATACAAACACAAAACAATGAACATCTTACTTGAATTAACTCAGTAAAATTTTATTGGAAATAATTTTATTCATGTATACTTCGTGGTTGTTCAATGTGCTCAAAATGCCTTTGCCGTTGATGGGACTCTCGTGGCTAGAGTAATCGATGGGTTCGTTTAAGAGGTTTGTCATTTTTCCGCCAACAGCATTCAGGATTACGTTTCCGGCACAGATGTCCCATTTTTTGATACGAGTCGTATGCAGGTATGCAGTTGCATTGTTGAATACAACTTGCAGCACCTTATAACCTGTGGTGAAAATATTTTTAATGGTTAGGAGAAAAGAACAAACTAATTGCAGATCATGCCTGCTCCAGCTGCCACTAAAATGTGAGTATTTTCACCAAATATTTGCTTCGATATGTTTTTAGCGTCCCCGGCATGGGATCGGGATACAATGACTACTGGATTTCGTGAAACGGCCTCCTCCTGAAATAGTTTCACATTAGCAGCAATACATTTTCTATAACTATTACAAACCTTTTTCACCTTATTTAGATCTTGCGAATTGGATTTATTTACCCAAGCCCAGGTTGTTTTTTGCGTAAAAGGATTATGAATCACACCTATTACAGGCAATCCTTTCACGGCCACGCAGATCATTGTTGTAACGTATTTGAATAATTGCTCTGAAATTGCCAGGAATAATTAAAGGTACTGAAACTTTTGTTATTACTGATACCTGTAAACTCTTGTGTTGCATCCATTGGATCTATCCAGACAGTGACATCGTTGATATTAACAATTTCGTCAGGTATTACAGCAGTTTCGTGGAGAACAGTTGGATCCAGATCAAAAAGAACCAAATTCTGGCAAGATTCACGATTATTATCTTCTTCTGAAATTATTTCCAAATTTGGAAATATTCGATGAAGGCCAGATTTCATAACACAATGCGACCGGGAGTCGGCATCCGTTACCGGGTCGTCAGCTCCTTCCTTCGTTTTTCCTTTACTCTTTTTATTGAACGCTGAACTCTTAGATACAGCCAAAATTTCTTCACCACCTTTTTGTGCTGCTTGAATAGAGCCTATCAAGAGTTTCCTCAGATTGATTTCAGTAGCACTCTTCACATGGATGTATTTGCTTCTTGACGTTTTGTAGAAATATATCACAATTACACTAATTATAATTAAAATCAAAACTGCATTTCTATTTATCTTTATAGAACGTCCAAAACTCATGACTGGGCATTGGTTACTCGTGTTTCTGAATGTTTGCCAAAAATCTTTGCCTAAATTTTGCCACGGAATAGTCAGACCTTCCAGTTGCCACAACCCGAGATGGATTGTAATGTCAGTTATCGGACCCGGGCGCTTATTAAAACATTGCCAAATGTCTTATTTTTATTAAATTTGTCAAATGTTTACTTCGTAAACCTTCAGAATCCGATCACCTGCAACAGCACTATTCTACTGGCAGCACCCTACAACAGCAGTTATCCATCATAACTCCAAAACCTGTCAAACGCTCGGTGGAAAGTAGTGATGACATTGCGTACAGGTATGATAATAAATTGAGGAATCCACATTTACGTGCTTTCTAATAATAGTAATAATAATGTAAGGTCTGTGGGCGATTGTTCACGACAGAAAAACTCGCGGGGTCTATCTTATTTATTTAATTGTAGAAATGTTACATGTGGAAGAAAGTTTATTTAACTTCTTAAAATAGGCGGAGTAACATTTTAAATTTGATTGAAGATCAGCAGCGCGTTCAAAGACTGTGCTATAAGTTTGTGAACGACGTAGTTTACTACAATTGACTGACTATAGCATTGAGTAAAGAATAATCAAGTGACATCGATATTACATGACAATTCGCCATATTTGGACGTCCCTGTGGTAAAAGTGAGGAATTTTTTTGTATTATCAAATTTAAGAGCTGTGAAAAATGGTGAAATGCATTGCAATAATAACTAAAAAACAAAACCAATTACTTATGCAATAAAAGGCAGTTCAAATTAGAAAGAATAAATTTCTATAAACTGAAGCACAAGGTCAAGCGGTAAACACAATGCGACGTTCGGCTTGGCCGACTTTCGAAACATCCGACTTCGAGAACTTTCTGAAATTGTGCCTAACACAATACAACTTTTCGAACTTTAGACAGTCTCATTGTTTGTTACTCATTAATAATATGTTTTTCCTTCATTAGAGATATTAAATTTTCTTCAAATGACATTTTCAAACTTTTATTCTTTTATTATTTCAAAAAAGACCACACAAACGTAACCTTCAGCTGACTGTCAAACAAAAAATAAGTGTCAAAAGTCGAAAATGTTCGGCTCCAGTAGAAAGTAGACCAACTCAGAATTTGCTCGACTTGGCCGACTCAGCCGACTTTGCCTTTATGTTAGGCACAACTTTAGCACGTATGTTCTACTAGAACTGTCAACAGTCGGCCAAGCTGAATGTCGTATTGTCTTTACTGCTTTATTCTTAAAAGTTGTGCATCTAGTACAAATTTATGGGAAAAAGTGTGAATCAAATACAACTCCAAAGTTATTCTCAAAATAAAGTGCTTCTGAGTCTAAAACTCAAAACAATGTACATACACACGAAATAATGTAATATGTGAACTAAAACTGAAAATTTAAAGTTAAATAAAATATTTTTCTCTGCTGAGATTGCAGCTAAGTTCACGATGTACGCCTTTTCAGTCAGTTGCGCCTCACCCACGCGGTCGATCACTTCAAAGTGAGCAAAGTGAAAACAATGTTAGTTATGAGTGCCTTCAAAGTAAATTTATGCACCATCGAACTAAGTGCAAAAGTGAAGATAAGCACTTAAAGAGAGCTAAGTGAAGTGCAAAATGCTTATAGGGACTAACTAGTACGTAATCTAGCCTAGGAATCCCGCCGTCATTGTCGTTTCGCAGAAGCAGCGCCGCGGCGCTGCGGCATTCTTTTTCATTGCCCCTATCTCTAGTACTACATCGTCTTCCTTTACGCTCTACTACTGCAACCTAAAAAGTCAGATCCCTCAGAACCCTTGAGAAATCCAAAAAAGGGTTTTGACTTTTTGTTTTGTTTCGCAGAATCGGCCGCAAGAACAAATGTCAAAGTCAAACTCCTCTGACGTCACATTCACATTTTGTTTTTTGGTTTTATTTATAAATTATATGATTCGGATTATACTTAATATTCTTACACTTTACCAGATCGTAAAACGAAAATTACTTGAGAGAATATATATAATTTGCTGAAAGTTCGTGTGCATAATTAATTATCTCGCATTAAATTTCACAGCTCGCCAGTGTCAGTTCAGTTATGTTAAAATGGCATCACGCTTGCAGGAAGCACGAGTGCGTGCGTTTTATCTTTCGTGTTTTTTCTGTTTTGTATTCCCGCTTGTAATGTTTTACCATAATCACGGGTATGAATATTTTAATTGTCCGTTGAGAAGTATACAACTATGTTGTGAAAAGATGCCGATGCATGCTACCGTAACCTTTGGAGAGCATCACTTGGAAACTTCATCACTAATATCGCAGTAAGTGTAGATTAATTAATCAATTGCAATGAGCGGGAAAACCGAATTAGTTTCCCTTCCGGTGGCAAAAAAACCGTATATGTAGGTATAAAAGGAAATATTCGCATTTTTACAAAGGAATCGTGACTTTCTGTGTACTTAGATCTGCCAACTACTCGTGTATTATTTCACACCTGTAATTTAAAAATACAGATTAAACACAACTGTAAAGTAGCTTATAGACGGGGAAGTTACTGGATGCTAGTTGCACTTTTTGCATACTTACCTTGTGCATAGGGGTACTTGCCCTTTCATCGGCAAGCTTTTGCTGGCGGCAAGAAAACTCAAACATGGTTGATTTTACTGGCTGACAGCAACTTGCCATCTCTACTGTCCTCGTCTATAAGCTACTTAATTCTTCCCTCTTCTGTGTTTTATCTCGTGTAATTCATTTAGAATTATCGGAGAAGTTAAAATAAACATATACGTATGATTCTAATAAAAAACTTGTGGGTTAAAAGTTCCAGTTCAGACTTCGTAAGGTCTTAAGTAAATTTCACAGAAATATATTTATTTAAATACAAATTACTTAATTATCTGTTTCTTAAGTTTGATTTATAATGTAATTCTTAATTAAATATTTTTTTATTAAGGAGTGAGAATAAAATCATATTCGCAATTGGGTAATTCCGTGATAAACCGTTACGCTTGTATCATGCCCCTCCGTTTTGTTTAAAATTTTGCGCACTATGCTTACCGATTACGAGCTATGTTGGGAAGATACCAATAACGTCATCAAATCAATTTTTTGGACATTTTCCGAAGGATTTTGGGACGCTATTCACCGAGGATTACCATATGGTTGGGTGGAAAAAAGAGATTTCGTCAGTGTTGGTACCAAAAAATAAAAAAAATACCACAGTTTTTCAGTTTTACTTTTTTTATTAATTTGTAACATCAAAATCAGAAACATAAAAACATAACATATAAAATAATTGGTAACACCAAAAACATGAACATAAAAACTTAATTTTATTATCATTTAATCACTATCACTGTCGATAACGTTACATTCGCGGATCGATTTCGAGGTAGTACTAGGGCGAGCGGACGACGGATCGTACCAAGTGTATTTTTAGTGGACCCTATCCTTTTGAATAAGTCTTTATTTGACAAAAGATATTTGAGAACTCCTCACAAAAATATGATCGAAAGTTATATTTCACACATAAAATGCTTTTCACTGATTCTACTGTTAGTCTATTCCTTCGATGACAATAAAGTTATAAAAATGAATAAAATTTGCGTTTATAACGAGTTTTTGTGGAAAAATGCAAAATAGAGGAGATTTCTCGTTTTTTTTTTCGGATTTTCCCCGGAGCTATTTTTTTACCCACGATATCCGGTAACCTCCGGGGAAATCCGGTGAGATGGCAACCCTATTAAAGTTCCCGGGAAAAATAGCTACTTGAGAGGTTCTATTTTGCTCAGAGTGTCGTTGATATTTGTTCCTTTTTATAATAAAAGTAGTCTTTCTTGATATGACCTCGACATTTAATATTGATCATGTATCCATTAAATTTGTTAATAAATTTTCCATTATTGTTATTGTGATTATTTTTAATTTGTTTATAGCGCTGAAACTTTTCTTTTATAGTTGTAACCATTGTCCCTTTGATTCGGAATTTCACGACGTTCCACCTGAAGCACTTTTTTTTATTTTCTTTTCATTTTATTTCATAGTCAAGTAGCCTTGTTTTTACAATATCATAATTTAACTCTTTCCGATATTGTTTCAATTGAGCAGCAGTACACCTCCATTGTACGATGGAGGAAAAGTGTTCAGCAACATTGCAATTTTCTCCTTTTCCTTTCCTTTTTATCAGATTTTCATATAACTCAAAATGTTTCATTAACGGCACATCGATTTTTAACCTTAAATTTGTCAACGTTCTTCACACGGATAATTCCGACACTGTACTTTTGCGTTCAAAAGTTTCATCCAGTTTGTTTAGGATGTCTTTCGCAGTATCACTCAAAACAGAAATTATCACACTCTTCGCTGTTAACTCTGCATCTCTCCAAGAATCGTTAATTTCTTCCGGTATCAGATTATCAAATACTTTAATCACTTTCAATTCCGTTAATAATGCACAAACCCTAAACTTCCACGTGCCATATTTTAGCCCATGGAAAATTGGGACATTTCTTTGACTTGCTAAGCGTTTTATTATTATTATTATTTTTAGCAAAGGAAAAAGTCGCACTAAAATTTGTATCGCACTGAAGAGTCTTAATTTTTTCAAACACATTCAAAAAAAAAAATAATCGCAATAATTAGCACAACGAATTAATTAATTAAGTTCAGAGTAACCTGAGCCCATAACCTGTTGGTTTTTGGGATAACGTTACTATATTAAATTGAAAAGCCGCACTTTTACATTTCCAAAGTATTTATTTTTTTAATACACAACACGAACCACATAACATTGCAAGTTGAAGATATTTTCAAGACTAAAAAGACTGTACTTTTAAAACTGCATTTTACATAACAAGATTTACAAATACATAACTAGTTTCTCGATTTTAAAATAAAGGATCCCAATAAACGCAATCAAAATACTTCGAAATCTACCTCAGCCTGTCAGCCTGCCTAAAGGGATTTTCTTGCGTCATCTCCCAGAGCGCTCTCACCCAGAAAAGGTGCGCCTCTGCCCCCCATCTGACGTCCCGAGCCAGCGTCCCTCTCTTTCTGGTGGAGGACCCCCCGTGCCGGAGGTACCCCCCCCCCCCCCCCCCCCCCACACCACAAACACACACACAGCAGTTCGCTCGAAGTATCACATGGATTATATTATCCGGAGTAATGCTGCCACGTACCCCCTCCCATTCCCTCCTTTCATTTGACCATCTTTCACATTCAAAGAATGTGTGCTGCGCAGAGTTCACAAGGGAGGCGCAGTAAACGCAGGCCGGCCTGCAATCCAGGTTCACACCCAGGTATCTTACCGCCACGCCGGTTTTGACTGCATGACCGAGACTCCTACCTGCATGTCTCTCACCGAGGAGATGCGTTTCTTGGTGAGAAGCACACTCTCGGTTTTAGCCAGGGCAAGCTCCAACCCATGATCACGCATCCACCATCCAATCCGGCGCATGAAACTTCCGAAAATTTGGTAAAATTGTAGTAAAAATCAAATATTTTTAGATATTTATTTTTTTCACTTTTTGTGCATATATCATTTATATTACACTTATCCTGGAATATCTGATATGGGAAAGGTCATACGACCTTTTAAAAGTACGCTAAAATGACTCAGAAAGGTGATAAAAAGTTTTTTTTATTACTTTTACATGCTACAAAACTTGACTGTCCCCATGTACTCATGAAACGTAGTTCGGAGAGTGAGTTTTCTCTTCCGAGGTTACTGTTAGTCCTCCTCGTCGTCACTACGGGAGTGTTCGGAAGCTGTTCCGGTTTACTCCTTTCTTGTGGTAGCTGTCGTCACAACTTACATAATATTAACGTTTTTATTGCATATTGTAATAACATAAGAACTGAATTGACAGACTTTTGTAAAACACTCGAACGCCATAACATTACGACCTAGAAGTCAAACAATTATTTTTTTCGGTTCCTGTTTTGCATTAATATGGGATGAATAAAGAGCAGAGCACCATCTCCTGGAATATGCCTCAAGTAAAGGAATCCAATCGCGGATGCCAACGTGCAAATGCCTCGGGGTGCATATTGTAATAACATAAGAACTGAATTGACAGACTTTTGTAAAACACTCGAACGCCATAACATTACGACCTAGAAGTCAAACAATTATTTTTTTCGGTTCCTGTTTTGCATTAATATGGGATGAATAAAGAGCAGAGCACCATCTCCTGGAATATGCCTCAAGTAAAGGAATCCAATCGCGGATGCCAACGTGCAAATGCCTCGGGGTGATTCGTTTCACTTTAAACTTCTCCTTTTTGGTTCCCACCACGTTCAGGAGTTCGCATGTTAAATAATCCAAAACTGCTAGAAAGATCACAGCCGCCGAAAATGCACATTTTTTTGTTGCTTTATTAATTACTGAATTACTGAATTACCCGCGAGAATTCCGTTAGCGTTTCCATGTGTTGTAAAAATTCGTTCTTGTGGCTTGGAGTTGGAGGTTTTAATTCTACTTTCGTAATTTCTTACCACATTTTTCTATGAAGGTTTTTCAATTCTTTTTGAAAGTAAATAATAATATTTGTTGCTGACTCTTCGTTGTCCGATATATTGTCTTCGTCATTATCGCTTTCATATGCAAACATTCGACGCCTGCGCTCCTTTATTAGGCTCTCCCATTCTTTGTAAGTGTAATCCGTTATTTTTGGAAAATCCTTTATTTAAAACATTGTGCACAACAATTTTCACAAGTAAACTTTGTTTTGTGTATTTTTTCATAAGTTTTTAATTGAGCGAGCGTGGAATATAGTTCTCCGCATTCTAGACATTTATAAATATATGTTCGTTCTGAACGAACTGAAGTTACACTTACAGCTCCTTTATTAGGCTCCCCCGTTCTTTCTAAGTGTAATCCGTTATTTTTGGTAAATCCTTTATTGCATTCGCCGATAGAGCAGACCGGATTATGCCTACATTTGTTGCTCTAAACTTGATAATAAAAAAGACTTAGAGTAGAAATCTATTTGCATGGAGAAAATCTTCCCTTGCCATTCATCCATCTCGGGATCGTAACACTTGGTATGGGAAGCCTCCTATATTCAGTTTCCACAGCTTCTCCAGGAGCTTCCCCGCTGAATCCAGCATGCACAACGGCAATAAACAATATTTTCTTACTTTGAAACTATTTACTGGTGCAAAATCATTAAAAGAAATTGTTTAAAATTCTGTTCTATCTGCAGTATAAGAAGTAATAACCTTTCTCTCGACGCTCAGCGTGTTTCTTTCTTTTTTGGGCTTAGTTACACGTAAATATTTACTCTTCCTCTGACATTCTGGAGCATCCTAGATTGCTCTCGCTAGCAGAATGCTCATCCGTGAAAACTCAAAAGTGGCAGAAGAAAGTTTCACAGCGAAAAAGAGAACAGTTAAGCTTGCTGCATGATGTCGTCACACATTTTACATGCGAAAGTTGGTGACCCTAAAACAAAGTGCCGGAGAGATTGCAACTCCTGCTCTCTCTGTAATGGCTCTCCTAAAAACATCATACAATTGAATATCCACGAAAAACTCAATTTGGGGGTTGAAGAATGCATTTACGCATTCGCATGGTCGCTACGAAAACCTTCAGAAAGTGGATGTGTTTGTGTAGTGAGCATTCGTAAACAACAAAGAAAAAATAAAAAAAAAGCGCGCTGGAAACAGCAGCAACCATGCGTCAGGCTTCTGTGTATGTGTGCACCGAGTTGCAAAATTTATGGAGAGCTCCGCAAATTAACCGGTTCCAACTTGGGCTATGATAAAGCTCTACCGCGGAATCTAAAGATTGTATCTAAATCTAAAGAATCTAAGATCTATTCTAAATATCCCTGAAAATATGGATTTCATTTCGATATTGCTAGTTTCAGAATTTCTTTGATTTTGGCTTTTTGCATTATTCTGTGACACAAAGATCATGGTCCGCCACGTAGACACTCGGTCTCCAGGATTTGCAAGTTTTGCGTAATCTTTTATAAATAGACGGTAATATGCGGCCATTCCTACAAATTTGTGAAAATCTAAGACATTGGTAACACATTGTTCATCGCAATTTTCACATGTAAATATTTTTTTTGTGCATTTTTTCATGAGTTTTTAATTGAGCCAGCGTGGAATATAGTTCTCCGCATTCAAGACATTGATCCATATATGTTCGTACTGAACGAACTGAAGTTACACTTACAGCTCCTTTATTAGGCTCCCCCGTTCTTTGTAAGTGTAATCCGTTATTGTTCGTAAATCCTTTATTGCATTCGCCGATAGAGCAGACCGGATTATGCCTACATTTGTTGCTCTAAACTTGATAATAAAAAAGACTTAGAGTAGAAATCTATTTGCATGGAGAAAATCTTCCCTTGCCATTCATCCATCTCGGGATCGTAACACTCGGTATGGGAAGCCTCCTATATTCAGTTTCCACAGCTTCTCCAGGAGCTTCCCCGCTGAAACATATTAGTCATGCAGTTCAAACGAAAAATGAACATTGCCACCCCCCATCGCATGAACGGAAAATCCAAAAACTGCATTGACGCAGATTTAAACTAGCGACACTTAGAACAGCAATTTATTTGATGAGCAGTTGATTTGAAAAACATCTAGTAGACTAGTAGTCATATTTATGTCCTGCATTCAAGTGAATTGAGGTTAATTTTACATGAATTCTATCAATAAACAATATTTTCTTACTTTGAAACTATTTACTGGTGCAAAATCATTAAAAGAAATTGTTTAAAATTCTGTTCTATCTGCAGTATAAGAAGTAATAACCTTTCTCTCGACGCTCAGCGTGTTTCTTTCTCTTTCTTTTTTGACTATGGCTTAGTTACACGTAAATATTTACTCTTCCTCTGACATTCTGGAGCATCCTAGATTGCTCTCGCTAGCAGAATGCTCATCCGTGAAAACTCAAAAGTGGCAGAAGAAAGTTTCACAGCGAAAAATAGAACAGTTAAGCTTGCTGCATGATGTCGTCACACATTTTACATGCGAAAGTTGGTGACCCTAAAACAAAGTGCCGGAGAGATTGCAACTCATGCTCTCTCTGCAATGGCTCTCCTAAAAACATCATACGTAAATTGAATATACACGAAAAATTCAATTTCAAAAGCGCGCTGGAAACAGCAGCAACCATGCGTCAGGCTTCTGTGTATGTGTGCACCGAGTTGCAAAATTTATGGAGAGCTCCGCAAATTAACCGGTTCCAACTTGGGCTATGATAAAGCTCTACCGCGGAATCTAAAGATTGTATCTAAATCTAAAGAATCTAAGATCTATTCTAAATATCCCTGAAAATATGGATTTCATTTCGATATTGCTAGTTTCAGAATTTCTTTGATTTTGGCTTTTTGCATTATTCTGTGACACAAAGATCATGGTCCGCCACGTAGACACTCGGTCTCCAGGATTTGCAAGTTTTGCGTAATCTTTTATAAATAGACGGTAATATGCGGCCATTCCTAAAAATTTGTGAAAATCTAAGACATTGGTAACACATTGTTCATCGCAATTTTCACAAGTAAACTTTGTTTTGTGTATTTTTTCATGAGTTTTTAATGGAGCGACCGTGGAATATAGTTCTCCGCATTCAAGACATTGATCCATATATGTTCGTACTGAACGAACTGAAGTTACACTTACAGCTCCTTTATTAGGCTCCCCCGTTCTTTGTAAGTGTAATCCGTTATTGTTCGTAAATCCTTTATTGCATTCGCCGATAGAGCAGACCGGATTATGCCTACATTTGTTGCTCTAAACTTGATAATAAAAAAGACTTAGAGTAGAAATCTATTTGCATGGAGAAAATCTTCCCTTGCCATTCATCCATCTCGGGATCGTAACACTCGGTATGAGAAGCCTCCTATATGTGCCTCCTATATTCAGTTTCCACAGCTTCTCCAGGAGCTTCCCCGCTGAATCCAGCATGCACAACGGCAAGTATACGGCAAGTCCATATATACTCCATGTTCTGTAAAGGTACCAAATTCTGACAATCGTCACCAATTATTTCGCATTGTGGCAGATCAATTTTGGTTAAATAATGCAAATTTAGGGCGACCACTTTGAACGCTCTCGGATAATGAAATGTCTCGCGGTCCATCGCCCCCGCGTTTCTTTTTCCCAAGTTTGCTGCCAACAAGCTAGTGTCCGTGGCCGCTCTTCCCCTTTCGTTCTTTTGTGGTCTGTCTCTCCTTTTCTTCTATATATTGCCTGACGCTCCATTGCTTTCATCGTTATTGGGATTACTCCAACAATCACCAACGCTGCAGGCTCCGAGACCGTGCGAAAGATTCTCCTGAGCGCCCGATTATTGCCATAAAAGTTTTAATTTTTTGACTATAACATACAAGTCTACAAGCCCAAGGAAAATAAGAAGAGGAACTGCACTGCTCAACTATGCACTACCTAATTTCCTTACTGCAGAAAGTAAGATTTTGAATATTAAAAAGATAAAGAAAACTTGAAAAACAAACAATGCAAGTAACTTAGGACTAAGACTAAACAAATATCACATTAGTATTGACTATTGAGTATACTCGTAGTTTTACTTTACGCTATTCGACGTACAGCTTTGCTCGATACAAACTTATCATCTCCACTACTAATTATAGTACAGCGTAAATCGGAAAAGGAACCGCGAAAAATCAAAGCAGTTTTGATTTTTTCGTGGTTCGGTGGCGAACAAGTTATAATATATAGCAGATCTACCCGGTTTCCCACAGGACGGTGAAAATCGTAATATTATAAATGTACATCATATTACATTTTGAATAATTGCAACTATTCCTAAAAGTGACTTTGGACCATAACATATGTGTTTCAAAATATTCACAATGACCCCCACCCCCCCAATCCAAATGCAAAATATCTGAAACCCCCTCCAAACACCCTGTATACTGTTTTTTTTTTTTTTTTTTATTTCAAATATATTTATTTTATTTACTCTCAAATGTTAGAAATAATAAGCGGTCAAATGGACCTTGTAACTTTGCCAGAAAAATTTAAGGTATCATTTCAACAGTTTTCAATAGTCTGAGAAAATAAAGTTCTTATGGACCTGTTAAATTTTTCTGAAAACACGAAATATTTCAAATAGCTGTTATTTTCTGGGGATGCAAGTTTCTATAAAAATTCGCCATTTTTAAAGTTAAAAATTTATAAAAAGTGGTAATTGGCGTTTTGGTTAGAAATAAAGACACGTGTACCAGAATTTTTGAAAATTTTACCCCCAAAGGGGAGCAAATAGCGGATGAAACGCTATCCCTACTTTTTTTTAACTTCTAGGAGTTTTTCTAGGAGTGACCATTTTTGCACCCTCAGATACAGCACAATGAAAACTAGCAACGGTATTTTGATTAAACCCCCGAGAACCACCCTTAACTGAAAACAAACTAACACTATTATTGTTCTATGTAATATACCTACGTCGTGTTTGCGGGTAGTTTTTTTCAGTCAGGGGTGCTTATGTAGCCTTACACAAGAAAACAGAGAATAATTGCAAGCGGCCATTATTAGATACAACACTAAGTACATACTAAGAATAAAATATTTTCAAATAGAAAGCGTGGAAAGTAGACGAGGAAGGGCGTAGCAACGCAAGCCGGGTCCCATTAGTATACTATAATGCTTTTTGAGAAAAAAAAAGGAAACCAGGAACAGTTCTGGTCAATATTTTAGGCTATAATCATTTAGAGTGCACTATTTGTATTGCTAATTATAAAGTACAACGCAGTAAATTTTTTAGACGTTTTTAAATTTGTTAGTTTCCATTAAGCGTTATGAATAATAATGAAATGTAAAATTTGTTATGCAATCCGCTAATGCACTGGAATAAGGATCTGAATCACTGGATGCAGAGGAGAAACCAGGAAATAATTTAAACGCTACTAACAACTAATCGGAAAGTACAAACATCGCCATTTTGCGAATGCCAAATAAAAGCGTCGAGCATGGAGTAGTGCGTTCTGTCATACAATTACATTTTGATGAATGGTCTTTTCTCTACTGGAAGCGATTCAAGCGACAAAGAGAGCTCACACCGAGTCTTTGATATTGCTTCCGAAGCGTAGCATAATGCTCTGAGTTAAATCTAGTACTGTTCCTATCCTGCGAATGTTTCTTCTAGGCACCCGCAGCAGCATCTACTGCAAAGACAGAACCACCTTAGCAAGTACACAAAGAACCAACTCTTAAGCTGCCAACTCCACTGCATCACCGATGGCTTCCTGCAATGCTAAATCATAGACAAAAAAAGAAGAATAAATTCTATTTGATTGTTTTGTGCCAGTGTCAGGAAATACTCCTCCAAAATGCAACTGCAATACAAAATAATGGAAATAATGTAACGACACAGCTAATCCACCGCCCTCAACACAACATCGATCAAGGTGCAAATGCTCCGTTTTATAATGCACAAACTATCCTAGGCAACGCCAATTGCAAAATGTTTGCTTTCCAGTGTTCGTCACATTCGTGATAATGCAACCGATGCCAATCAAAATGCAGCATAAGCGAATTCGTTCGAGCCAATCTGCACCCTCAACACGGAGTAGCTCTTCCAACGCTAGCCTTGACTTCTACAATGACGATCTTAATTTGTGCTCAATTTATTCTGCAGAAACTTCGATTCTGGGATGTTGGAGCGAACATGAATAGTGCCATAAATTAAGTTATATAGTTTTGGAGCGATGTATCAATATTCTTACATCATGACTGCACTTTTGTTCGCATACTCTTTGTTATCTAACACGATTAATTTTCCAAGTGGCAATTACGGCAAGTATCACTGTTGAACCAAGTGCAAGTGCACCTCACAATTACAGTGATGATAGACCATAGCAGCCACCAGGGCCAGGTACAGAACTACTGAAAACAGCCCACGTCACAAGTAAATTTCGCAGCAGCATCAAATCTCGAACAGAGCCTTGGAACCGATCCAGATTTCAGCCCGAACCACCTTCCATCGCATGAACGGAAAATCAAAAACTGCATTCACGCTGATTTAAACTAGCGACACTTAGAAAAGCAAAGTGACACAAAAATCATGGTCCCCCGCGTAGACATTCGGTGACCAGGTTCTTCTTTCTAAAAGTGACAAACAATAAACATTTCAACTTTCCCAGTTTCTCCTAGATTGTTGAATACTATATCAATAAAAGTGCCATGAACAAGTAATTACAAGTAAAATACCAACAAGTGAACGATTTTTAGTGTTTTATCATTTCGAACGCAGTTAAATCAAAAGTATTGCTAAAAAGCCTAGCATAATGCTCTGAGTTAAATCTAGTACTGTTCCTGTTCTGTGACTGTTCCTTCTAGGCACCATTCTAGGAATTTTTAAAATGTTTTTATGCTAGGTGTTTACTGGAATTGTTTAATTAATTATAAATTCAAAATTAATAGATTTTTATATTGATGTAAACTGACTTTATTACTTTTACCATTATATATTGAAAGTTGTACTTCCTTTATGTTTATAAAACATAAATTTCTTATAAATTATGTTAAAAGACAATATAGATATTTTTGTAAACCATTTGTATTGTAAAAATTTGATATTTAGTTTTATTTTTCAATCCATGAATAAGATTTATATTTATAATAGTTTATATAACGCCCATTATGCAATAGAATGGTCGAAATTGTTGAGAATGCAATAAAGTAATTATAATTCATATAAATATTAACGAGCAAATGAGAAATATTTCAGCTGATTACTTTCGACATAAACCACTTTTTAAACTCGTAGTTATTTACAAGTAACTTTGGTAAAACCGTAATATTTACATACATAAATTCAACTAAGTTAAATAAGGCATGTAAACCTAAGACCGTACCTGGTTTTCCTTTTTCTTAAAAAGTGTTGTTTTTTCAGGTATTTTTTCACACTTTCAATTATTACTACAGAATAACAGTTATTTAATTTTTCCGAAAGAAATTTGAAAAGGCATCAGGATTTTTACTTTTTCAGTTCATTGAAAACTTTTGAGAGGGCATTTTATTTTATTCTAGCAAAAATAAAAGGTCCATTTGACCGTTCTTTTTTCTATCATGGGTCAATCCACGTTGAATCGTACAGGCTGTGCCGCTCGACATTTTAAATTTTTTAATTTTTTTTTCAGGAGTTGCTTGATATGTCCTTAATATCATGGCATAAATAAAAAAATTTATTTCTCGCTCCTTTTTTTTTTGCGGCCATTTTTGTTTGTTCACGTTGGTAATTTTTCACAAAAAACGTCTTCTACGGTTTATTCTATAACTTTCTTGTTTATTGAGATATTAAAGCAAATCAAACGCTAAATTATTAAGCATGAAATGATCTTTAACCTGTTGCAAACTATTTTCCCATACGTATTAAATAAGTAAGTAAAAAAAAAACCACAAAAATGAATTCTAATTAGACGAAAATACCATATTGAAAGGTTATTTTTTCAGTAAAACAATGAAGTTTAACCTTCAACTTTTTTTCCCGTTAAAGCTGTAATCTAATACTATCTGTGACTCACGTTTCATCCATGAGGGTTCTGTCCTTTTTTTTCTATAGGCGTTCAAAGATGGCGGGTTTAGCGATTTCAGCCATTTTCAAGGCAATATATCACAAAAGGGAGTGAGTGAAAAAAGCTGAAAATTTTATGATAAATACTTGTATTTAACATAAATATTCTGTATAAATTTCATCATTGAGACTTGACCAGTTTAAAAGTTAGAGAATATCAAAATCGGACGAAAATAGCCATAAGTCATACTTTTAACATTATTCTTCGCGAGACAAAATTTGCTCAAACTTCATTCAATTGATATGTCACTTTCAACATATACGCAGCACAAGTCCGTTTATACTTATAGATTCTTTTGAATCATTTGAAACAATCATTAAACATCTTTTATTAATTTTTTAATTTAATTGTGTTCTAATTGTATTGCGTGCTGATTTTAAAACTTTATTACAATTATTAAAATATACCATATACCATTATATACCATTTCATCAAGCGAAAGACCAAGGGGTAATCATACTTTTAACATTATAAGTAATACATAATTTGTATAACTTTTTAATTAATTAAACATTTTATTTGAGTGCGCTTTGAAATTGAGATATACATTTTCTTTTTTGCATGAACATAATGTAAAATCTTTTAACAGACACAGGAACGCTACACAACATCAAAAATGTCAAAAAAAAACGGGGCAGACGTAATCGATGATTATATAGGAAACCGATTCTCAATAAAGAAGGTACATACTAGGTTGTTCAATAAGAAAAACACAATTTTATGGTTTGAAATACACTTTATTATTCAGTATAGTCGCCCTGAACATCAATACACTTGTTCCAACGAGATTCCAATTTATGAATTCCATCCCTGAAGTGAGAATCAGGAAGGGCTGCAAAATACGCTTCCACAGCTGTTATGACCTCGATGAAAAACGCTTTCCACGCATGAATTTTTTTAGGTCTGGAAACAAATGGAAGTCACTGGGGGCAAATCTGGTGAATACGGTGGATGCTCCAACAATTCGAACTTTAATTCATGGATTTTAGCCATTGTCAAAATGCTCTTGTGACACGGTGCATTGTCCTGATGAAAAAGAATTTTTTTCCTCTGCAAACCGGGTCTTTTTTCACTAATTTTTTCCTTCAGCTGGTCTAAAAGGTTACAATAATATTCTGAATTTATTGTTTTGCCAGTTTGCAAGTAATCCACAAACAAAATTCCTTTCGCATCCCAAAAAACTGATGCTAACACCTTGGCCGTTTTCTGGACACGAACTCGTTTCAGAGCCTAAGAACAAGGTTCACACCACTCTTTAGCCTCTTGTTTTGATTCAGGATCATGGTGATAGACCCAAGTCTCATCCATAGTGATGAATCGACGCACAAAATCCACTTTATCCTTTCGAAAACGCTCTAAATGTTGCTGAGAAAGTCGCATTCGAATATGTTTTTGTTCCATTGTAAGCGAATGCGGCACCCATTGTGCACACAGCTTTCTGAAACCCAATACTTCAGTCAAAATATTGCTTACACTGCCCAATGAGATGCCTAGGGCTTCTACTAAATCTCTTTCAGTCACTCGACGATTTTCCAATACGATATCCTGTATTTTTTCTACGATTTCTGGTGTTGCTGTTTTTGGACGTCCTTGACGTGGATTGTCTTCAAGGCTTGTACGACCACGTTTAAATTCAGCAACCCATCTTTCTATTGTACTGTAAAAATTCAATCACTGCACGATACTTAATTTTTTCTATTGTAAAAAATACTGTGTCGATACTAAATGGCTTGTAAACAAAAAATGAATTGACAGATTGAAATGAAACTGCACATACGTTCATATGAAGAGTGTTCCAACATGACAAAAAAAATTTAGGCTAGCATCAACGCCATCTCTTATCGAACCGCAAAACATATTGAACAACCTAGTATTCCAATAACGTAACCACTAAGTGCGAATTTTTAAATTTTCAATATAAGTTCATTACGCTTTTTACCATTATTTGTACTGGATGACTTTTGAAATAATCTAGTACATCCTCATATCTACAATCTACTACTACAATTCCTATAATTCTGATACAAAAATTAAACACAGAATAGACAATAAAAATTGTACAATTGTCGATTTGCTTATTGTAAATATTTATAATGGCAAATTAATTACTATATTTTAGCGTATAGGAAAGGGTGCATATGGTATCGTATGGAAGGGTGTTGATAAAAAAACAAAAGAATCGGTTGCCATTAAGAAACTTGGCGAAGCTTTTCGAAATGAAGTTGATGCTCGGCGAACTTTTCGTGAGATTCTGTTGCTTCGAGTATTTCGAAGTCATCCAAATGTAGTCAAACTCAACAGTGTACACAAGTAAAATTATTTATATTCAGTTGATGTTTAGTGAAATTTATATATAAAAATTTATATGTCAGATCTGCGATTGGTAATGATATTTATTTGTGCATGGAATATATGAATACTGATCTTAGCCATTGTTTAAAGGTCCACTTGTTCGGTTTGTCGCTTATAACTAGTACGCCAGAAAGAAAACTTGTGTGAAATAGGATCAAATTCCTTACAAACTAGTATACATACGTTTTTTCCTATCTGGTATAGTTTCCGAGATAACCAGCAGCAAAAACGGATAATTTTTGAAAAAGTCGTTTCGCCTAACATTTTTCATCAAACTTACCGTTATAGCTGCACACTTTTTAATTTTACAGATACATCGTCTTAAACAAAGTTAAAGAGCATTGAATTTGCATGAAAAAAATGTAAACAAGCACCAAACCTCTCAAAAGTTATAGTGATATCAATTTATAAGGTACATTTCGAGAATCGAGATTTCGCTTGAAAAATGCTTGTTCTCATTTTTCGGGTATACCTGTGTAACCTTATATATTGTTTATTTCTCTATATCACCTCAAATATTGTGTAATTATGTACTTGCAATTGTTTGTTTCGAGCTTTTATATATCTAGATCGTAGATCTAGCTTATACTAGATCTTTCCATTTCATGGGTCAAATGTTTTGATGTTTCTGCGGCATTGTTCATCAAAGATTTGCCACTGAATACTTGCATCTCTGCTTACCTTCAGTGGATATTCTGTGCTCTCTTATTGCTGGACCATTATTTCAAATTGTCAAATATGGAATTCCATCTACAAAATTCTAGTTTTTGAAGAGAAGCAAAATGTTAACGGGGATCGAGTTAGACCATCCGTTCTTGAATTTTACACAGAACGTTTCGTAATCAACAAATTGTGAATCGTGAATAAAATCTTTGAAAATCAATCTTAGAAATCTTTTACTTTTTTCCCTTCGAGCGAACACTTGCCCTTTACACACTTGAACTATTATTCTTTGAAATCTCAGAGATTTTTTGGCAACAGATTTTTTAGACGTAACATAAAAAGAAAATTGACAGATTTTTGTAAAACACTCGAACACAATAACATTACGACCTAGAAGTCAAACAATTATTTTTTTCGGTTCCTGTTTTGCATTAATATGGGATGAATAAAGAGCAGAGCACCATCTCCTGGAATGATGCCTCAAGTAAAGGAATCCAATCGCGGATGAAATGCCTCGGGGTGATTCGTTTCATTTTAAACTTCTCCTTTTTGGTTCCCACCACGTTCAGGAGTTCGCATGTTAAATAATCCAAAACTGCTGGAAAGGTCACAGCCGCCGAAAATGCACATTTTTTTGTTGCTTTATTAATTACTGAATTACTGAATTACCCGCGAGAATTCCGTTAGCGTTTCCATGTGTTGTAAAAATTCGTTCTTGTGGCTTGGAGTTGGAGGTTTTAATTCTACTTTCGTAATTTCTTACCACATTTTTCTATGAAGGTTTTTCAATTCTTTTTGAAAGTAAATAATAATATTTGTTGCTGACTCTTCGTTGTCCGATATATTGTCTTCATCATTATCGCTTTCATATGCAAACATTCGACGCCTGCGCTCCTTTATTAGGCTCTCCCATTCTTTGTAAGTGTAATCCGTTATTTTTGGAAAATCCTTTATTTAAAACATTGTGCACAACAATTTTCACAAGTAAACTTTGTTTTGTGTATTTTTTCATGAGTTTTTAATTGAGCGAGCGTGGAATATAGTTCTCCGCATTCTGGACATTGATAATTATATTTTCTTTCTGAACGAACTGAAGTTACACTTACAGCTCCTTTATTAGGCTCCCCCGTTCTTTCTAAGTGTAATCCGTTATTTTTGGTAAATCCTTTATTGCATTCGCCGATAGAGCAGACCGGATTATGCCTACATTTGTTGCTCTAAACTTGATAATAAAAAAGACTTAGAGTAGAAATCTATTTGCATGGAGAAAATCTTCCCTTGTCATTCATCCATCTCGGGATCGTAACACTTGGTATGGGAAGCCTCCTATATTCAGTTTCCACAGCTTCTCCAGGAGCTTCCCCGCTGAATCCAGCATGCACAACGGCAAGTATACGGCAAGTCCATATATACTCTATGTTCTGTAAAGGTACCAAATTCTGACAATAGTCACCAATTATTTCGCATTGTGGCAGATCAATTTTGGTTAAATAATGCAAATTTAGGGCGACCACTTTGAACGCTCTCCGATAATGAAATGTCTCCCTATAGGACTATCGGCTAAAACACTCCCTTGTCACATCAGAGCGCTAGCGCCGCTAGCCTGGAACTGTTTACCACATTACTTCGGGCTAGGCCCCTGATTTTTTAAGCCTGTTGGCTCTCGCCTTGATTTCCAACTACGGCTGCCTGTTGTTGGTCCAGATCAATCTTTTTTGCCGGAAGTATTTTGCGCACCTGCTATGGGTCAGATCATACGACCTTCTAAAAGTACGCTAAAATGACTCAGAAACGTGATGAACAGTTTTTTTTTATTACTTTTACATGCTACAAAACTTGACTGTCCCCATGTACTCATGAAACGTAGTTCGGAGAGTGAGTTTTCTCTTCCGAGGTTACTGTTAGTCCTCCTCGTCGTCACTACGGGAGTGTTCGGAAGCTGTTCCGGTTTACTCCTTTCTTGTGGTAGCTGTCATCACAACTTACATAATATTAACGTTTTTATTGCATATTGTAATAACATAAGAACTGAATTGACAGACTTTTGTAAAACACTCGAACGCCATAACATTACGACCTAGAAGTCAAACAATTATTTTTTTCGGTTCCTGTTTTGCATTAATATGGGATGAATAAAGAGCAGAGCACCATCTCCTGGAATGATGCCTCAAGTAAAGGAATCCAATCGCGGATGCCAACGTGCAAATGCCTCGGGGTGATTCGTTTCACTTTAAACTTCTCCTTTTTGGTTCCCACCACGTTCAGGAGTTCGCATGTTAAATAATCCAAAACTGCTGGAAAGGTCACAGCCGCCGAAAATGCACATTTTTTTGTTGCTTTATTAATTACTGAATTACTGAATTACCCGCGAGAATTCCGTTAGCGTTTCCATGTGTTGTAAAAATTCGTTCTTGTGGCTTGGAGTTGGAGGTTTTAATTCTACTTTCGTAATTTCTTACCACATTTTTCTATGAAGGTTTTTCAATTCTTTTTGAAAGTAAATAATAATATTTGTTGCTGACTCTTCGTTGTCCGATATATTGTCTTCATCATTATCGCTTTCATATGCAAACATTCGACGCCTGCGCTCCTTTATTAGGCTCTCCCATTCTTTGTAAGTGTAATCCGTTATTTTTGGAAAATCCTTTATTTAAAACATTGTGCACAACAATTTTCACAAGTAAACTTTGTTTTGTGTATTTTTTCATGAGTTTTTAATTGAGCGAGCGTGGAATATAGTTCTCCGCATTCTGGACATTGATAATTATATTTTCTTTCTGAACGAACTGAAGTTACACTTACAGCTCCTTTATTAGGCTCCCCCGTTCTTTCTAAGTGTAATCCGTTATTTTTGGTAAATCCTTTATTGCATTCGCCGATAGAGCAGACCGGATTATGCCTACATTTGTTGCTCTAAACTTGATAATAAAAAAGACAGAGTAGAAATCTATTTGCATGGAGAAAATCTTCCCTTGTCATTCATCCATCTCGGGATCGTAACACTTGGTATGGGAAGCCTCCTATATTCAGTTTCCACAGCTTCTCCAGGAGCTTCCCCGCTGAATCCAGCATGCACAACGGCAAGTATACGGCAAGTCCATATATACTCTATGTTCTGTAAAGGTACCAAATTCTGACAATAGTCACCAATTATTTCGCATTGTGGCAGATCAATTTTGGTTAAATAATGCAAATTTAGGGCGACCACTTTGAACGCTCTCGGATAATGAAATGTCTCCCTATAGGACTATCGGCTAAAACACTCCCTTGTCACATCAGAGCGCTAGCGCCGCTAGCCTGGAACTGTTTACCACATTACTTCGGGCTAGGCCCCTGATTTTTTAAGCCTGTTGGCTCTCGCCTTGATTTCCAACTACGGCTGCCTGTTGTTGGTCCAGATCAATCTTTTTTGCCGGAAGTATTTTGCGCACCTGCTATGGGTCAGATCATACGACCTTCTAAAAGTACGCTAAAATGACTCAGAAAGGTGATGAACAGTTTTTTTTTATTACTTTTACATGCTACAAAACTTGACTGTCCCCATGTACTCATGAAACGTAGTTCGGAGAGTGAGTTTTCTCTTCCGAGTTTACTGTTAGTCCTCCTCGTCGTCACTACGGGAGTGTTCGGAAGCTGTTCCGGTTTACTCCTTTCTTGTGGTAGCTGTCATCACAACTTACATAATATTAACGTTTTTATTGCATATTGTAATAACATAAGAACTGAATTGACAGACTTTTGTAAAACACTCGAACGCCATAACATTACGACCTAGAAGTCAAACAATTATTTTTTTCGGTTCCTGTTTTGCATTAATATGGGATGAATAAAGAGCAGAGCACCATCTCCTGGAATGATGCCTCAAGTAAAGGAATCCAATCGCGGATGCCAACGTGCAAATGCCTCGGGGTGATTCGTTTCATTTTAAACTTCTCCTTTTTGGTTCCCACCACGTTCAGGAGTTCGCATGTTAAATAATCCAAAACTGCTGGAAAGGTCACAGCCGCCGAAAATGCACATTTTTTTGTTGCTTTATTAATTACTGAATTACTGAATTACCCGCGAGAATTCCGTTAGCGTTTCCATGTGTTGTAAAAATTCGTTCTTGTGGCTTGGAGTTGGAGGTTTTAATTCTACTTTCGTAATTTCTTACCACATTTTTCTATGAAGGTTTTTCAATTCTTTTTGAAAGTAAATAATAATATTTGTTGCTGACTCTTCGTTGTCCGATATATTGTCTTCGTCATTATCGCTTTCATATGCAAACATTCGACGCCTGCGCTCCTTTATTAGGCTCTCCCATTCTTTGAAAGTGTAATCCGTTATTTTTGGAAAATCCTTTATTTAAAACATTGTTCACAACAATTTTCACAAGTAAACTTTGTTTTGTGTATTTTTTCATGAGTTTTTAATTGAGCGAGCGTGGAATATAGTTCTCCGCATTCTGGACATTGATAAATATATTTTCGTTCTGAACGAACTGAAGTTACCCTTACAGCTCCTTTATTAGGCTCCCCCGTTCTTTCTAGGTGTAATCCGTTATTTTTGGTAAATCCTTTATTGCATTCGCCGATAGAGCAGACCGGATTATGCCTACATTTGTTGCTCTAAACTTGATAATAAAAAAGACAGAGTAGAAATCTATTTGCATGGAGAAAATCTTCCCTTGTCATTCATCCATCTCGGGATCGTAACACTTGGTATGGGAAGCCTCCTATATTCAGTTTCCACAGCTTCTCCAGGAGCTTCCCCGCTGAATCCAGCATGCACAACGGCAAGTATACGGCAAGTCCATATATACTCTATGTTCTGTAAAGGTACCAAATTCTGACAATAGTCACCAATTATTTCGCATTGTGGCAGATCAATTTTGGTTAAATAATGCAAATTTAGGGCGACCACTTTGAACGCTCTCGGATAATGAAATGTCTCCCTATAGGACTATCGGCTAAAACACTCCCTTGTCACATCAGAGCGCTAGCGCCGCTAGCCTGGAACTGTTTACCACATTACTTCGGGCTAGGCCCCTGATTTTTTAAGCCTGTTGGCTCTCGCCTTCATTTCCAACTACGGCTGCCTGTTGTTGGTCCAGATCAATCTTTTTTGCCGGAAGTATTTTGCGCACCTGCTATGGGTCAGATCATACGACCTTCTAAAAGTACGCTAAAATGACTCAGAAAGGTGATGAAAAGTTTTTTTTTATTACTTTTACATGCTACAAAACTTGACTGTCCCCATGTACTCATGAAACGTAGTTCGGAGAGTGAGTTTTCTCTTCCGAGGTTACTGTTAGTCCTCCTCGTCGTCACTACGGGAGTGTTCGGAAGCTGTTCCGGTTTACTCCTTTCTTGTGGTAGCTGTCGTCACAACTTACATAATATTAACGTTTTTATTGCATATTGTAATAACATAAGAACTGAATTGACAGACTTTTGTAAAACACTCGAACGCCATAACCTTACGACCTAGAAGTCAAACAATTATTTTTTTCGGTTCCTGTTTTGCATTAATATGGGATGAATAAAGAGCAGAGCACCATCTCCTGGAATGATGCCTCAAGTAAAGGAATCCAATCGCGGATGCCAACGTGCAAATGCCTCAGGGTGATTCGTTTCATTTTAAACTTCTCCTTTTTGGTTCCCACCACGTTCAGGAGTTCGCATGTTAAATAATCCAAAACTGCTGGAAAGGTCACAGCCGCCGAAAATGCACATTTTTTTGTTGCTTTATTAATTACTGAATTACTGAATTACCCGCGAGAATTCCGTTAGCGTTTCCATGTGTTGTAAAAATTCGTTCTTGTGGCTTGGAGTTGGAGGTTTTAATTCTACTTTCGTAATTTCTTACCACATTTTTCTATGAAGGTTTTTCAATTCTTTTTGAAAGTAAATAATAATATTTGTTGCTGACTCTTCGTTGTCCGATATATTGTCTTCATCATTATCGCTTTCATATGCAAACATTCGACGCCTGCGCTCCTTTATTAGGCTCTCCCATTCTTTGTAAGTGTAATCCGTTATTTTTGGAAAATCCTTTATTTAAAACATTGTGCACAACAATTTTCACAAGTAAACTTTGTTTTGTGTATTTTTTCATGAGTTTTTAATTGAGCGAGCGTGGAATATAGTTCTCCGCATTCTGGACATTGATAATTATATTTTCTTTCTGAACGAACTGAAGTTACACTTACAGCTCCTTTATTAGGCTCCCCCGTTCTTTCTAAGTGTAATCCGTTATTTTTGGTAAATCCTTTATTGCATTCGCCGATAGAGCAGACCGGATTATGCCTACATTTGTTGCTCTAAACTTGATAATAAAAAAGACAGAGTAGAAATCTATTTGCATGGAGAAAATCTTCCCTTGTCATTCATCCATCTCGGGATCGTAACACTTGGTATGGGAAGCCTCCTATATTCAGTTTCCACAGCTTCTCCAGGAGCTTCCCCGCTGAATCCAGCATGCACAACGGCAAGTATACGGCAAGTCCATATATACTCTATGTTCTGTAAAGGTACCAAATTCTGACAATAGTCACCAATTATTTCGCATTGTGGCAGATCAATTTTGGTTAAATAATGCAAATTTAGGGCGACCACTTTGAACGCTCTCGGATAATGAAATGTCTCCCTATAGGACTATCGGCTAAAACACTCCCTTGTCACATCAGAGCGCTAGCGCCGCTAGCCTGGAACTGTTTACCACATTACTTCGGGCTAGGCCCCTGATTTTTTAAGCCTGTTGGCTCTCGCCTTGATTTCCAACTACGGCTGCCTGTTGTTGGTCCAGATCAATCTTTTTTGCCGGAAGTATTTTGCGCACCTGCTATGGGTCAGATCATACGACCTTCTAAAAGTACGCTAAAATGACTCAGAAAGGTGATGAAAAGTTTTTTTTTATTACTTTTACATGCTACAAAACTTGACTGTCCCCATGTACTCATGAAACGTAGTTCGGAGAGTGAGTTTTCTCTTCCGAGGTTACTGTTAGTCCTCCTCGTCGTCACTACGGGAGTGTTCGGAAGCTGTTCCGGTTTACTCCTTTCTTGTGGTAGCTGTCGTCACAACTTACATAATATTAACGTTTTTATTGCATATTGTAATAACATAAGAACTGAATTGACAGACTTTTGTAAAACACTCGAACGCCATAACATTACGACCTAGAAGTCAAACAATTATTTTTTTCGGTTCCTGTTTTGCATTAATATGGGATGAATAAAGAGCAGAGCACCATCTCCTGGAATGATGCCTCAAGTAAAGGAATCCAATCGCGGATGAAATGCCTCGGGGTGATTCGTTTCATTTTAAACTTCTCCTTTTTGGTTCCCACCACGTTCAGGAGTTCGCATGTTAAATAATCCAAAACTGCTGGAAAGGTCACAGCCGCCGAAAATGCACATTTTTTTGTTGCTTTATTAATTACTGAATTACTGAATTACCCGCGAGAATTCCGTTAGCGTTTCCATGTGTTGTAAAAATTCGTTCTTGTGCCTTGGAGTTGGAGGTTTTAATTCTACTTTCGTAATTTCTTACCACATTTTCTATGAAGGTTTTTCAATTCTTTTTGAAAGTAAATAATAATATTTGTTGCTGACTCTTCGTTGTCCGATATATTGTCTTCATCATTATCGCTTTCATATGCAAACATTCGACGCCTGCGCTCCTTTATTAGGCTCTCCCATTCTTTGTAAGTGTAATCCGTTATTTTTGGAAAATCCTTTATTTAAAACATTGTGCACAACAATTTTCACAAGTAAACTTTGTTTTGTGTATTTTTTCATGAGTTTTTAATTGAGCGAGCGTGGAATATAGTTCTCCGCATTCTGGACATTGATAATTATATTTTCTTTCTGAACGAACTGAAGTTACACTTACAGCTCCTTTATTAGGCTCCCCCGTTCTTTCTAAGTGTAATCCGTTATTTTTGGTAAATCCTTTATTGCATTCGCCGATAGAGCAGACCGGATTATGCCTACATTTGTTGCTCTAAACTTGATAATAAAAAAGACAGAGTAGAAATCTATTTGCATGGAGAAAATCTTCCCTTGTCATTCATCCATCTCGGGATCGTAACACTTGGTATGGGAAGCCTCCTATATTCAGTTTCCACAGCTTCTCCAGGAGCTTCCCCGCTGAATCCTGCATGCACAACGGCAAGTATACGGCAAGTCCATATATACTCTATGTTCTGTAAAGGTACCAAATTCTGACAATAGTCACCAATTATTTCGCATTGTGGCAGATCAATTTTGGTTAAATAATGCAAATTTAGGGCGACCACTTTGAACGCTCTCGGATAATGAAATGTCTCCCTATAGGACTATCGGCTAAAACACTCCCTTGTCACATCAGAGCGCTAGCGCCGCTAGCCTGGAACTGTTTACCACATTACTTCGGGCTAGGCCCCTGATTTTTTAAGCCTGTTGGCTCTCGCCTTGATTTCCAACTACGGCTGCCTGTTGTTGGCCCAGATCAATCTTTTTTGCCGGAAGTATTTTGCGCACCTGCTATGGGTCAGATCATACGACCTTCTAAAAGTACGCTAAAATGACTCAGAAAGGTGATGAAAAGTTTTTTTTTATTACTTTTACATGCTACAAAACTTGACTGTCCCCATGTACTCATGAAACGTAGTTCGGAGAGTGAGTTTTCTCTTCCGAGGTTACTGTTAGTCCTCCTCGTCGTCACTACGGGAGTGTTCGGAAGCTGTTCCGGTTTACTCCTTTCTTGTGGTAGCTGTCGTCACAACTTACATAATATTAACGTTTTTATTGCATATTGTAATAACATAAGAACTGAATTGACAGACTTTTGCAAAACACTCGAACGCCATAACCTTACGACCTAGAAGTCAAACAATTATTTTTTTCGGTTCCTGTTTTGCATTAATATGGGATGAATAACGAGCAGAGCACCATCTCCTGGAATGATGCCTCAAGTAAAGGAATCCAATCGCGGATGAAATGCCTCGGGGTGATTCGTTTCATTTTAAACTTCTCCTTTTTGGTTCCCACCACGTTCAGGAGTTCGCATGTTAAATAATCCAAAACTGCTGGAAAGGTCACAGCCGCCGAAAATGCACATTTTTTTGTTGCTTTATTAATTACTGAATTACTGAATTACCCGCGAGAATTCCGTTAGCGTTTCCATGTGTTGTAAAAATTCGTTCTTGTGCCTTGGAGTTGGAGGTTTTAATTCTACTTTCGTAATTTCTTACCACATTTTCTATGAAGGTTTTTCAATTCTTTTTGAAAGTAAATAATAATATTTGTTGCTGACTCTTCGTTGTCCGATATATTGTCTTCATCATTATCGCTTTCATATGCAAACATTCGACGCCTGCGCTCCTTTATTAGGCTCTCCCATTCTTTGTAAGTGTAATCCGTTATTTTTGGAAAATCCTTTATTTAAAACATTGTGCACAACAATTTTCACAAGTAAACTTTGTTTTGTGTATTTTTTCATGAGTTTTTAATTGAGCGAGCGTGGAATATAGTTCTCCGCATTCTGGACATTGATAATTATATTTTCTTTCTGAACGAACTGAAGTTACACTTACAGCTCCTTTATTAGGCTCCCCCGTTCTTTCTAAGTGTAATCCGTTATTTTTGGTAAATCCTTTATTGCATTCGCCGATAGAGCAGACCGGATTATGCCTACATTTGTTGCTCTAAACTTGATAATAAAAAAGACAGAGTAGAAATCTATTTGCATGGAGAAAATCTTCCCTTGTCATTCATCCATCTCGGGATCGTAACACTTGGTATGGGAAGCCTCCTATATTCAGTTTCCACAGCTTCTCCAGGAGCTTCCCCGCTGAATCCTGCATGCACAACGGCAAGTATACGGCAAGTCCATATATACTCTATGTTCTGTAAAGGTACCAAATTCTGACAATAGTCACCAATTATTTCGCATTGTGGCAGATCAATTTTGGTTAAATAATGCAAATTTAGGGCGACCACTTTGAACGCTCTCGGATAATGAAATGTCTCCCTATAGGACTATCGGCTAAAACACTCCCTTGTCACATCAGAGCGCTAGCGCCGCTAGCCTGGAACTGTTTACCACATTACTTCGGGCTAGGCCCCTGATTTTTTAAGCCTGTTGGCTCTCGCCTTGATTTCCAACTACGGCTGCCTGTTGTTGGCCCAGATCAATCTTTTTTGCCGGAAGTATTTTGCGCACCTGCTATGGGTCAGATCATACGACCTTCTAAAAGTACGCTAAAATGACTCAGAAAGGTGATGAAAAGTTTTTTTTTATTACTTTTACATGCTACAAAACTTGACTGTCCCCATGTACTCATGAAACGTAGTTCGGAGAGTGAGTTTTCTCTTCCGAGGTTACTGTTAGTCCTCCTCGTCGTCACTACGGGAGTGTTCGGAAGCTGTTCCGGTTTACTCCTTTCTTGTGGTAGCTGTCGTCACAACTTACATAATATTAACGTTTTTATTGCATATTGTAATAACATAAGAACTGAATTGACAGACTTTTGCAAAACACTCGAACGCCATAACCTTACGACCTAGAAGTCAAACAATTATTTTTTTCGGTTCCTGTTTTGCATTAATATGGGATGAATAACGAGCAGAGCACCATCTCCTGGAATGATGCCTCAAGTAAAGGAATCCAATCGCGGATGCCAACGTGCAAATGCCTCGGGGTGATTCGTTTCATTTTAAACTTCTCCTTTTTGGTTCCCACCACGTTCAGGAGTTCGCATGTTAAATAATCCAAAACTGCTGGAAAGGTCACAGCCGCCGAAAATGCACATTTTTTTGTTGCTTTATTAATTACTGAATTACTGAATTACCCGCGAGAATTCCGTTAGCGTTTCCATGTGTTGTAAAAATTCGTTCTTGTGGCTTGGAGTTGGAGGTTTTAATTCTACTTTCGTAATTTCTTACCACATTTTTCTATGAAGGTTTTTCAATTCTTTTTGAAAGTAAATAATAATATTTGTTGCTGACTCTTCGTTGTCCGATATATTGTCTTCATCATTATCGCTTTCATATGCAAACATTCGACGCCTGCGCTCCTTTATTAGGCTCTCCCATTCTTTGTAAGTGTAATCCGTTATTTTTGGAAAATCCTTTATTTAAAACATTGTGCACAACAATTTTCACAAGTAAACTTTGTTTTGTGTATTTTTTCATGAGTTTTTAATTGAGCGAGCGTGGAATATAATTCTCCGCATTCTGGACATTGATAAATATATTTTCGTTCTGAACGAACTGAAGTTACCCTTACAGCTGCTTTATTAGGCTCCCCCGTTCTTTCTAGGTGTAATCCGTTATTTTTGGTAAATCCTTTATTTAAAACATTGTGCACAACAATTTTCACAAGTAAACTTTGTTTTGTGTATTTTTTCATGAGTTTTTAATTGAGCGAGCGTGGAATATAGTTCTCCGCATTCTGGACATTGATAATTATATTTTCTTTCTGAACGAACTGAAGTTACACTTACAGCTCCTTTATTAGGCTCCCCCGTTCTTTCTAAGTGTAATCCGTTATTTTTGGTAAATCCTTTATTGCATTCGCCGATAGAGCAGACCGGATTATGCCTACATTTGTTGCTTTAAACTTGATAATAAAAAAGACTTAGAGTAGAAATCTATTTGCATGGAGAAAATCTTCCCTTGCCATTCATCCATCTCGGGATCGTAACACTCGGTGTGGGAAGCCTCCTATATGTGCCTCCTATATTCAGTTTCCACAGCTTCTCCAGGAGCTTCCCCGCTGAATCCAGCATGCACAACGGCAAGTATACGGCAAGTCCATATATACTCCATGTTCTGTAAAGGTACCAAATTCTGACAATAGTCACCAATTATTTCGCATTGTGGCAGATCAATTTTGGTTAAATAATGCAAATTTAGGGCGACCACTTTGAACGCTCTCGGATAATGAAATGTCTCCCTATAGGACTATCGGCTAAAACACTCCCTTGTCACATCAGAGCGCTAGCCTGGAACTGTTTACCACATTACTTCGGGCTAGGCCCCTGGTTTTTAAGCCTGTTGGCTCTCGCCTTGATTTCTAACTACGGCTGCCTGTTGTTGGTCCAGGTCAATCTTTTTTGCTGGAAGTATGTTGCGCACCTGATGCGACACCTCTGTCCAGGTCTTTTCTGCCCGTAACATGATGCTTATGACGGTCTCGGGGGAGGTCCGCTCGTTTTCCAAGGCTATTCCCTCGTTCCAGCTCCCTCCACTTGGCGCACCGGAAGAAGGTGTGCTCTGCATCATCTGTCTCCCCCGGGCAGTACAGGCGCTGAGTTCGCCTTTCCTATCATGTGCAGATACGTTCGGAAGTACCCGTGACCACTTACGAACTGGGTTAAGTAGTAATTTACTTCCCCGTGTGACCGGTCCAACCATTCAGCTAACCTACCAATTAGCTTCGCGGTCCATCGCCCCCGCGTTTCTTTTTCCCAAGTTTGTTGCCAACAATCTAGTGTCCGTGGCCGCTCTTCCCCTTTCACTCTTTTGTGGTCTGTCTCTCCTTTTCTTCTATTTATTGCCTGGCGCTCCATTGCTTTCATCGTTATTGGGATTACTCCAACAATCACCAACGCTGCAGGCTCCGAGACCGTGCGAAAGATGCTCCTGAGCGCCCGATTATTGCCATAAAAGTTTTAATTTTTTGACTATAACATACAAGCCTACAAGCTCAAGGAAAATAAGAAGAGGAACAGCACTGTTCAACTATGCACTACATAATTTCCTTACAGAAAGTAGGATTTTGAATATTAAAAAGATAAAGGAAACTTGAAAAACAAACAATGTAATCTTTGCTCAATTTGCTGACATATTAGTCATGCAGTTCAAACGAAAAATGAACATTGCCACCCCCCATCGCATGAACGGAAAATCCAAAAACTGCATTGACGCAGATTTAATTTTCGCAAGTAAACTTTGTTTTGTGTATTTTTTCATGACTATTTAATTGAGCGAATGTGGAATATAGTTCTCCGCATTCTAGACATTGATAAATATATTTTCGTTCTGAACGAACTGAAGTTACCTTACAGCTCCTTTATTAGGCTCCCCCGTTCTTTCTAAGTGTAATCCGTTATTTTTGGTAAATCCTTTATTGCATTCGCCGATAGAGCAGACCGGATTATGCCTACATTTGTTGCTTTAAACTTGATAATAAAAAAGACTTAGAGTAGAAATCTATTTGCATGGAGAAAATCTTCCCTTGCCATTCATCCATCTCGGGATCGTAACACTCGGTGTGGGAAGCCTCCTATATGTGCCTCCTATATTCAGTTTCCACAGCTTCTCCAGGAGCTTCCCCGCTGAATCCAGCATGCACAACGGCAAGTATACGGCAAGTCCATATATACTCCATGTTCTGTAAAGGTACCAAATTCTGACAATAGTCACCAATTATTTCGCATTGTGGCAGATCAATTTTGGTTAAATAATGCAAATTTAGGGCGACCACTTTGAACGCTCTCGGATAATGAAATGTCTCCCTATAGGACTATCGGCTAAAACACTCCCTTGTCACATCAGAGCGCTAGCCTGGAACTGTTTACCACATTACTTCGAGCTAGGCCCCTGGTTTTTAAGCCTGTTGGCTCTCGCCTTGATTTCTAACTACGGCTGCCTGTTGTTGGTTCAGATCAATCTTTTTTGCTGGAAGTATGTTGCGCACCTGATGCGACACCTCTGTCCAGCTCTTTTCTGCCCGTAACATGATGCTTATGACGGTCTCGGGGGAGGTCCGCTCGTTTTCCAAGGCTATTCCCTCGTTCCAGCTCCCTCCACTTGGCGCACCGGAAGAAGGTGTGCTCTGCATCATCTGTCTCCCCCGGGCAGTACAGGCAATCCGCTGAGTTCGCCTTTCCTATCATGTGCAGATACGTTCGGAAGTACCCGTGACCACTTACGAACTGGGTTAAGTAGTAATTTACTTCCCCGTGTGACCGGTCCAACCATTCAGCTAACCTACCAATTAGCTTCGCGGTCCATCGCCCCCGCGTTTCTTTTTCCCAAGTTTGTTGCCAACAATCTAGTGTCCGTGGCCGCTCTTCCCCTTTCACTCTTTTGTGGTCTGTCTCTCCTTTTCTTCTATTTATTGCCTGGCGCTCCATTGCTTTCATCGTTATTGGGATTACTCCAACAATCACCAACGCTGCAGGCTCCGAGACCGTGCGAAAGATGCTCCTGAGCGCCCGATTATTGCCATAAAAGTTTTAATTTTTTGACTATAACATACAAGCCTACAAGCTCAAGGAAAATAAGAAGAGGAACAGCACTGTTCAACTATGCACTACATAATTTCCTTACAGAAAGTAGGATTTTGAATATTAAAAAGATAAAGGAAACTTGAAAAACAAACAATGTAATCTTTGCTCAATTTGCTGACATATTAGTCATGCAGTTCAAACGAAAAATGAACATTGCCACCCCCCATCGCATGAACGGAAAATCCAAAAACTGCATTGACGCAGATTTAATTTTCACAAGTAAACTTTGTTTTGTGTATTTTTTCATGAGTTTTTAATTGAGCGAGCGTGGAATATAGTTCTCCGCATTCTGGACATTGATAATTATATTTTCGTTCTGAACGAACTGAAGTTACACTTACAGCTCCTTTATTAGGCTCCCCCGTTCTTTCTAGGTGTAATCCGTTATTTTTGGTAAATCCTTTATTTAAAACATTGTGCACAACAATTTTCACAAGTAAACTTTGTTTTGTGTATTTTTTCATGAGTTTTTAATTGAGCGAGCGTGGAATATAGTTCTCCGCATTCTGGACATTGATAATTATATTTTCTTTCTGAACGAACTGAAGTTACACTTACAGCTCCTTTATTAGGCTCCCCCGTTCTTTCTAGGTGTAATCCGTTATTTTTGGTAAATCCTTTATTGCATTCGCCGATAGAGCAGACCGGATTATGCCTACATTTTTTGCTTTAAACTTAATAATAAAAAAGACTTAGAGTAGAAATCTATTTGCATGGAGAAAATCTTCCCTTGCCATTCATCCATCTCGAGATCGTAACACTCGGTGTGGGAAGCCTCCTATATGTGCCTCCTATATTCAGTTTCCACAGCTTCTCCAGGAGCTTCCCCGCTGAATCCAGCATGCACAACGGCAAGTATACGGCAAGTCCATATATCTCCATGTTCTGTAAAGGTACCAAATTCTGACAATAGTCACCAATTATTTCGCATTGTGGCAGATCAATTTTGGTTAAATAATGCAAATTTAGGGCGACCACTTTGAACGCTCTCGGATAATGAAATGTGTCCCTATAGGACTATCGGCTAAAACACTCCCTTGTCACATCAGAGCGCTAGCCTGGAACTGTTTACCACATTACTTCGAGCTAGGCCCCTGGTTTTTAAGCCTGTTGGCTCTCGCCTTGATTTCTAACTACGGCTGCCTGTTGTTGGTCCAGGTCAATCTTTTTTGCTGGAAGTATGTTGCGCACCTGATGCGACACCTCTGTCCAGCTCTTTTCTGCCCGTAACATGATGCTTATGACGGTCTCGGGGGAGGTCCGCTCGTTTTCCAAGGCTATTCCCTCGTTCCAGCTCCCTCCACTTGGCGCACCGGAAGAAGGTGTGCTCTGCATCATCTGTCTCCCCCGGGCAGTACAGGCAATCCGCTGAGTTCGCCTTTCCTATCATGTGCAGATACGTTCGGAAGTACCCGTGACCACTTACGAACTGGGTTAAGTAGTAATTTACTTCCCCGTGTGACCGGTCCAACCATTCAGCTAACCTACCAATTAGCTTCGCGGTCCATCGCCCCCGCGTTTCTTTTTCCCAAGTTTGTTGCCAACAATCTAGTGTCCGTGGCCGCTCTTCCCCTTTCACTCTTTTGTGGTCTGTCTCTCCTTTTCTTCTATTTATTGCCTGGCGCTCCATTGCTTTCATCGTTATTGGGATTACTCCAACAATCACCAACGCTGCAGGCTCCGAGACCGTGCGAAAGATGCTCCTGAGCGCCCGATTATTACCATAAAAGTTTTAATTTTTTGACTATAACATACAAGCCTACAAGCTCAAGGAAAATAAGAAGAGGAACAGCACTGCTCAACTATGCACTACATAATTTCCTTACAGAAAGTAGGATTTTGAATATTAAAAAGATAAAGGAAACTTGAAAAACAAACAATGTAATCTTTGCTCAATTTGCTGACATATTAGTCATGCAGTTCAAACGAAAAATGAACATTGCCACCCCCCATCGCATGAACGGAAAATCCAAAAACTGCATTGACGCAGATTTAATTTTCACAAGTAAACTTTGTTTTGTGTATTTTTTCATGAGTTTTTAATTGAGCGAGCGTGGAATATAGTTCTCCGCATTCTGGACATTGATAATTATATTTTCTTTCTGAACGAACTGAAGTTACACTTACAGCTCCTTTATTAGGCTCCCCCGTTCTTTCTAAGTGTAATCCGTTATTTTTGGTAAATCCTTTATTGCATTCGCCGATAGAGCAGACCGGATTATGCCTACATTTTTTGCTTTAAACTTAATAATAAAAAAGACTTAGAGTAGAAATCTATTTGCATGGAGAAAATCTTCCCTTGCCATTCATCCATCTCGAGATCGTAACACTCGGTGTGGGAAGCCTCCTATATGTGCCTCCTATATTCAGTTTCCACAGCTTCTCCAGGAGCTTCCCCGCTGAATCCAGCATGCACAACGGCAAGTATACGGCAAGTCCATATATCTCCATGTTCTGTAAAGGTACCAAATTCTGACAATCGTCACCAATTATTTCGCATTGTGGCAGATCAATTTTGGTTAAATAATGCAAATTTAGGGCGACCACTTTGAACGCTCTCGGATAATGAAATGTCTCCCTATAGGACTATCGGCTAAAACACTCCCTTGTCACATCAGAGCGCTAGCCTGGAACTGTTTACCACATTACTTCGAGCTAGGCCCCTGGTTTTTAAGCCTGTTGGCTCTCGCCTTGATTTCTAACTACGGCTGCCTGTTGTTGGTTCAGATCAATCTTTTTTGCTGGAAGTATGTTGCGCACCTGATGCGACACCTCTGTCCAGGTCTCTTCTGCCCGTAACATGATGCTTATGACGGTCTCGGGGGAGGTCCGCTCGTTTTCCAAGGCTATTCCCTCGTTCCAGCTCCCTCCACTTGGCGCACCGGAAGAAGGTGTGCTCTGCATCATCTGTCTCCCCCGGGCAGTACAGGCAATCCGCTGAGTTCGCCTTTCCTATCATGTGCAGATACGTTCGGAAGTACCCGTGACCACTTACGAACTGGGTTAAGTAGTAATTTACTTCCCCGTGTGACCGGTCCAACCATTCAGCTAACCTACCAATTAGCTTCGCGGTCCATCGCCCCGCGTTTCTTTTTCCCAAGTTTGTTGCCAACAATCTAGTGTCCGTGGCCGCTCTTCCCCTTTCACTCTTTTGTGGTCTGTCTCTCCTTTTCTTCTATTTATTGCCTGGCGCTCCATTGCTTTCATCGTTATTGGGATTACTCCAACAATCACCAACGCTGCAGGCTCCGAGACCGTGCGAAAGATGCTCCTGAGCGCCCGATTATTGCCATAAAAGTTTTAATTTTTTGACTATAACATACAAGCCTACAAGCTCAAGGAAAATAAGAAGAGGAACAGCACTGTTCAACTATGCACTACATAATTTCCTTACAGAAAGTAGGATTTTGAATATTAAAAAGATAAAGGAAACTTGAAAAACAAACAATGTAATCTTTGCTCAATTTGCTGACATATTAGTCATGCAGTTCAAACGAAAAATGAACATTGCCACCCCCCATCGCATGAACGGAAAATCCAAAAACTGCATTGACGCAGATTTAATTTTCGCAAGTAAACTTTGTTTTGTGTATTTTTTCATGACTATTTAATTGAGCGAATGTGGAATATAGTTCTCCGCATTCTAGACATTGATAAATATATTTTCGTTCTGAACGAACTGAAGTTACCTTACAGCTCCTTTATTAGGCTCCCCCGTTCTTTCTAAGTGTAATCCGTTATTTTTGGTAAATCCTTTATTGCATTCGCCGATAGAGCAGACCGGATTATGCCTACATTTGTTGCTTTAAACTTGATAATAAAAAAGACTTAGAGTAGAAATCTATTTGCATGGAGAAAATCTTCCCTTGCCATTCATCCATCTCGGGATCGTAACACTCGGTGTGGGAAGCCTCCTATATGTGCCTCCTATATTCAGTTTCCACAGCTTCTCCAGGAGCTTCCCCGCTGAATCCAGCATGCACAACGGCAAGTATACGGCAAGTCCATATATACTCCATGTTCTGTAAAGGTACCAAATTCTGACAATAGTCACCAATTATTTCGCATTGTGGCAGATCAATTTTGGTTAAATAATGCAAATTTAGGGCGACCACTTTGAACGCTCTCGGATAATGAAATGTCTCCCTATAGGACTATCGGCTAAAACACTCCCTTGTCACATCAGAGCGCTAGCCTGGAACTGTTTACCACATTACTTCGGGCTAGGCCCCTGGTTTTTAAGCCTGTTGGCTCTCGCCTTGATTTCTAACTACGGCTGCCTGTTGTTGGTCCAGGTCAATCTTTTTTGCTGGAAGTATGTTGCGCACCTGATGCGACACCTCTGTCCAGGTCTTTTCTGCCCGTAACATGATGCTTATGACGGTCTCGGGGGAGGTCCGCTCGTTTTCCAAGGCTATTCCCTCGTTCCAGCTCCCTCCACTTGGCGCACCGGAAGAAGGTGTGCTCTGCATCATCTGTCTCCCCCGGGCAGTACAGGCGCTGAGTTCGCCTTTCCTATCATGTGCAGATACGTTCGGAAGTACCCGTGACCACTTACGAACTGGGTTAAGTAGTAATTTACTTCCCCGTGTGACCGGTCCAACCATTCAGCTAACCTACCAATTAGCTTCGCGGTCCATCGCCCCCGCGTTTCTTTTTCCCAAGTTTGTTGCCAACAATCTAGTGTCCGTGGCCGCTCTTCCCCTTTCACTCTTTTGTGGTCTGTCTCTCCTTTTCTTCTATTTATTGCCTGGCGCTCCATTGCTTTCATCGTTATTGGGATTACTCCAACAATCACCAACGCTGCAGGCTCCGAGACCGTGCGAAAGATGCTCCTGAGCGCCCGATTATTGCCATAAAAGTTTTAATTCTTTGACTATAACATACAAGCCTACAAGCTCAAGGAAAATAAGAAGAGGAACAGCACTGTTCAACTATGCACTACATAATTTCCTTACAGAAAGTAGGATTTTGAATATTAAAAAGATAAAGGAAACTTGAAAAACAAACAATGTAATCTTTGCTCAATTTGCTGACATATTAGTCATGCAGTTCAAACGAAAAATGAACATTGCCACCCCCCATCGCATGAACGGAAAATCCAAAAACTGCATTGACGCAGATTTAATTTTCGCAAGTAAACTTTGTTTTGTGTATTTTTTCATGACTATTTAATTGAGCGAATGTGGAATATAGTTCTCCGCATTCTAGACATTGATAAATATATTTTCGTTCTGAACGAACTGAAGTTACCTTACAGCTCCTTTATTAGGCTCCCCCGTTCTTTCTAAGTGTAATCCGTTATTTTTGGTAAATCCTTTATTGCATTCGCCGATAGAGCAGACCGGATTATGCCTACATTTGTTGCTTTAAACTTGATAATAAAAAAGACTTAGAGTAGAAATCTATTTGCATGGAGAAAATCTTCCCTTGCCATTCATCCATCTCGGGATCGTAACACTCGGTGTGGGAAGCCTCCTATATGTGCCTCCTATATTCAGTTTCCACAGCTTCTCCAGGAGCTTCCCCGCTGAATCCAGCATGCACAACGGCAAGTATACGGCAAGTCCATATATCTCCATGTTCTGTAAAGGTACCAAATTCTGACAATAGTCACCAATTATTTCGCATTGTGGCAGATCAATTTTGGTTAAATAATGCAAATTTAGGGCGACCACTTTGAACGCTCTCGGATAATGAAATGTCTCCCTATAGGACTATCGGCTAAAACACTCCCTTGTCACATCAGAGCGCTAGCCTGGAACTGTTTACCACATTACTTCGGGCTAGGCCCCTGGTTTTTAAGCCTGTTGGCTCTCGCCTTGATTTCTAACTACGGCTGCCTGTTGTTGGTTCAGATCAATCTTTTTTGCTGGAAGTATGTTGCGCACCTGATGCGACACCTCTGTCCAGGTCTTTTCTGCCCGTAACATGATGCTTATGACGGTCTCGGGGGAGGTCCGCTCGTTTTCCAAGGCTATTCCCTCGTTCCAGCTCCCTCCACTTGGCGCACCGGAAGAAGGTGTGCTCTGCATCATCTGTCTCCCCCGGGCAGTACAGGCGCTGAGTTCGCCTTTCCTATCATGTGCAGATACGTTCGGAAGTACCCGTGACCACTTACGAACTGGGTTAAGTAGTAATTTACTTCCCCGTGTGACCGGTCCAACCATTCAGCTAACCTACCAATTAGCTTCGCGGTCCATCGCCCCCGCGTTTCTTTTTCCCAAGTTTGTTGCCAACAATCTAGTGTCCGTGGCCGCTCTTCCCCTTTCACTCTTTTGTGGTCTGTCTCTCCTTTTCTTCTATTTATTGCCTGGCGCTCCATTGCTTTCATCGTTATTGGGATTACTCCAACAATCACCAACGCTGCAGGCTCCGAGACCGTGCGAAAGATGCTCCTGAGCGCCCGATTATTGCCATAAAAGTTTTAATTTTTTGACTATAACATACAAGCCTACAAGCTCAAGGAAAATAAGAAGAGGAACAGCACTGTTCAACTATGCACTACATAATTTCCTTACAGAAAGTAGGATTTTGAATATTAAAAAGATAAAGGAAACTTGAAAAACAAACAATGTAATCTTTGCTCAATTTGCTGACATATTAGTCATGCAGTTCAAACGAAAAATGAACATTGCCACCCCCCATCGCATGAACGGAAAATCCAAAAACTGCATTGACGCAGATTTAATTTTCGCAAGTAAACTTTGTTTTGTGTATTTTTTCATGACTATTTAATTGAGCGAATGTGGAATATAGTTCTCCGCATTCTAGACATTGATAAATATATTTTCGTTCTAAACGAACTGAAGTTACACTTACAGCTCCTTTATTAGGCTCTCCCATTCTTTGTAAGTGTAATCCGTTATTTTTGGAAAATCCTTTATTTAAAACATTGTGCACAACAATTTTCACAAGTAAACTTTGTTTTGTGTATTTTTTCATGACTTTTTAATTGAGCGAATGTGGAATATAGTTCTCCGCATTCTAGACATTGATAAATATATTTTCGTTCTGAACGAACTGAAGTTACACTTACAGCTCCTTTATTAGGCTCCCCCGTTCTTTCTAAGTGTAATCCGTTATTTTTGGTAAATCCTTTATTGCATTCGCCGATAGAGCAGACCGGATTGTGCCTACATTTGTTGCTTTAAACTTGATAATAAAAAAGACTTAGAGTAGAAATCTATTTGCATGGAGAAAATCTTCCCTTGCCATTCATCCATCTCGGGATCGTAACACTCGGTGTGGGAAGCCTCCTATATGTGCCTCCTATATTCAGTTTCCACAGCTTCTCCAGGAGCTTCCCCGCTGAATCCAGCATGCACAACGGCAAGTATACGGCAAGTCCATATATACTCTATGTTCTGTAAAGGTACTAAATTCTGACAATAGTCACCAATTATTTCGCATTGTGGCAGATCAATTTTGGTTAAATAATGCAAATTTAGGGCGACCACTTTGAACGCCCTCGGATAATGAAATGTCTCCCTATAGGACTATCGGCTAAAACACTCCCTTGTCACATCAGAGCGCTAGCCTGGAACTGTTTACCACATTACTTCGGGCTAGGCCCCTGATTTTTTAAGCCTGTTGGCTCTCGCCTTGATTTCCAACTACGGCTGCCTGTTGTTGGTCCAGATCAATCTTTTTTGCCGGAAGTATTTTGCGCACCTGATGCGACACCTCTGCCCAGGTCTCTTCTGCCCGTAACATGATGCTTATGACGGTCTCGGGGGTGGTCCGCTCGTTTTCCAAGGCTATTCCCTCGTTCCAGCTCCTCCACTTGGCGCACCGGTGTGATAAGTGAATAAATGATTAATAAGTGAACTGAACAAAAAACCTACACTTCAGGTTTCCCGTGTTCTTTACGTTTGCTCGCGTCTTCGACATATCTACTAATCCATATTATCAGTTTTTCCATATCCCTCCCCAAGGCTACTTCAAGCGGTTTATTAAATTGGTATTCTTTTCATCTACACTGAACGAAAATTGTACGCAATATCGGTGATTTTGTACTCTAATACATTGAATTGTTCACATTTTTTCAACCTATGAACTTGTTGGCTGTATTGGTGAACGGGTGTTCACTAAATTTGTGAAAACAGAAATTTGTGAACTTATTCACTGATAAGGCAGCTATGAATTCGTTCGCTGAATCAGTGAACTTATTCACTGAAAATGTAGCTATGAACTTGTTCACTGAATCAGTGAACTAATTCATGAATTCCCATTTCCCCTTCTCTACGCACTCTCCTTTCCCTTTTCTTTATCTAATGCAAAATCATTTAATTTGTTGTTTTTATTTTGCATATTTTATTGATATTTTTCTTATAAATGTTAACAAAGGCCTGAATATAATAGACTTAGGTTGAAAACAAATTTAGGTTACTTAATTAATTTAGGTTCATTTAATTTGTCCATCAGGAGTGAGATTCGATTATTTCGGGCATTTGCGCCTTTCAAATTATAAACAAAAGTCCAATGAAAGCCCAAAAGGTTTTTGAGGCCTCTGGGAATTTTAAATTAAATATATAAAAAATTTTAATACAAATGTCCACTGCACGTAAAATATTTGTAACTGGGAACCTGATATTATTAAAATAGATATATATATCGGTCATTGGCTGTAAGACTGACACTTAATTTGTTACAAGCCTCTTCTGAGATAAAGGACGATTCACACTGTCAATTAAACATCGTAATACCAGTGGCTCACCAACTTGTGATTCTCCTACTACTAGGGCCGTTCCGCTAAAATGGAAAGCATGGTCGATGCTCTGTTTCCCTCACATCCGATGAGGGCAGAACCTGATTTTGGCGTGATCGAGGACCCCCCAGAGTTCACGACGGAGGAGTTGGGGGAAGCCATCCAAACGGTAAAAACCAAGAAGGCCCCTGGACCGGACGGGATCCCAGCAGAGGCACTGAAGGAGGTACATCGTCAGAAGCCGGATATGTTGCTGCGTATGTACAACGCATGCCTTAGGTCGGGAATTTTCTACTCGACTTGGAAGATTGCGTGGTTGGTACTCATAAGCAAGGGAAAAGGAAACCCGGAACTCCCGTCCGCCTACCGGTCACAGTGTATGCTGGATACGGCGGGTAAGGTATACGAAAAGCTTATCAGGCCCAGATTGAAGACAGCGATCCGCAAAGCTGGAGATCTCTCCCCGCAGCAGCACGGTTTTAGGACGGGCTTTTCAACAGTGGATGCAATCCTGAGGGTAACCGAAGAAGTCAGGAAAGGTGAGAATTACAGTCAGTGTTCACGCAGGGTGGTGTTACTGGTAACGCTCGACGTGAGGAATGCTTTCAACTCCGTAAGATGGGTGGACATGATGGAGGCGCTGGAGAGTCACTTCAGCATACCAATGTACATCCTTAGGGTAATCGACGATTACCTCAAGAACAGGTATTTGCTTTTTGAGACGACAGAGGGACGGCGCAGAAGAAGGCTGATGTCTGGAGCGGCACAGGGATCGATCCTAGGGCCGGATCTCTGGAATGCCACATATGATAGCTTGCTAAGATGTGATATGCTGGAGGAGACGAGCCTAGTAGGTTATGCAGATGATATCGCTCCACTCGATGCAGCGCGCGACGTGCACCAGGCGCAATTGAAGCTGAATCGAGCGATGCGAACCATAACCGAGTGGATGACGGACCATAGACTGACAATGGCGTTAGATAAGACGGAGGTCGTTGTCCTTACAAAGAAGAGAATGCCCAAGATTATTCCAGTGCAAGTCGGCGAGGAAACAGTTATCAGCAAAACGGCGGTTAGGTATCGGAGTGCTGATCGATACGAAGTTAAGCTTTTTTCAGCACATCAAGGAGACGGCGGGTAAGGCAGCAAAAAAAGTTGCGGTCCTCAGCAGACTTATGACCAACATCGGAGGGCCTCGCCCAGGTAAGTGCCGCCTGCTAATGAGTACTGCACAGTCTGTTCTTCTATACGGCGCGGAGGTATGGGCCGAGGCACTTTCAAAGAAAAAGTATAGAATCAGACTGGAGCAAGTGCAGAGGAGAGGAGCACTCAGAATAGCTTCCGCCTATTGTACGGATATCATGCTTCAAAACGAAGGAAGCCGGGCAGCCGTGTCGCATCAGGTTCAGCGTATACTTCGGGCGAAGAAAAGGGACTTAGAAAGGCATGAGGCCGAAATAAACCCAGGTGAAAGTCCATAGACTTAGATAACCTTGTTTGCCTTGGCCAGTTAATGCTCGCAATTGGTGATTGACTAAAACTCTTTTGTTTTCGTATCTAGCCTTTAAGTTATCCCATGCAAGTTGATATGCTTCACTAGTAATTGGAGTATGGCGTAATAATGTTTCAGTATCACCAATTAAACACGCCTTTAAATGATGCAGCTTTTGTACCGGCGTTAATTTGGTGTTATCATGAACAAGTGATACAAATAAGTCATGAAGAGATCGCCACGTTATATTTTGGTAATTGTATATATTTTGGGCAGCAATGAATCTGACTGAATTACGGTAGTTGAATTTACTGGTGGAGTCATTGATACTGCTTGCTGAGGTACAATTCTACGTAAACCTTCAACCAATTCCGAACAAAAAACAGAATATTTGAACTCAAGTTGACCATAAGTGTTTTGTTCCTTATATTTATGTTCCTTTTTTGATTTTAAAATTAACGTATTTATTTCCATGTTCATAACTCCATGTCCACATTTCCTTCAACTCCGACATTTTATGCTCAAAAAACCTTGTGTCCTTTTTTCTGCAGCAGTGTTCCTACCATTCTCGTTTGACCTTTCGATTCGGTTCCTCAGTACCGTTTCTGTTTTTAATAACTTTTCTAATGATTTCTCTAATTTTTCTAGTGCGGTCGACATGTTTCTGAACTTTGTGTAACTTCAGGCCCTTATTGTTTCGAAATATAATTGTGATTGAATTTAACAGTAACGAAATTGAATATGCCGCAGAGTTCCTGGATGGAACCACCAAAATATTTTATGTTGAACAAAGCAACAAAAGAATTGCCAAAAAAAAAAAATTTTGTTTAGCGGATAAAAGAAAGAAAAACCAGTAAATGATTATGCCGGCTTTTATTCAATTTATTACTTTTCAATCAGGTACATTTGCGTGACACGAACAATAGCTAATTACTACACGATATATTATTATGTAGCTGTTGGCTTCTGTTGGGACCACCATCAATATTTCTAGAATAGAAATATATTGATTATGGCGCCTTCAGCTCACCCAACAACTCATAAGAACTATTAAATGGGGCAATTGAAACTAATGTAATCGATTGTAATCAAAATTTTAGAGAAAATATCTTGATTACCGATTTGTTGTTTCTGTTCACGTTCAATTTAATTTAAAATTGTATACAGTTTTGTGATGTATTCTTCACAACAAATTAATTACAGTTATATGACGCAATCTTACTTATTAAAAGGCGATAAATTCAAGGCAGTTATATGGACCGTTTATTTTGAAAGTGGTGTAAGTCCACTTTTTAAAAAAATTGAGAAAACACATAATTTACTTGTAATTTAGTGTAAACTTGTTATTTATAAACAATTCAAAACTACTATTTTAAAAAATCCATATGCTTTGATAAATTTAAAATTCGTCAATAAATTGAATTGCGTAACGATTGATTATGAAAGTGGTGTAAGTCCACTTTCAGGAGTAAAACTAAGAATTTTACCAGCAAAAGCATAATGTAATGGGCATAGTTGGAATGGGAAGCATTACCAATGCCTTAGGGCTTTGTATAAAGATGTTCGACCCATTACATATGAAAAATATAAGGATATGATGCGGCCTCCTGTGCATCACGAATATTTCAAAAAACTTACACATAATGATCGTAAATGATATAGTGCATCTAAATAGTTTAACGAATCCTTTTAATTTTAAGAACAAAAAACAATATTTAATTTTTAATTCATCTATATTAACTTCGCGAAAACTTGCTTGTTTGTTTATTTGTGGATTTGTGTGTTTGTGCCGTTAAGGAAAACCGTTCGACGGCTAATTAACACACTTCCCGTCACCCAATCGAGCTAAAACTTTGCAAATAGGCTCGTTGTCGATCAAAATGCATTCTATCGAAGTTTTATCCCGTTATCACAGAAGGACCGGATAAAATCTTTAATAATAATGCAAAAATGACAGCGTTTTGCACTGAGTACAAAAAAATTATCATAAAATCAAGTCATATGTTCTGTTTTTACATAGTTTTAATTGTGACCATTTTGAAAATACCTACTACCCAATACCCATATACATTTAGATGAATTTTAGTAAGAACCATTGTTTTTTTGATTATCAAAATTAAATGATTTTTACAATTCAATAATTTTGAAAGTGGTGTAAGTCCATTTACGATTCAGAAAGGATATTATTTTAGTTAAATTCAAATTCAAAGTCATGTATTTGATCAAATTACATGTTTCTAAATTCGTTGAAACATTGCCAAACTTAGTACAATTTATCAATATTTTTTAATCGACTAAAATGCAAATCTTTAAATATCTCGAAAGAGAGAAAAATGGACTTACACCACTTTCAAAATAAACGGTCCATATGATGCACTCTTAATTATTAGAAAGTGATAAATTCAATTAATTTATGTGTTAATTAACAATATTCTTATGCCCCAAATTGAATAATAGTTATATTAAATAGATAAAATAGCTCACCGCCAAATCACAACCTTTATTCACTGACTTTGAATCACTTCACTAACGGGTTAACATATATGAACAGATTTCACGCTAGAAATATTTGTTCATATGTCATCAAGTTAAACACGACTGAAAGAATGCTCTCTGAGTTTCCAGAATGCCGGTTTATATACCCTAAACCTAACTGATTTTTTCCAGGTTCCATTTACTATGATTGAGAACTATTTAAATATATTTTTGATACAACAAATTTATGGCTTTTAATGAAAAACAATAAATTGCGCGCTTGATTTTCTTTGATGCAACATTAATCCCATAACATTAATTTGCACACCATTTAAGAAATCTAATTAATTTTAAGCTAATTGTTTATATTTGACTTCTTGAGTGCTTCCAGTGTGGAACGCGTTTGGTCTGTCTTGTTTTCACATGAAGTCCTTTTCGCACTAATGGAGCGATTGGCAAGTTTTTAATTTTATGTTTTATGGATTACCAGGTGATCTGCGCGCGTACCTGGTAACGTTATTGTGTTCGCCGTACTCGGTTTTGTAAATTTGACAACTCGGTTGGTCAAATTTCGTAACGTTGTCGCGAGTTTTCTTTGTTTTGTTGTGGCAGGTAAGTTGGTGTGTTTTGTGTGTTTATCTTTTTTGTACAAATAACTTGTTTAGTGTATTATGTTCTTTATGTTATGTAACTTTTACATCTGAAACTGTTGTGTTTTTTAATAATGTTTGCATGTGTTCTTTCTAACCTAATCTGTCCGTAGTGTTTATTATGTGTTTATGTTGTGATTGCGCGGGAGCAGGGTTTAATGTTTTGGTTTGTGTATTACTTTGTCTTTTGTTCGAAGTCTTTTATTTATGTTGAATATGTAATGTTAATTATCATTCCCTTCTTTGTTTCAGGGTATTTCACGGACCTGCATTTGAAAATGTCAGGTATTCAATACTTTAAATTCAATTTTAATTTTATTTATATATTTTTTTTTTTTTAGATGTTCGTCTCCGTACACTACTAGTCTACTAGATGTTTTTCAAATCAACTGCTCATCAAATAAATTGCTGTTCTAAGTGTTGCTAGTTTAAATCTGCGTCAATGCAGTTTTTGGATTTTCCGTTGGTGCGATGGGGGGTGGTCCGGGCTCAAATCTGGATCACTGTAATTGTGTGCTGCACTTCCACTTGGTTCAACAGTGATACTTGCCTTAAGTAGATCTGCTATATATTATAACTTGTTCGCCACCGGACCACGAAAAAATCAAAACTGCTTTGATTATTCGCGGTTGCTTCTCCGATGTACGCTGTACTATAATTAGTAGTGGAGATGACAAGTTTGTATCGAGGAAAGCTCTACGTCGAATAACGTAAAGTAAAGTAAGACTTCAGTTCATTCAGTACGAAAATATATTTATCAATTTCTAGAATGCGGAGAACTATATTCCACGCTCGCTCAATTAAAAACTCATGAAAAAATACACAAAACAAAGTTTACTTGTGAAAATTGTTGTGCACAATGTTTTACATAAAGGATTTTCCAAAAATAACGGATTACACTTACAAAGAACAGGGGAGCCTAATAAAGGAGCTGTAAGTGTAACTTCAGTTGGTTCAGTACGAAAATATATTTATCAATGCCCAGAATGCGGAGAACTATATTCCACGCTCGCTCAATTAAAAACTCATGAAAAAATACACAAAACAAAGTTTACTTTGCTTATGTTATTAGATATGGCCTTATATTTTTATAAGAAGCACAATCTTCGGCAAAAATACGGGTGTGATATTGGCTCCCAAATTATGGAATTCCTTCAAGACATAAAACGTGTCTATCCAGGGTATGTTAATGGCATGCTTAAAGAAGGTTTGGTCTTAAAAGATCCTGATCCGCTAACTGTAGAGTTTGAGGAAATTGAAGGTGTATTACCACCTAAGCGTACTCGACTTGATGTTGAAGCGAGTTCAAACAAAAGTATTGACGACCTCATTGACAAAGACTTTTCGGTATCTCCCCTTTTTTTTGAGAGTATAAAAAAATTTATTTTAGATTGTGATGTTTTGCCATATGTGGGGCAAGAGTATAGAATTGCAAACTATACAGGCGAAAGCCTGTATGGGTATCCACAGAGGTGGAGGTAAAGTAAATGTTAACAAATTTAGTAATTTCATTTAAAAAAATATTTTAACAGGAAAGGGAAGCATCTGGCGAAGAGCTTTCGAGAGCTGCTGTAGGATTGTTGGTAAATTTTTATTGTATGTAATTTTTTAATAGGTTGCCGAACCTAGCGGCGAAATCGAAAAGTGCGGAGGTGATGGGTCCTCAAATTCAGAGGTGAGATGATTTTGAATAATATTTGAATATGTTTAAAAGCTATTATTTTAATAGGAATTTGATGATCTATATGAGTAACAGCCTTTTGAAGTTGTCACATTCATTACAATTACGACTACTATTACCAGTAAATGAATTTTTTGTTAATTAGCAATTATAATGGTAATGCTACATCAATTACTTCATCTAATTAATTACTAATGAAACTTTCATTACCATTATCATTGCAATGGAAATCGTAATGAAATAATAGTCTTTACTCAATTATTTTGCTAAAAATGTATATTTAAACTCGATTATATGTCATTAAATATAAGATAAAGTAATATATTTATTTAGTTTTTTTTTGGGGATTAGGGCTACTGGCGATACCCCGTTAACAAAAACGAATGATTTGACTGCCTCATGGGCCATTTGGAAATGTCAAAAAAATTATAGATGGTTTTTATACACATATATTTATTAGATACATGGGATTGTATTAAGTTTTACTTATTTACAATTCGGTACTGAATGTTTAACAGTAAACAAACATTTGCAATAAACACTTGAACATTGCATATTTGAAATTCCGTACAAAAAGATTATTTACTGTTGGAAGGGTTCACCATTTAAAATAAGCACTCTCCGTTTATGTAAATGTAGTGCATAAGCACGCTGTTTTCTTTCATATCCTTATTTATAGTCATCAAAATACCTGTATCTCGCAAATATTTGACGATATCTTTCGTGAGTATAATGCCTTTTGATTGTAAACGTAAGTACATCCAATAATTCCTCAGAAACACCATTTTGATAACAGAATTTTACCGGTTTTAAGCGCTTCATATCATTCAAATTTTTATCCTAAAACATTTTTTTAATATATAAAGAGCAAAGGATCACTTACAATTTTTGCCACTGAATTCATGTTGATTGTTAAAATTTGAAATACAATATTTGTAAAATAATTTCACATTAACACAAGAACAATTTCCAAAACAATGATCACATGTGCATCTACGCCTCAAAGGAACGTTTATGTACAATCTCGTTGCTCTATTATTTACTTATTTGGTTGTAAATTACATTTACAGTCGAGACAAATTTCTAAAAAAATACAAAATTTTTGCGATAATTTTTATTTATCAATCTTATTAAGTACTAGTAAATATCCGGTGGTATTTGTATTTTTAGTTGGTTAATTAAAAAACAGTAAAGTAAATAATTTTGTTGATATGTAATTGGCTTATTTCAAAATTTTACAATCATGTAGTCTAACGACAAAAATCACTTTCAGTTTTCCAATTTTGCGGAACAGTTTTATAACTTTTTAATTTTTTTTTTATGCGGCAAAACCTTGGTTGTGCTTCAAAAACATATATACAAAAATTTCTAGGACATCTTTCGTAAAGCCACTGCTTAAAAGTTTTTTTTTGAAAATAATATGAATTAAAAATATACGAATATTATATTTATTTGCAAAATACAAACTTTAAAATAATGATTTCAGCTAACAACTATCAACTAAAATAATTTACTACAGTTTTATCCTTCTAGCTTTGACTTCAGCAAATTTAAATAAATGTCCTCTTATTCAACTTCCATCTTCCGGCCACTCTATATGTATGTACATCCCCTGGGGTTCAAATTAATAATTCTCTTACCTGATCACTTTTGACTCATGACTATTCTGAAACAAAACAGAAAACTAGTAAGGAAGCAATTGGTCACACCAATTACGTGATACTCTGGATGAAGGAAAATATACTCATTCTATGTAAAAATCTAGACATCCATTTTATTATGTAATTAAGGCTAGTTGTCTGCGATTGCTTAATTTAATGTACTCAGCAAGATCTTTAATTTAATATCACACATGGCCCAAAGTGAACAACCCCAACGCAGATGCTTACTACCCCCACCTCCATCACCCCCAAAAACGTAAAACAATTTACAACAGCGGAAAGCTTTATATTCACTCATTCTAAATAAAAAAAACTCCATGCAAATCAATCCGCAAACAATCTATTGTAATACGTATTTATAACAATACATATTTAACAAAAGAAATCCGATTTGTAAGTATTCAGTACATAAAATCATTTTCGAACTTGACCTTACCAATAATGAAATATTATCGTACCAAATTTCAAGTGTCTAGCTAGAAGCGTTCTTGAGTTATCGTCTGGACAGACAGACAGACAAACATGCATAAAACAGTTTCTTTTCACTTCCCAATCATGAATATATAGTTCATTTTTTTCTATTACCATTATTTCTTGGCGTTGCAAACGTTCGCTCAAAACTAATATGCCCTACATCTAGGGTATAAAAATAAAAAAGTGGAGTAAGATACAATGGAAATTTTTAGATGGAGATCACTTTGATAGACCATGCGCTTAACGCAGTTTTGGTACATCACAGAGAAATATGACATTGCAACGCTATTACTTAATGAGTACTATCAATCCCAAGAATGTTTTCTATATTTTGAATGCTCCATTTAACTTCGACAATCAGACTGTAATAAACAAATGTCATGAGGTAAGCAAAGCACCCATGAAACTTTACAACAATTCCACTAAACGATTTTGTTTTTCCGTCTAGATAATTGTAGCGGAAATTTCAATCCTTTTATACAATCCAAGTTTGCTGAACGGAAATTTTTAACGTAGAGTTTTATTCTTGACCAGGATAAATTTAAAGTTTCAGAGCTAGGGCCAGATTTATTCAAAGCTCTTGCGCAATGTTACAACGCATAGAAAGCTATTATAGACCTTACGAAATCAGTGCAACAGTTCTCCAAATGCCCCCAATTGAAGAAGAAGAAGCATCGGGAAGAGAGGGAAGCAAGCGTTCCTGATGGAAATGTTAATCATTCTGGTAAAAATTGCTCCAAGCAAGATCTAGAAGCACAAAGAGATAGTACAGCAAATGAAAGTAATCTACTGAAACTGAAGGATGTCATCAAGAAAATACGCTTCTTGACGATGATTCCTGAAGAGTTTGAAGAATGTGAAGAAATATCATTGTTGCTTTCGATTTCTGACGCTCATCTCATTCTTCTTAATATATATAATCCGACTTATCGGGACTTATCAGTATGAAATGCCCGAAGGATTTTCCAAAATCGATCAAAAACGGACAGCAGAGTACAACATGTGAACCACTTGATAACAATACCATTGGGCCCTATAATCAAAAAGTGGTATCTTTACCCATAAACGGTCTATCGATGCCTTGGTTTTGTTGGATTGAAAAATATTCTTACGAGCATGCTGTTGAAAAATCTTATTCTAACTTAAACCTTTCCGGCCTTTCACGAGGGTCCTTAACTATGAAATCTAACTGCATTAACAGGTTTGGAAAATACAATTTTTGCAAGATCACTCACCTTACATATACATTGTTTCTTCTGCAGGGTTACAAGATATTCCAACATCGTATAAGCAACTGTATGCTATGGACGTTGAAATTGAAGTTGTGGACCCAATTGGACGTCTTTGGATATCAAGTACAAACAGAATCTCGGAGTGTCCCGAAGTTGATTGCTTTGCGAAGATCCCCTTCAACAGTCTAGTTTACATTTATGCCGATAAGGCCTATGAAATCAACGCAACATTCCAGAACAGTGGAAAATATAATGTTATAATTGTATACCTAAATTCAGCTTGAGTGATGTTTCTATGAATTTTGGAGGAGGAAATCGATTGTAATGGTCTTATTAGATCTGTTGTTTTTTCTAAACCAACAGTAACACATGTACCAAACACACAATAAAGATTCTTGGACTTAAGCGAAGGTTTGAATCCAAAAGGACAATCAATAAAATGTTGTTGTAACTTCACAGATTTTTTATTTTATCAGTGGCAAGTAAATTATCATTTTAATTGTGTGAACGTGGAAAAAAACATATTTTTATAGAGTCATTGATCCGTAATGCTAGATATCTAATATCATACGATCCCAAATTTATACGAAACATTTAGGTTATCAATATTTAGAAAAAAGTACCGTTAGCGGTCGTAATTTTGAAGATATTTGAACCAAATTTATTTTATGTTTATGTTTAGATGAGTCAGTTAGCCAAGTAGAAGAGTTAGGATTTTACAGGACAGTAATCCGCAGAGAGTGTAGAATATCAGTCGAATATCAGTTGTTATCAGTAGTCAGTCGAGTATATCGGAAAGCGGTAGTCGTGTCGAGTAGTTCACAATTAGATCCAAAATTAGAACTTAGTATTCAGTTCATTCTTTTTTCTCTTCATTTATTAATATTACTTTTCTTTTGAATTTTGTACAATAAATAACATTAAATTTTCCGACCGAGCTTCCTTAATTTATCCCACATTTATGTTATTTCTAAGGGATAATAGCTCCTTTAAGTTTGTTAATGAGCAAAATTGGCCCAAGGGTGTGGGCGTGGGAGTTGGTTGAAATTTTGACAAAATTATATCTCGGGCCCTATGGAGTTTAGAAAGAAACTTTATTGACATAAATTTTTTTGTATCAGGGGTTGTGCGAGTGGAAATTCGAAATTTTTAAAACCACGTGTTGTGGTGCATCGTTCTAAAGCTTTTTCATATTCTTTAGTTAGACTGGGTTTACTTGAGGATTCTCTTCAGATTATAAAAGAACATCGTCTGGAAAACAAGCGTGGAAAACAAACTCGACTTAAGAGTACTGATGATCTACTCCATGCTAACTACATCGAAATTTCTAATGCACAGTATGCACCAATGAGTCGGAGTCGGCAGTACCAAGAAAAGGGGAATTTTGATCGACGAGAAGTTGTGCCAGGTCTTATTTCAGATGATCAGACAACTGGACCTGACGCTAAGCACCTTAAAGTAGATGACAAAGAGTTAATAGAATGCAATATAGCTTTCTTTCGGGCTAATTACGTGGATTTGATAAATACGCTACATACGTAATTTCACCCGGACCTTCCGTAATTTTTGCGGAGCGCACCTCTGGAGGAAGAGATATTTCATTTTTCACAGTCGAACACGTATCGGCACATTTCGAAATTAAGCCATCGCCCCTCATAATGTATATTTTTCATTATAACTTCTTTTTCTAAGTTAAGTGGATAAAAATGTATGACTTTTTAAAGACAACGAGAAACTAATTAAAATTGAACGAAACCAATTAAAAGAACTTGCTCTGAAAAAGAAAATATAAAACGGACTGCTAATTTAAAAACACGTGTAAATTTTGTTGCTCTTTATTCAAGAAAACTGTATGATTCACTTAGTAACAAAATAAAGAAAAAAAAGAAAAACAATTTTATTCACTGAAGAATTTTAATCAATTTAAAGAAATAACCAAATTCAATTCACGCAATAACTTAAAAACACTGCAAATTTTACACAACGGTTTATTATTTCCAAAAAATGTGACATTATTCAAGTCACGGCTAGATGGCAGTAGTGATCATGTGAAATGATTTCACGTTTTTTAATCCACCAAGAAATGGAATATTTTATGGAGATTAAAAATTTCAAAATTCTATTACTGAAAAAGCAATTGATATAAATTCATGCAATAAAATATGTTCTATTGAGTACCCAAGTAACAAATTTCCTCTCATAAGGCTCTAGTAGTGTCTTATGAGAGGAAATACGGAGAATAGTACTCTTGTAATTTACTCTTGTAGAATTCTACCAGTGTCTTATGAGTGCATTACCAGAGTTAAATGGCGCACTTATGAGAGTTATCTTGGTATTATAACAAGACCTTAACTCTCATTGTAAGAGTACGAAGTTCTCATAAGAACACTACTTAAATTGTTATGAGAGTATTTAAGTACTCTCATAAGGCTCTCATAATAAGTACCACACCCTTGTTATAGGAGCTATACTCTCCTTAAGAGTGCTGTCAGAAAGGGAGCAGTATATATGGAAAAGAGCTCGGCAATTTTATTTAGAATAACAATAATTTCTTATGAGAGTAATTTGCAGTAAATAACTCTCATAAGAAAATTATTAGAGATGGAAGTAAAAGAGACTAAAGCAGATTACAATAAAATATATATCATGTATTATGTAGACTTTAGAATTCGATTTTTGTGAAAATATAAACTAAGATTTTAATGCGATTGAAATTTTATTGATAATAATAAGTATTTTACTTCGAAAAACATCAAAGCGCCTTAAAAATAACCAAAATTTAAAATATTTTATGAAATTATTTTTAAGGTGAAAAAATTAAAACTTTAGGATTGCTCAAAAATTTAGTTGAAATTCGTGTATAATCTAAAAAAACACAATTTTTTATATTTTCTACACATAAAATCGACTAAATTAGCTTCATTTACGGAATTTTGTTCTACTATTAAACCCCATATTATAGAAAAATATGGCCACTCGCTGGTTTATTATACATAAGTATTTTTATGAGAGTAAAGTTCTTGTTACAAGATGATAACTTTCTTTACAAGTGTTTTACTCTTTAATTTTGACCATATGAGAGTGTTATTCTTGTTATGAGAATAGAACTCTTCGTATGAGAGCTTCAACTTCTGCATGAGACATTTAACTCTTGTTATGAGAATAGAACTCTCCGTATGAGAGCTTCAACTTCTGCATGAGACATTTAACTCTTGTTATGAAGGCATAACATAAGTTTTCTTTAGGCAAAACTACTAATGACGGCACAGTATTATTAAGGCAACGTTTATGATTATATTTATTCACAAGGACTGTTTTTTTTGTCAACACATTATTAGGCACATTACTTTTTAATCCAATATATATTTTCATTACTTTCCTACGAAAATTAGTGGACCTTTTAACATTTCTCCAATTAAAGTTTTCTTGTTCCATTTTGACGATATAGTCAACAATGTTTGACGTTTTTAGCTGACGGATGCTATGGTATTTCTTATGAGAGTAATAATCTTTTTGTACTCATAAAGTCTTTCTATAAGTGCTGTAGCATTTTTCGTCTCATAAGAGAATTTTTATAAGTAGCTGTACACTTGTACTCTTACAAGAGCTTTCTTATAAGTATCATAACACTTTAACTCTCATAAGGACATTTTTATGAGAGTATTACACTTTGAGAGTTAAAGTTTCATAAAAAAGACTCTATAAGCATAGAAGTGTCCGTACACTCATAATGAGAGTACAAAGAAGATCTTATTATGAGAGTAAAACTCTTGGTAACTCTAGTAGTGTTAATATCTCATAATAAGAACACTATGAGACCTAATTTAAATTTTTTGACAACGGTTACGTTATGAGAGTATCGGAGTGTCTTAAGAGAGTCTTATGAGATATTTTCCCAATTTTCAAGAGTTTTACTCTGGAGAGTATGTTAGTTGGGTAATATTAGAGCATTGTATATTCCGAGTTTTATGAAAAAAGCTTGAACGATTTCGGAAATATGATTTTTTCAATATTTGGTTCCTCAAGACCCACGAGCTGTTAGGACCGTTGTCAGATGTCACTTGATTTTTGAACCAAATTTAATTAATTTATCCCCAGTAGTTTCCGAGAAAAAGCCTGGACGGCGGACGGGGGACGGCGGCCGGACGGATTTTTTTTTATTCGTTTTTTGAAATCTACATATCTCAAAACGTAAACTGACAAAATTTCAGGGGGGGTTATAATTTTTTTTTTTTCGTGTTCGATTACATAGGTTTATTATTGAAAAAAATAAACCAAAACTAGTCAACTTTAGTCAAACTTAAAGAAAATGTACACAATTAGAAATTAAGCACCAAAAAATAAGAATCCAATTAAACACTAATTTGAAATGTAAGGGTTTTTAGTATGCGGAGGTTCCATTCCCCCATATTGGCCCATACGGCAATGGCAACCTCCTTTCACCAACCTTTCTAAGGAATAAGAAAAATATGGCGTGAGGACGAAGATGACCACTTCGCGATGAATTTCAGATGGGAAGTGAGTTCTCCAAGAGCGCTCCTTCTGCCTCCAACGCATATGGAATTTTCGAACTGCTGGGCTGCCACGATTGTATTGTAATTCAACGGTAAAGTATTAATGTAGAATAAAGTATTAATGTATCATATTATTCGTGTTTAGGTTGGTGTCTGCGGGACATTAGAAGCGCTGGGTATCCTTGGCCCCACCGTTGGACGAAGGGGTATGGGTCGTGTTCTTAGAGTTTTGGTATATAAGAAAAAGTGTTTATTTTAGTTCGTAGTTCCTCCTTTTTGTTAAAAATTAAAGTTTTCAAGGATTGTTTTCCTTTCCAAAAGAATTGAATTATAGCCTGAATGAAGAACTCACATCAATTTTCGCATTAAAGAAAGAAATTCCAGTTTTTTTTAAAAATTTATTATAATCGCAAGTTTTATATATTTATGTTAATAACACACAAAATTTTGCTACATTGGATTACATTAAAAATAGAAACAAACATGTTTCATTATTCATGAGTAGAACATGTAAAAACAAATGTATAAAAATATACATAAATGTGATAAAATAAAAATGTGTAAAATAATTTTGGAGTCTTTTACAATTACTAAATCCTTTCATATTGCTTACTGTTACTGTTATGTTCTAATCCTTGAAAACATACTTAAGCTTATAGTTCCTCCTTTCTGCAAATTTTTTGAGGGCATCATGATATGCCTTACGATCTGGAGAAAGTTCCAGCAATCGTTGACTGATTCTAAGCTCCCTAGCTATGTTAGATGGAGTGGTGGTCTCTTGATCTGATTGTTGAGCGTTCGGCCGGTAGACCGGCTCAACATTGTCAGAATTTTGAGGTTGATTTACTCCAGAAAATCGGATTTCATTTTCCTGATTCTCGGATTTTTTTACTTTAGTTGATGTTCGTGGTAGGTAAATTACCGTGTATGTCGCAGGAGGGGTCAGAGTTTTATCAGAGTCGGATGTTGTATTTATTGATCCACTTCTCAACCGAGTTGCGGTTTCATAATTGTTCGTTTGTCCATGGACGGTTTGTCGTATTCGCACTTTATTCGGATCATTTACAGTACCCAATACAGCTGATCTTTTCCTCACTGTTATATTGTTTGAAATGCTTGAAGACGCTATTGCAGGTGAATTTCCACAGACAGATATTTTTGAACGAGTATATCTAAATAATTCGGTTTTAATCTTAAATAATTGAAAATCTTTAATGATATGTACTTGATAAGTAGTTGATTCCATTTTTCAGGATCGTTGATAAAGTCATAAATCTTACTTCGATAATTACAAACAGTATATTGTTGATTATCGTTTAAAGGTAGTTCAACAAATTCATGCATAACCATCTCTGGCTGGGAGTGTCTAAGCCTGATGAAATTAGTAATATATTAATATATGAATCTAAAGAAATAAAATAACAAAATTAACTCACCTGTTAACATATTGGTGGGATAGTACTTGCGACGCTGTTAATCTTTTTTTAGGATTAAAAGTCAGCAGACCCTTTACAAGATCTCTTCCATCTTTAGGTGCATAGCGCAAGACGTTATCTATTGTACTAAAAACAAATAATTTTGGTAAATGATACGGAACTAGTTTTTAACTTACGTTTTTTTATATTTCTGTTGAGTAAGCGCTTTAGCACCTACACTGGTGCCCAGTGACCGCATTGACATCACATCCTCTTCTGTGGCTTCAGGTAAGATCGCCATTACCCTCTGCATCTGTGACATAACGGAAATGTTTTTAAAAATTTTGTTGAGTTTTATTAAAGCTACATGTACTTGGTTCAAAGTGTTAGTTCCCGGAAAGATTGGCCATCCAAGGAACATTTCCGCTAAAATGCATCCTAAGCTCCACATGTCCATGCTTGATGAATAACTGTAAAGAATATAAGATATATATAAGATTATAGATAATTATCATATTGTACTACAATAAGCTTCAATTTATTACGGTTACCTTTTACACCGGACGATGCATTCTGGGGCAGAATACCAGCGAGTACCAACATAATCACTCATCATAAAATCAACAACTTTTTCAGAAGCTCCCGCCGGTGGTGAAGCTGATAAGGTCCGAGCCATGCCAAAATCACCGATCTTACACCTAAATGTGAAGCTATGCAATTTCAGGAATTTCTAACTCAATATAACAGAATACTTACCTGAATTGATCATCCACCAAAATATTATTTGGTTTCAGGTCCCTGTGGACTACGTTCCCTGAGTGAAGATATCTAAGGCCATTAACTATTTGGTACATTACAAGTCTTTTATGTGTATCCTTAAAACTTGGTCCCCTTCGGATCACGTGGCTCAGATCAGTATCCATATATTCCATGCACAAATAAATATCATTACCGTTCGCAGATCTGACAAACAAATTTTTATATATAAATTTCACTAAACATCAACTGAATATAAATAATTTTACTTGTGTACACTGTTGAGTTTGACTACATTTGGATGATTTCGAAATACTCGAAGCAACATAATCTCGCGAAAAGTTCGCCGAGCATCAACTTCATTTCGAAAAGCTTCGCCAAGTTTCTTAATGGCAACCGATTCTTTTGTTTTTTTATCAACACCCTTCCATACGATACCATATGCACCCTTTCCTATACGCTAAAATATAGTAATTAATTTGCCATTATAAATATTTACAATAAGCAAATCGACAATTGTACAATTTTTATTGTCTATTCTGTGTTTTATTTTTGTATCAGAGTTAGACGAATTGTAGTTGAAGATTGTAGATATGAGGATGTACTAGATTATCTCAAAAGTCATCCAGTACAAATAATTTGTAAAAGCGTAATGAACTTATATTGAAAATTTAAAAATTCGCATTTAGTGGTTACATTATTGGAATATGTACCTTTTTTATTGAGAATCGGTTTCCTACATAATCATCGATCTGCCCCGTTTTTTTGGACATTTTTGATGTTGTGTCTGTTAAAAGATTTTACATTATGTTCATGCAACAAAGAAAATTTATATCTCAATTTCAAAGCGCACTTAAATATAACGTTTAATTAATTAAAATGTTATACAATTATATACTTCTAATGTTAAAAGTATGACTTACCCCTTGCTCTTTCTTGGTGGTTCGATGTAATGGTATATAAGTTTATAGTAATTGTAATAAAGTTTTATTAGAATATAATTATAGCACAATTAAATTAAAAAATTAATAAAAGATGTTTAATGATTTTTTTAAAATGATTCAAAATAATCTATAAATTACAAACGAACTTGTGCTGCGCTTATGTTGAAAGTGACATATCAATTGAATAAAGTTTGAGCAAATTTTGTCTCGGGAAAAATTCTTGCATGCGCAATGGTTACTTTGATCGAATTTATTTGTTTGAATGAATTTTTCCTATCAAGTATCATTTTCAAACACTAATGAAGTTATTTGATATGTTTTTCGATTTATTTTGTTCTTTTTTTTCGTTTTTCAGTGATTATAGCTGAGACTTTTTAATTTTAAACATCCTAGTTGATTTTAATTCATAAAATATACTTAATTAATGTGAAATCATATTTTTATTAAGAAAATACATTGTTTTGTATTTTTGAAAGATGCGTTTAAAAATATATGAATAATGAATTCACTGAATATAGAAAAATCTAAATACATTATAACAATTAACAATGTAACAGAGTAACAGACTCTAACTGTCCTTCGTCTTGGAAGGTGCGAGGATTAGCTGTGTCATTTGTATTGATATTTGATATAACCGTGGAAGACAGTTTAGGAATTATTTTAGCCCCAATGCTAAAATGCTGATTATATAATCTTTTTTAATTTTTACGGAAGGTTCAATATTAATTCAGTGTGTCCGACGTCCGTTGACATTGTGTTGTGTAATAATATGGTTCAAACATTTGCTAGACCAATAATTGGGACTTGGGAGTCATCACTTTTTATTTAAATTTTTGGATTTCGTATATTACAAGCGGAATTTTTTGTATTAAATGATATGTTTTACAATATATAAATATAATAAATAGATGAATTCTATGTTAGTAACTATGTCACGCCCAATAGATTATATCAGGCTGAATCTCAGATTAGTTAACTACATTAATTTATTTAATGGAGGACTACAAGAAGGATTAAGAAAATTATATAAGAAACATTCTCTATTGAAGCAGGCACAACTGCATTGTCTGCAGTTCTGCACTCTGCAGCATTGTTACGTCTGGAGTCTGGACACAATTATTATTCAAACAACTGAACCCATTTTATTTTATTTTAGCCCAGACCCCAACTAATGTTCGTTTTATTATTTGCGCCTAGATCGACTTCGATGCTATTTGAGCGATCAAGTCAGAACCCTCGAAAAATCCAAAAGAGGGACTTGAGAACGCAACTTTTAGCACAAAATGGCCGCCGCGCTATAATGTCAAAGTCAAACCCCTCTAACGAGAGGACTATAAAATTTGATTTTATTTCGGCATGTACCGAAAGAGTCAACTAATATATTTATACGTGAAAGAAGAGTGGGACGTGATTTTCAACTGAAGTGCACTGTTATGTTAGAAAGCAGAACAAACTGCGGCAGTTGTTAGTTGTGATTCGTCGTGGGTAAAGTAAATTGTCTTCGTCAGGCGTGCTGAGGCTGACAGATTTGAGTAAGTTGGACGTTCGAAATTTGTTGCAGTGAAGTCGGCAAATAAACATAATTCTAGTTAATAAAAAAATATCCGAATAAAATAATTTAAGTCGATTTCAACCTCAAATCCGGCAAAATTCACCACTCAGGTGTTGTTAGCGAACGCCGCCGGGATGTTTTGGATTTTGTCGGTGGTAAATCAGTGGTCAGTTTGAGGAAGTGATTTTTGTAACAAGAATTTCAGTACGTTTCATGTAATGTTCACGTGCCGGTTACACTTTGCACTCCATTCAGAAAACTATTCTAATTGTCCCACGAAAAGTTGCCCTTGTCCGACGCCAGCGCCAACATATTCCTGGACAATAACAGGCAACAGCCAAAAGTCCCTTTCAGTCGAGATTCGAGAACACCTTCTAAGGAATTGAACTGAAAACCAGTTATTTATTTTGTTGTGTGTTTCCAGTGAAGAATATCGATTAAATATCAGATATTTGCAAGTAATTGTTGACAGTGTTGGTGGAATTTTGCTGAGTGCCGCTCGTTTAGGGTCTGTTGCTAAAGGCGCCTGGCTGTATCGATTTCGCGTAACTCCGGCCGAACGGAGAATTGCGGAGACGAACGCAGTCAAAGGTAATGGTGAGTCGACACTCGACTATTGATTTCCCCTGCAACCATGGCTAATGCCAAGGCCGATTTAAATAGCCTGCGGCAAATCCCAAAATCACGGTCCCATGACGCCCAACGGCACCTGGGGGAAGGAACACCAATTACCAGCGGCACAGCACAGCATTTAAGTGACTCTGGTTGGGATAGGGGTAGAGGAGGGGGAGCTCTGCCATCGAACCAAGGCAACTGCCCCCACAATTTATTATCCTTGTGTAACGGTAACAAGGTGCTTTGAGTATTTTTGTTTCTGAAATAGAAAAAGTTAATTAACAAAGCAATATACAATTATTAAAGGGCATTGCTTTTTTACACGATCAGAACTTACAATTTTTCAGTGAATTTCTTGCGTTGTGTAAACAAGAATTTTAATAGAAAAATAATATCGTAACATTATCATTTTCTGGTTCATTTACTTAACTTCGCAATAATGAAGCACTTCATTCCTGATAACGTTTCATCCTATGAGTCACATTACTATAAAAAAAAAAATAGTTCGGGTCTCTGAATTGCGACAATTATATAGAAATTAAAACAATTAAAACGACACGCGAGCAACAAAATTAATTATTCTTGGATATGAAGAACGACACAATTAGATGAAATTAACTGATTGTTTATGGAAATTTTTATGTGAAATTCATTTTTCATATTTTACATTAATTTAACTGTTCATAAGGCTTCGAAGGCAACATTTGCGCAACCGAAAATTAATTAATCGAATTTGTTTTGTTTATTTATCAATGAATTTGCTAATTTTTTGTTCTTTTATTCGCTGCCGTCAAATATGTTCAGTGTAAATATTTTAATAATATTTTTAAACGGTGCTATTTATTGAACAAAATACAAACCGCTTTGGTTCTGCTTTAATTATTTATAGTTAAGCTAAGAAACATCTAATGACTAAGAAAAGACACTTGCATTCTTTGGGGCGGTATCCTTGACGCCGTTCGTTGATTTCATCTGAACATTTTCCTTTGATTTTAAAGCCGGCTACTGACGTTTCAATCTGGCACTCAATTTGCTGGGGCGATTTGCAGGGCGAAAAAAGTGATACTCTCCTGACTTGTCAATTTCATTCCCGATATCATTTCGTGACTTACTACCGTAGAAGGCGCACGTCGCAGGTGTGCAATGACCCATTCTATCACGACGGCAAAAATTACGCCTTCTTTTTCTTCCTTCCTTTTTATTTTTTTCTTGAGTAGTCATCGCGGCACAGTTGCTCTGAATCACTCAGAACTCGATAGAACTGATCTGAAATCGTCCCGATCGATACTGCTACGCACATCGTTTTTTGCATGTCCGTCTGTTGTCTGTCCAGACGATAACTCGAGAACGCTTGCAGCTAGAAACTTGAAATTTGGTACGATGATACTTCGTTAAAATTGTAAGGTCAAGTTCGAAGATGAGCAAAATCGGGCAGCTTCCTTCTTAGTGTTGTCATATAAGCCTGGATGGTTTTTATAGAAAAATGTTGATTTTATTTATTTATTTACAAGCTTAATGCAAGCTGAACAATAACAATACTGTTGTTTATTGAATGTTTACATTTTGAGGTTTTTTCGTTAAATATTGTTATAAATACGGATTATAATTAATTATTTGTCAGAAATTTTTTTTGCACGGTCTTTTTTTACACGATATTAAAATTATAGAAATGGAAGAAAACCGGCACTCTTAGGGTGGTAAACGTGGTTGGATTTACCTGGGGTTTTTTGATTTAGAATGAATGAATAGGGATCTTTCCGGTGGGATAATTTTTTTTTTTTTTGCGTTTTTGGGTTTGTGGAGGTCGGGGTGGTAATCATTAGGTGGGTTTGTCCAATTTGGGTCGTGTGTGATATCAAATTAAAGCTCTTGCTGAGTACTATTAAATTAAGAAGTCGTAGGCAACTAGCCCTAGTGACATAAGAAAATGCATCTCTAGATTTTTATATAGAATGAGTATATTTTTTTACATCTAGAGTATCACGTAATTGGTGTGACCAATTGCTTCCTTACTAGTTATTAAATGAAATAGTTAACGCAAATCACACACACAGACATTGGCGGCGTTGCTTTCGGTACTAAGAAAATGTATGAAAACACAAACTTTTTGAACTCAAATAAAACCAAGTACAGCGGTGCTACAGCTTTGGTGCTCTGATAAAAAATGCTTAGGGGACAAATTCTATCAGAATAAAGCAATTTTTTTTTGGCCGGCAGTTTCACATTTGAACCAAAATTGCTAATGTTCTTTGTTCTGGATGCAATATGCTTAATGTGAAGTGATGACGAAGTATTGAATTTTACACCTTCCCTCCCACCGCAGGACTGATCTAAAATTGTTAATTTCCTCATTCGTTGACTTTCCTTGCGTTTATTTTGTTGTCGCTTGAACTCAATCTGCCGGATTTACTGTCTGGTCGATTGCTATTTCTGATTAAGGCGCTGCATTTCATGGTGCGATGCAACCATTTGAGGTAGATTGTAATGGTTTTACCTCAAAATCTCGTCTCTCTATCTAAAGAACATCCAGTCTGTGAGTCATTCCTAACTGTTAATTGCCTCATTTTAACATTATTTACTGAAAAAGACATGTTTTTGTCATGTGCATTTAAACAATTTTCTTTTCCAAATGTTTTCCCAGTTTTTGTCTTCTTGATATTTAAATATCATTTGTCTCCGGTGTATTTTCTGATGCACCTAACTTAAATGCAATTTTCACGATTACAGATGAACATTAATTAAAATTTTTGTTATTTCACTTTCGCTTTGAGCATTTCCCAAATCAAAATGTTTGACGAGTTGGCACTTTATTTTACGGGGACTATTAAAATTAAATTGTTATTGCAGAAATGAGAAGATCGGATATATAAAAGAGATATTGAAAATGTTATACATATTATCCACACAGTGTGAAGATAGTTAAAATAATTATTTATGTCAATTAAATAAACACATTTTTCAACTATGTCTGCAAATGCATGAAAATACTGTAATGAATAGTTTTTTTTTTTTTTTTTTCTAAAAAACGGATTGAAACAATTTTCGTTGTGTATTTTGAATAAGTAAATTGAAGATATAAGATAGTGAATATTCTCTTTAATGAGATTTAACTCAAAACCATATCATTTTTGTCAAGTGCTCAAATTCGTACCTACAAAAAAAAAAAATTATAATGTTAAATGAACAATGAATTTCATTTTGCACTATTTTTCTAGCACACAATAAAAAAATTCCCTTTCGGCAGGCCTACAGGCTGAGGTAGATTTCGAAGCGCTTTGAGTCCATTTATTGGGGAAGTTTATTTCAAAATTGGGAAACTAGTTATGGATTTATAGAATACAATCAAGAGCGACCACCCCCTTGGGCCGATTTTGCTCATTATCTAACTTAACCGAGCTATTAACCCCAGAAATAACATATTAAAATTTGGTTCTAATGTCTTCAAAAATACGACCGCTATAGTATATAATATATACATATATGACATGGTATAGATCTCAATAGATACATTTTTCTTTGAAATCTACCTAAAATGTAATTGCTTTTTGAAAATTTACTGTTGCCCACTTAACATGCAATTGGAAAAATTTAAAAAAAAATATTTTAAATAATGAGTCATTTGAATTGACATTTCGTAATCGTTTGCGTTTTTCAATGATCACTTTTGGATCATGGCCGGCATGAGGTCCGATGAGCTTAACTGTGGGAAAATGTAATAAATCCCGCATGCAAATGATAGCACAATTGATCCGGGGGTGGTTCATTAGTGACGCGTGTGCTACATTCAACCACCTCAGACCCAAGTACCGAGTGCAATTGATGCGATGGGATCGTGTTCCATTTGCAACTAACTCAACTGTGACACATTATCACAGTACTGCAATTACCGCAACCCGCAACTCTACATTTTCAATGCGAGTGCGGAAAGAAGACCTAGAAATGATGCATTAACTGTATGTATCGATAAATTGAGCAACATTTGAATAAAAATAGAAAAAATCACTAAAAAAATAAATTGGGATAAGGAAAGAAACAAAAAACTCTGAAAAAAAAAATTTCGAGAAATTTGTATGCCCAATACCTAGATGGTAGGTGACAGAAAAAAAGAACTATATATTCATTATTTCGATGTGAAAAAAAACCGTTTTATGGATGTCCGTCTGTCTGGTGTCCGTTTGTCCAAACGAAACTTGATAATGCTTGTAGCTAGAGACTTGAAATTTGTTACAATAATATTTCATTAAAATTGTAAGGTTAAGTTCGAAGATGAGGACATTCGGGCAACTCCTTTTTAGTGTTGCCATCTAAACCTTAATCATTATTATATACAAAAATGTTCATGTTATTGACTGAATGTTTACATTTTAACTTTCTTTCGTTAAATGGGCTATTCCATCATCACGTACGGGACATTTTTAGTGTTTTTCAATCAAAACATTTAATAATTTACATTTGAACCACATTTTTTTTTATTTTTAATTTTGTTAAACTTTGTTATATTTTGATGCAAATGCAACTTGCTTGTTATTTAATTGATATCAATATATAAATTCCAATTACCTGGGTGGTCTGGTCCCTTATTAAACAAATAGCCCGGAATCAAAACCCCTTCATATGCAATTTTTAGTATAATAACCATTGACCTCGATAATTGAATAAAATAATCCAAAGCATAACAGTCATTGCCTTCGACCAGTACCAAATTCTCTTGGTATGCAATCTGAAGCATAATAATCAAATATTTTTGGGAAGTGACAAACCTGGGGAACGACCCATAACTGCGGCAATTAAAATTTTCGACATTTTCCGATGGATTTTGAGACGTTGATCACGGGAAAAATAATAAAAAATTCGTTTACGAGATATCCCTCGTAAGATATTGGTTCACTCATATCACAAAATCCTTCGGAAACCGATTGTTAATCGTCGTATGCTATTTGCAATGCTCAATAAAATGTCAGTTAATTGATTATTGTACCTACGTTTAGTTCCTTTCGTAAAAGGGATAATAACATCGAATATATGAAAATTATGAAATTGATAACTCTTCAACAGTTCTTTGTTTTGACTTGATTATTTTTGGAAGTTAGTAAATTAAGGTTAATTAAAGTTTTTTATTTATTGTTAAAAGGGGCCTAACTTTATATTAGGTCCTTAAAGTGGTGTCCAGTGACTAGAAACCGGTTTTCTGATGGATTTTGTAATAGGAATGAATCGAACCTTTTACGAAGGATATTTCGCTTTAGAATTTTTTTTTATTATTTTTCCCCCGATCAGCGTGCCAAAATCTTCGGAAAATGTTGAAACTTTGAATTGTTGCAGTTATTGGTCTCCCCAACCTGGGTGGCCCAAGATGATCACGTTTGATCATGAACAATTACGCATCGGTCCCCTTTGTTTAGAGAAAGTATAAAAACCAAAAACCCAAAAGATAAGCAGCTCCATCGAAGACGAAAACTCATCCTAAGTAGTCCGTTCCCAGAAAAGGCTTCACGCAAAAAGCGAAATAAAGTATCAGTCCTAAATAAAATAAATCGAGTATAACAGTTTAAGTGAAATAAAATTGTAACAGTTTTAAGTGAAGCAAATTTATAATACGAGTATAAAAGTTTTAAGTAATACAACTCTTGTTTTTTTATTCATTGTGAGTTCTGAAATAAAAGTGCTATTATCAGTATTCAGTAGCATCTTCAATGTGAAGTTCAGCACTTTCCCATTCAGCATTCCGGAATCTGTGCACACACCCAAATCATTTCCCTCACAGCATCCCATGCGACGTGGACCAAAGCAAAGTCTCATCTGGGGAGATCTAAAAATAGCATCCGGCACCGACAGAACAATTTGATTTGGACCTTGATCTTGAAGTTTTTCTGCAAATTGTTATTTTTGTTAGTTACTACTTAAAGTTATCGTTATCTTATTTCCTATTTTTGCTTTTTATTCTGTTGTTATTGGGGCTTGCTTTTTGTGTTTTTCGGTGTCTTGAACATTATTTCTAAAGTTCCAGGAAGGCTCGAAACAAACAAACACTGAAAGTGAATCACTATCGGATTGCATTTAGTCAGAGTGACGACCACCGGCACTACTGATAACTATGCGACGCTGGGAAAAGGATTAGATAACTCACTTCCGATTCCCTTCAACGTCGCCGATCTCCATTAATAATTTTTTTGTTTTTCATAAAATCATCCTTGAACTTTATCAACGTCGCGTCGCAACGGATATTTCCACTCAATTTGAAGTTGGTTTGAAGGTGGTTTGAAGTTCAGCAGCGTTTTTTTAAGGTATATTTCGAAGAAAAATTTGCCTATTGAGATCGGTACCCTGTTATGGACTTTCGAAAAATTGTTTCATAGTTTTTCGTTTCGTGCCTTCCTGAGTTCGAAACCACCCCTCGATCGAAAGTTTATAAATATATATATTTATATATTTATCATATTTACATGCGAGCGGCAGTAATTTTAAAGATATTGGAACCAAATTTTAATATATATATTTCTAGTTCATTCACAAAAAACGGCACTGAAATTTTTGCATCATCTGCGAATTGTTATTTGTTTCTTTCTTCGTTTTTATGTTATTCAAATAAATTTTTGAAAAACTTTCCCGTCGGTTGCGGTTATGCTTTAGTTAAACAATTTGGAACCTCTGAATATGAGCAAATATTTGCTGTAAATGAATGCGAATCTAGTCGAACTAATTGCGCTAAATGTCCTACAAAAGTTGAACTGGACTTGAACAAATTTGAAAACGATTGATTTCAATAAATACGATTATGGAATTTTATTCCACAGAAATGTTTAAGTGTTCAACTAAAAGCCGATAGTTTAATACGATTGGGCATCAACTGCACTCACTAAGTCAACTAAACTATTTAGTAAAGTGCGGAGATTTCCGCACACAGGAAAATGTTTTCCAGTAATTAATTTCACATTAGCAACTATTACAATGTTGTAAATAGAATGCTATTCCTTTTTTTATGGTTTGTTACTTATTTTTCGACATTATATATCATTTCAGATGCAAATGAAACAAAATTTTTCGAAATTAATGGCGTCATGTCTGAAACGTTTGAAGTGTGTTGGAAATCACCCACCCGTAATTTGTTGATGGCATTATTCAATTATAGCAATTTATCTAGCAACATACGTGGACCAGTTCCACACGAGCATTCCACAGCAAATAATTCGGGAAAGTAGAATAGATAATGGCAACGAAAATTCCTTATCGTGGGTGTTATGAACACGACGCAACGCGAAAGGCGATCACTAGTGAGACAAATATTATATAAAAAAAAAAAAAAAAAAAAAAAAACATTTCGGCCTAATTACCGTAAAAGTAGGCAGGTTTTCCTACAGAGTAATTAAAGCAACATTACACAATTCCTCTACGATTATATTTGGAAAACGACAATTGAACAATTCATTTTCTGTGGAATTAATTGTTTCTTTTTCTTATTTTCAGTGCAAACATTTTCACAGACGATGAAATTCGAATATGGTTTTCATTTTGAGTAATTTTATATTTTTAATAGATATAAATTTATAAAAATATAATTAGTTCGATAGTGTTTAATAACTGTAAAAAATATCTTCGTTTTTGTTGATGATCTTTTCTGTGGCTACTGTGCCATAAGTTTACTTCATCAGTTCCACTCGATAACATTTATGCACAATAGTTGTAACGTTTTCAAATTACTTTTACTTCGTTCCCTTCATTATGAGCAGACATGTGTGATACGCTTTCCACGTATTGAACACGTACTTTCATATTTATTTATCTGAAATTAAGTCGTTAATTAACGAATTTTTATTTAGTATTTTACCGAATACGTGCTTTCTGCATGGGCGATCAAGATTTTCGAAATTCACTTTAAAATTGATTTGTTTTTATTTAATATTGATATCGGTTTATATGTAGGCTTTTTTTCTTGGGCGTAGGATTTCAAATTGATTTCCAGCCATTTTCGATTATTTCAAATCAAATGCCAAAAGAACTTTGAATTAATTTTTGAATGTCTTTTAATATTTGGCGTATGTATGTACGTTGACAAAAAACAAAGTATAACACAAAATATTTTTATATTATTTTTACAATAATAATAAATTGTATTATTCTAATAAATTAATAACAACAATTGAATTATTTTTTCAATGATACAGCATTTAATTAACACCGACTTTTTATTCATTCTCCTCAGTCCTCCTCCCACAAGTTGAAATTACCAGCTTTGGATTTTGAGAGAATATGTAGCCCAAAACAAATCTTTTAAAAGTCTATAATCAGATATAATCGATGAATGGAATACGCTCGGCGATGATGGTTTATTGGCAAATAGTTTACAGGAGAACCCACAACAATACAATACAATACCATACAATGTTAATTTATCAAATCTTATCCGCAGACCATCGCGAATGCAATGTTAATTCAAACTCCTAAACTTTTAAATAGATTTCGAAGAAAAATCTACCTATTGAGATCGGTAACATGTTATGACTTTCGAAAAATTCTTTCATAGTTTTTCGTTTTCATGTCTCCTACGAATATTGTATTGTATTATTTTATCTGTGATAAAGGTAGAAGATATATGTATCCTTCATACGTAGCTTAATTTTAATTATTTCGGAAACTATTAAATGAAATGTCGATTGTCAATGTTTTTCCATTCTATAATTTTAAAAACTATAGTGGACATGGATCTGATTCCAAAAAATCAAACGATATTCGAAGTAAGTTTTTGAAATAGAAATATGTGCAAAAATTAATAATTATTCTGTTAATAGTAAAATTGTTTTAATAAAGCGGTATGTGAAAAAACAAGAAACATATATAGTGGTAATTCTAATAACAGTAATAGTAAATTCTGAAAATTGAAAAAACAAATTAGGTTTCCATTTTTCTTATGCAATCCGTGTATTTTTTTTTAATTGTGACTAGACAGCATATTTATTTATTTATTATTATTAGTAGTTCATTTTTATGTCTAGATTGTCTAATAAAATGTTCAGTTGGAAATTTTAAAAATGCATTCTATTTATTGGACTTTAGCATTTTCGAAAACAAATTAATTATGCCTCAAATTTTCGCTTATAAACATGCAACAAACAGGATTCAAGGCCTTTTGGCTCATGCCATCACGCCTATGAATTTAATTATGTCATGACTGAGCTCCTAATGAATCAAATATGAAGAATAGGTATATATTTATTTAACAGAAACGTGTATCAAAATTTGAATTATTGTGAAAATATGGAGGAAAATCAATGTACATTATTAAATTCTTCTATGTAGTAACATAAATAAATATCTTTTCAGAAAATTTCATTATTTTCCTTTATAAATGGATTTTTTTAATCAAAATAGATTCTGATACACCGCAACAAAAAAATATATATATGTATATAAAATAAACACGAAAACAATAATCAGTTAGCCTAATTTCGGTGCATTGATAAAAAATGGCCATGGGCTTCACCATTCAATTAAATGTGTTCCAAAATTATTTTTTTTTTAACAATATATTTTTCATTACAAATTTTTTGTGTTCATGGAGCAATTGATTGCTCAATTAGTCACAAGAATTCTCATATATTGCTCATCCAATTACGCACATTTGTTATCTGAAACGGAAAGGTATAATAACTCTTATCAAGTTGAACCACTTGATTCCAACGAACACTATTTTCATGATAAGGAATCCAAAAAAACGCGTGCATTATCAAGAAAGAAAACTCGAACGAAATTAAAAATTGTTGCCTGAATATTTTTGATGAATAAGAAAGTGAATAATTGCAATCACAGCAGACAAACAATACGCATACGGTTTGCACATTGCGTGAGTACTCCATTCATTTGTTTTCGTCATATTCAGTAAATCAACGAAGCATTCATTTATTTAGTTATCGCCATTTCGAGGAACGCTTTGTGCTAATTTGAGGTGAAGGTTGCCATGACGAGCATGACTTATAATTATTGGTTACTATACTTTGTTGTTTATTGAAATAAAAGTACAACTATATTTATTGGCTGAAAATAATATTTAATTATATTTGTTAATTGTGTGCCAAGAAATTCTAATTTAAATAATTCATTACTTCAGCCAATTTGGCTTCATTGACCAATAATATTTGGCTAAACATACAAATTATTGTGTTACAAGTCACAACAATAACAAATTCTAAGGTGAATGATAAAATTAGCTGTGTTATTAAATAGTTGAATTTATTAAATAACAGATTTCCGTTAAATTTGCTTATAACAGTAAATCATAAATTGGTTCCAATGAAAGCACATTTGGTTTGTTGGTTGAGTGCATCTGGAGCTTGTCAAAATTCAAAAACTCAACTATAGTAAACTATGGTCGTTTAAAAACTCTTATACCTTACCGCGTCGTGGTAAAACTTTTATTTTATTCTTATTATACACTTACACTTATACTTACACTTATTTTAAAGAACATCTGTTAAAGGGTAAACAGAAATAGAAAATCAAAAATATATTATTACCATAGAAAGGATAATGGGCAAAAATGTATGGAAGCTGGTCCTGGAATCAATACGGACGAGCCATATGTCATTAGATAGCTATTATAATGTACTCCAAAAACTAAAATGGCGGCTCATTTAATTTCGATGGGGGAAAAAAGTTCTGCCGGATTCGAAGTGCTGAATTTCGCCACTGTGATTGACCTGTGTGAAGTTGGCCCCTCATTATTATTGGAAAAAATGATTGGAGTTCAAGTGGCCCCCCAAAGATTTCTAGAGTTCTCAATCGGTTTTAGAAATAGTTCTGGCGTTTTAAGCAACCAAAAATGCAATTGAAATATGGGAGGCCAAATTCACAAAATCGGCCACTTTAGCGAGCAAGGACTCTTTTATGTTTGCTCAAATCGATTGGAGTTATAAGGAAAATCGATAGAACTTTTCTCTATATACGTTCTTAAGCAATATTTATTGGCATTTAGATTTGTAATTTTTTTAAATGTACATGTTAACTAACACGTGTCTTTCCTTCTATTACAGAATGATAAAAGAACTGCGAGCGCTAACGTGAACGAGATCGGAGCCCAGCTTCCTCGTCACTCCCAGATACTCAGCTGTACAAAACGCGAATTGGAAGGAGCCTGAATATACCAAGTTCAGATGTTCATTGATAATCATCTGTGGAATTAAAAACAGCACACTCACAGAACTAAAAACAACAATTCTAGCAATGAACTCAACATCAAAACATTTGCTTCATTGTGCCCTACTGACATTTGTGATAATTGCCTTTGAGATATTTTCGGGTGGTATTAAAATAAATGAGAATTCATTCACATTAGTTGATCCGTGGATAGAGTACGGACAAGTATCAACAATTCTACTGTACTTACTCCGATTTTTAACGTTCTTAACGTTACCGCAAGTACTGTTCAATTTCTGTGGTCTAGTATTTTACAATGCCTTCCCAGAGAAGGTTGTGCTCAAGGGTAGTCCACTGCTCGCCCCATTTATATGCATTCGTGTTGTAACCAGAGGTGATTTTCCTGATTTGGTTAAGTCAAATGTGCTGAGAAACATGAATACATGTCTGCAAACTGGATTAGAAAACTTCTTAATTGAAGTTGTAACCGATAAACCAGTTAATTTGACTAAACATCGACGAATCCGTGAAATTGTTGTACCAAAAATTTATAAAACAAAAACTGGTGCTCTATTTAAATCTCGTGCACTGCAATATTGCCTGGAGGATAATGTAAACGTCCTGAATGATAATGACTGGATTGTTCATCTTGATGAAGAGACTCTGCTCACTGAGAATTCTGTTCGTGGTATCATTAACTTCGTTCTCGATGGAAAACATCCTTTTGGACAAGGACTCATCACGTATGCCAATGAAAATGTCGTCAATTGGTTAACAACATTAGCCGATAGTTTCCGCGTCAGTGACGATATGGGAAAGTTGCGGCTGCAATTCAAACTGTTCCATAAACCACTTTTCAGCTGGAAGGGTAGCTATGTTGTTACACAAGTAAGTTTCGTACTAGCATCTACAAACTGTAAAAATAATATTCAAATTTTGAACTATCGTTTCAAAAGAAAGAAGTGCTTATAACACATTCATCTTCTTATTTAATAAACAATAATAACGATAAGCTATTTTAATGTTCTTCAACCTGCAAGTTGTAATAATAATTATGCTTTGCAAAAACAAACCTATGCACAGCACATGGTTCCAAAAGCTAACAAAGGAATACTTCTGGAATGTTTCTCGCCCACACGAGTTCTCATGTTTCAAAAGCACTCTTTGTTTTGACTAAGTCAATATTTTCCACCCTTAAACATTTCTATTTTACTGAAAAATTGAAAACCATTTTACAACTCTTCTGTTATTACAAGTGTCTATTGGCAGTTGACACTCTACCTTACGTTATTTAACCAAAGTTTTGTATTTTCAAAAAAATTCAACTCCTTTCAAAAATGTTGAAAAAAATGTTTTAAAAAATTTTCATGTTAAATAATTTGGTTGAAACTCTTTTTATACCCTAGATGGAGGGTATATTAGTTTTGAGCGAACGTTTGCAACGCCAAGAAATAGTCGTGACAGAAAAAAAAGAACTATAATCATATTGGGTAACAAGAAACCGTTTTATGCATGTCCGTCTGTGTGTTGTCTGTCCAGACGATAACTCCAGAACGCTTGTAGCTAGAGAATCGAAATTTGGTACGATGGTAAGGTAAAGTTCGAAGATGAGCAAAATCGGGCAACTCCTTCTTAGTGTTGCCATTTGAACCTGAATCGTTTTTATCGAAAAATGTTGATTTTGTTTACTGAATGTTTACATTTTGCATTTTTTTCGTTAAATATTGTTAAAAATATGGATTATAATTCGTCGGTTTTTATACGATATTAAAATTATAGAAATGATAGAAAAGCGGCAGTTTTAGGGTGGTAAGCGTGGTTGGATTTACCGGGGGTTTTTTGATTTAGAATGAATGTACTTTCTTTTTTTTACGTTTATGGAGTTATAGGGGTGGCGGTGGTAACCATCTCCCTTGGGGTCGTCCAATTTAGGGAGTGTGTGATATCAAATTAAAGCTCTTGCTGAGTACTATTAAATTAAGAAGTCGCGGACGACTAGCCTTAGTGACATAAGGAAATGAATGTATAGATTTTTACATAGAATGAGTATATTTTTTACATCTAGGGTATCACGTAATTGGTGTGACCAATTGCTTCCTTACTAGTTTCTTATTGAAAAATAACAACCTTTTATGATTTTATCTTCAACAGGTCGGTGCTGAAAAACAGGTGTCCTTTGACAACGGTGTTGACGGTTCAGTGGCGGAGGATTGCTTTTTTGCGATGCGAGCATTCAGTCAAGGATTCACATTCAACTTCATTGAGGGTGAAATGTATGAAAAATCTCCATTCACTTTGGGCGATTTCCTACAGCAGAGAAAGAGGTGGCTTCAAGGAATCCTTTTAGTGGTCCACTCCAAGGCTATACCGTTTAAGCACAAGTTACTTTTGGGTGTTAGCGTCTATTCGTGGGTAACAATGCCATTGTCCACATCAAATATTATTTTTGCTGGACTATATCCAATACCATGCCCAAATCTAATGGACTTTATTTGTGCATTCATAGCTGCCGTTAATATTTACATGTATGTGTTCGGTGTCATAAAATCATTCTCGTTATATCGTTTCGGATTTATAAAATTTCTTGCGTGTGTCCTTGGAGCCGTTTGTACGATACCAATCAATGTTGTTATCGAAAATATCGCTGTAATTTGGGGTCTAGTTGGTAAAAAACATAAATTTTATGTTGTACAAAAAGACATTAGAACATTAGCAACTGTTTAGATTCAGTAAAACTAGATCTACACATTATTTTTGTTATCGTTTTCATTCTTTAGTTAACTTTATGATCTTTTTTTGTAAAAAAAAGAAAGAAAAAAAACACATCAAAAAGTATTTGATGAACAAAACTGTTCTATGGAGTGAGCGACACCAACTGATCATTAAACACAAATATGCAAATTAAAAAAGTGATGAAAACGAAAATATTTAATAAACAAATTAATAAAACGTATATTATACAATATACGAATGCACCAAATACTACTTTTAATTAGTTAAGTTAAGTTCGAATGGAGATCGATTTGCTTTTTATTGTTTGGGTGAAATTTGATACAGAAAAGGAATTAAAAACAAATTCAATCAAGTATTTAAAGAGTTTCGTGTGTAAATTATGTCATATTCACGAAAATTAGAAAACAAACCAGAAAAAAAGTTTAAGTAAAATTAAAAGTAATTAAAAAATGTATTGTATATATATGTACTATGTAGTCGTATTAATTGATTCGATATCGAATCGTAAATCCGAGGCGTTATTTTTGTGGTATTTTTAATCGATTTAGTCGATTAATGTTTAAATCAATGTTCTTAAATTTAAGAGTAACATGTTTTATCGTTTCGCTTTTTGTTATATTTTTATATTATAGGTATAAGTCAAAATTTGCTGCAAACTGTGTAAAGTAAATTACACTAATCAATGGTTATAAACGCACTCATTAATTCTCAGTCATTTTTATTTGTTTTTTTATTTATGTATTTACAATACACAATTTAATTTTTAAGTTTTATTTTGTATTGGAGCTGGAATCAATAGAAAATGAAAGGCTTTATTTTTTCAAATGTCGTTACATGATTCTATCTTGACACAAAAATGAAAACAGAATAACATTATAAAGTGATTACCAGACTTTGAATTGTTAATTTCTGGCTTTTCTATTTTTTGATTGGATTTCATGAAAGACAACGTTAAGCTTTCATTTGTGTTTTATGTTTAAAACATTCTTAAGTTGTTCTTTATCATTAAAAACAAAAGTGAAAGCAAAAAATATTGCCGTAAAACTTATAATTTTCGTTCTTACTGTAGTAAATGTCTAATTCGTAAAAGTAGAGTATTATTCTTGCGCAAATTTAAAATATAATTTAAATTTTACAATAACTGCAGCATTGTTTTGTTTAATTAAACAATTTCATATTTTTGTATCATACTTTTCTGACCAGTATTCGCTTATTTTTATAAACGGCAATTAATCGTTATTTTCGTTATATCCGTTTTCACCTTGAAATAAATTTTAAGCTAAAAACAAGAAAGTTATTACATATGAGGAATAAAAATGATTTTTATGTTTATTTTTTTTTTTAGAAATTTGTAAAATTCTGTTTTATTTTGCATTATTTAATTGTTGAATATGTAGAAAATCAACGGAAATTTCATTCTTGATCCTTTCCCGGTTCCTGTTGCAATTATTTGGAAGTCTTTATTATTTTTGTATTTAATAATTCCACTTTTGTGTGGACACAATCTGTAATAATTCCAAGAATACTTTTGCTAATTAAACTAGCAGCTATAATTGTATTTTATTTCATGATTTATTGCTTTGCGTGTTGCACGATAACAGTAAATGGAGCCTCCTTTTTTACAGTTTCCTGCAATATTAAAATATAAAGCACGATAAAATAATCGTGAATTTATATTGTGAAATTTTTTCTTTTTGTTTTGAAGGCAATATTCCACTTTCTCTCAGTTCCAGTCACTTTCCAGTTGGCATCGCTACAAATCAATTTCAGTATTTGCCGGGGGAATTACCAGATACCCTAGTGAAACTTAAAAAAAAAAATCTAGACTGACATACACTACAGACTGTGATATGTTAATCACAAATAATTAATTTAAAAGTTTACACTTACGTTTAATTATATAAACAAAATAAAAATAATTGCATCAAAGATACATTTTAAATACACAAAGTGAAAATGTCTCTGAACTGCATTGATTCATGCTTAGGAATAATAATCCCAAACACAAATCGATCTCGATCTCACCACAATTATGTTACTTAAAACAAACATTTGCACAATGTACATAATGTTCAAAAAATGAAAGCATAAATAAGAATTGTCTGTTTTTTTATTTTGCTACATTAATGATACAATATTGCAAAAAAAAAATATGTATTCAAAAGCTGAGAAGCACAGCTCCGCTTATGGGTCCTAAATGATTTCTAGGATATACGCATAAAAAATACACGACTCTTAACGGAAAAGAAATTCAAAACTAAAAAGATCAAAAACTGGAATCATTTAAATTCTATCAAAGTGAAAACATCGAATTTCTTTTTCGACCTCCGCTTTTTACTGTTTTTGTATGAATTTTTTAATAAATATATATATAAAAAACACTAAAAATTTGTTCTAGCTAAACATTGAAGTGTTTCCCTTGACTTTTCTAGTGTATTGAAATATTAGAAATATTTATAATATTATTTCAAAATACTAAGTACATCTGTTGAAATATTAATGTTTAGCAGATTTTTAATCCTTTTTTCTGGCAGAAACTTATGCGGTGTTTTGTTTTTAAATAAAATAAAGAAAAGTAAATCAAATGAATATTGTGTTTGGCTTTATTTATTACTGATCTCTATCGAAATATTCAAGCAGAGGGCAGTAGCGGACTTAAAATTTTTGAGACCCTAGGCAAACTCTTCTGATCGGCCCCCAAAACACCCAGCATCAGGGGTATAGTCAGTGCCGAATTTGGGCATTTTGCTGCCCTAGAGTCTAGACAATGTTTCTGTTTTTTAGTTATCTATAGTAGTTATTGCGAGTCGCTTTATATCGACTCTTGGTCGAATCGACTGATATTCAGTCTATTGTTGTCGAATCGACTGTAGACGATTTCGTAGATTTGTCAAGTCGATCGGCAGTTTCTTGAAGAAATTCTATTTTTAATAAAACAAATTAATGATGGAATACTATGTGTTTGGGTTAGGGTAGAAATCGGGGAAAAAGTAAAGAAAAGACGCACAGGTTCTTGATAATCAAGATAATTAATTTAATGTTAAATATAATACAATAGTTTACCAATCAATCAGAATCAACAGTTTATTCATTGAAACTGTTCAAATTGCTTGCGTTCACAGGCCCTACATCTTAAAATATATATGATACCTATCATCATCGGTGTTGATTTCAAATTTTCATTGACCTTAAAGCCGAAAACGTCGTATTTATAAGAGATACACCATATTGCTTATCGTCGAGTCACTCACACCCAAAAATTTCGGAATATTTTCGGCACACATCAAAGGAATCTGAGGAGTTCAAACTGCTCGACTCACACAAGATAAAACTTCGTGTACAAATTTTTGAAATTGGTGCTCATGCAGAGAGAAGTGGAAATAGTTCCACGTGGCCGTCGCGAAGTGCGAACAGCAGGCTGCAAGCTCAGATTTGCTATCGTGTGACTCGCTGTCAGAAAAATATATTTCCTTATAAATACGACGTTTTCCGTATCGTGTACCTCCGGCTTTACTCAAAAAACGTGAGAATTCGTGGTGGATCTCAACTCTTGGCGACCTAATTCGATGGCTATCATTTTGAATTGAAAATCAATATTTAATTCTTAGGAAAACTTCAATCTTCATTTGCTAGTAATTCCACTTCTCTCTGCTTTTGCGTGTAGACTCGACTCTCGCAATATTAATTTCGCGAAAAAATGCACCCTTGAGCCTTTATGTCGTCGTTAAGGGCAAATCTTTCGACAAGTAATTAACCCACTCCCCTAAGCTAAAACATTTCATATACACTCGTTGTCGATGAGTTCAAAATGTTATACCATTATTACAAAAAATTACAGTATTGTGCTTAAAATAATTTAACGTAAAATCAAATCATATTTATTCTAATTTTTTTAAATTAATTTTAATTGTCACCATATTGAAAATACTAGATTAATTAAAGTAAAAAATTTTGTTGTTACGGATTGGTTTTTTTAGAAGAATCCACGTATTTTCAGTTTATGGCGACGCCTTCATTTCATGGACCCTAGGCAGCTGCGTAGTGGTAAAAGATATACTCACAAAAGAAATCAAACCTGGAAAAAGAAGAGTTCTTAAAAGGCTAAACACAATCGATATGGTTTCAATATGCGTATGCTACTATTTTATTTGTTTAACAAGGCCTTACATTATGAATATTTGAATTCTGCAATAGCTACATTTGCGTCATGGACCAGGCAACCTTCTCGAAGTGCTTAATGGCCAGGGTCTTGAGGTGGTCGCTGACGGGTGGTTCGAAGCCGATCTCCTCCACGGGTAGGCCGCATAATTGTCGTCGCAGGGCAAGGTCACGTCTAGCGTTCAATGCCCTGCTGTACTGGCCGCAGGCATTGTAAACTAAATCCCGTTTCTCCCTGAGCTTTTGTCTAAGTCCCGCTTGAACGCAGGCGAGTTTTCCTAGAAGTTCATTTGACACGGGCTTAATTTCTACTTTCACTTCCTTTTTAATTTCAGCAATTTTCGGTTTTTGATCGATACCCTCTGGCTTCACATCCGTTAAAGGCGGAATTTCAGACTTAGCTTCCATTTTTACGTTCTCTTCCGCAAGCCTCGCTAAGGCATGTTCCAGAATGTTGTTGGTGAACACCTCTCCAGCCAGTTTGACTGAAATACCCAGATCCAGGATGACTCTGTGCGGCTGCCATCTTTGCTTAGCGGTCCGGTGAACCTCCGCAGGTTGCTCACGTTGCTTGGACTCCTCAACCAAAGATGCCCAATCAACTCCCAACGCGTCACCTAGGTTCCTCGACTTTGTGTCTTCCTCCAGTTCACCATCAGATATTTCTTCAAAGTCGAGAAGATCATCGTTGGTCTCTACGCATTCGACTTTCACTTCCTCCGTCCCGTTCTGAGTTAATTTTTTTTCTGTTTCAGCTGGCATTGCCTGGAGCGCATCCGCCTTGGTCGTGTCTCCCGTGTCCCCGTTCGCATCATCTTCCTTTTTGATCTCTTTCAATGACTCCTCTGTGTGTGGAGCCGACTGCTGTTGTAGCTCCGCCAAATCTTCATCTTTGTTTAAAATCTCGTCTGCATCGTCACTGATCTCGCTCAAATCGTCAGGAATTGGTTCTTCCAAGGGAACTGGATTCTGCGCAGATGCTTCTAGCTCCTTGCTCTCGCTCTTGATGACGACGGCCTCAGCAATGGGGACGATTTGTTTATCTGCTGCCTCCGTCAATTTGGAGCTAATATCGTCAGACTTTGCTTGCGCGGAGCCGTTAGAATTTGTGGGCTGAGGGCTTGCTGCAGGCGCAGTGGGAGCAACAGCTAGGGTCTGCGTGGTGGTCGTTACTGACACTGTAGAGGTGGTGGTGACCGTCGAAGCACCCTGTGTGCCGGGCGGAACCTGGCTGGGGTTAGTGTAGGTCATTTGCCGCTTTGTCGGATAATGAGTTCGGGGATGATGATATGCAGGCGGAGTCTGATGATGCTGAATGTGATTTGCAGTGTGATGATGCCGCCGGTACATAGCTTCGGATCGCTCGTGTGGATATTCGATCTGCGTCTGCGACTGTGTCGCGTGTCTATAATTGGTCTGGCTCTGGACCGAATGCGGCATCCTTTCCTCGCTTGGCCGATTTCTCCACTCCTTGGGCCATCTTCGGCTGTGTACCTGTGACGTCGGATGCTCATCTCGAATGGAATCGTGCTTTAATCGGCTTTCTTCCCAGTCTTGGGGCTGGTAGTTGTCATCAGTATCCCAGTTTTCTTCGGGAGGTTGCTTGCTACGCTGCCATTCTTCCTCCCATGGTGCCTCCTGCACGTGCCACTCGTCCACTGTTGGCCACTCTCGTGAGGGCACTGGAAGCCTTTCCGAAGGATACCCTTTACCATGATCTATTTCGCGATCTCTGACGACTTCATGCTCCCTCTCCCAGTTCCGTTCGCGGCGATGAGCGTCTTCGACCGATGGCGCGTACGATCTGGTCGCGTAGGCCCTCTCTCTCTCATATCGTTCCTCTTCTGCATAGATCTCCCGCTCAGAGGCCCGCACCCGTTCCGGGTAGTGAATGCCATCGTGCGGTGGAGTCACCTCCCTGCGGCGTACAACGATGTATTCGCGGTCAAGTTCGCGTCGCTCCTCCCGCTCACGGTGCTCATGAGTCAAGAACTCTCGTTCGCGTTCGTAGCTGCGCTCGTAGCCACTCTCCCGTGCTGGTCTGCTATGTGCATGGCGCCGTGGATCGATCTCCAATGACCTGTCTCGGCTGCCTGCGCGAGCAGCAGCAATCGCGAGTTCTCGTTCGGCCGGTCTGGGGAGCAATCTATCAGACTTGTATTCCTTGTCCTTATCTCGACGATTTTTCTCCCGTGCTAGGCGCTCACGTTCTCGCTGTCTTTCCTGGCATCTGGCCAAGGCCTCTTCGCGCTCTCTATTTCGTGCCGCCTCCCGTTCTGCCCTTTCCCGATCGCGACGTTCTCTTTCACGACTATCATGGCGACGTCTGACTTCCTTTTTTCTGTCGCTTGGACTGCGGTCTCTTCGCACCTGACAAACTATCTTTTCCCTGGGCGACAAGCGATGTTTCTCAACAGGAGATTTTCTTTTCATTTCGCGGCAGCGGGAGGGCTTCGGTGAACGGGACTTAATTTTTTTCGGAGACCTACTCCTCATCCGTTCACGTTCCCGTATCCTTAATTTTTCCCTTTCCTTTTCCCGTTCCCGTTCCTTTTCTCGTTCACGTTCCCGTTCCCGCTCCCTTTCCCGTTCTTTTTCACGTATCCGTTCCTTCGCAGATATCCCATGATGCTTCTTCTCCCCAGACGAACTACCAGAAGTCTTCTTTATTTTCTGCAAAGGTGTAACACTCCTACGCCTTAAATTCGGTGAGACCACTCTTTTCTTTGCCTTTGCCTCCTTCATTTTTCGCTTCAAATGATTTTTTTTCGCTTCAAGTTTCTTGTGGCAGGCATGCTTTTCGCGCTTCCTGATTCTCTCTTCTTCCGATGAGCTGCTGGAGTGTCTTGTGGGTCGAATTTTTTTGTTCTTCCTGCGAGATTTTTTTGTCGTGCTTGAAGACGAAAATGAATCGCTGCTAGAACTTTCTGAATCTGAGCTGCTGCTGCTTTCTGAGCTGCTTGCTGCACGTTTTTTGTGCTTTCTCATGATATCTTTGGATTTTTTGGACTCCATTCCAATGGAAACTCAGTATCCTAAAAATAAATATCAACTTAAGTACAGTTTACGGACTATACTCGAATTTTAATGACATTTTGTAGGGGCATGTACTTGTACGTGATGGCCAAAAAAATAGAAAAATTACAAACTGTAGCCGAAAATTGTAATGAGTACTCAATTCTGTGACGAATTAGATCACCGTCATTTCCAGTTATTTAGAATTTGGGATCTCTAACATTTTTGCAACTGAATATTGCTATAGCAATGGAATATTCTCCGTTAAATTCAATGTGTGACTAACGTGATATGTCGACGTGGTGAAAGTAATAGAAAATTGTAAAAAAAGCCTTTTATTAATATAGTTTTGTAAAATTTTAAATTTTGTGGTAATTTTAATAGAATATTGAGTAAAATAAAATCCCGTCCGTCCTATATATAAATATAAATGCTAACGTCCGGTAAAATTTTGTGCACGGTAATCTCAGAAACGACAAGATCGATTTTCACGAAATTTTGTACATGACTTTATATTCTTCCAACTAACGATATAGGCTTCTTTATATTAGCCCCCGATCCCGTTTTCATATAGCTCCCGTACAAAATCTGGTAAATTTTTTTTTACAAAAAACCTCAGATAAGCGTTAAGCAAATTTGGTTTCTGACTGAGATTGTTAAAATCGATTATAAATTGAATAACTGGGATCAAGTTTTAAGTTTCAGTTAAAATTAAAATATTTTACAAGAATCATAAAGTGCAAATAGTGTGATTGACGATCGATTAGAAACGTTACTGTGATTCAGCGCCATCTGTGGGATTATGGATGTCATTCGTATTGATAGAATACTCGTAGATAGCAAAATAATTAAATATGACTAAAGGAGATGCAGAGTGTACGTTTTGGAAATTTTATTGAAGGTTATAAAATTTTGCAAAAAATAAACAACATATTATGCAATAAAAATCAAATTCAGGTGATATTGATTGGGACGAAAATTTTTGTGACACGGTTAATTTTGTAAATAGGTGATTATCTAATACATACGTATACATTAGATTTTTACGCGGTAACGGAAAAGTCTTACCCCTTATTTTTCTTAATTAATACGCACTCTTGTTTTTGTTGATTCTTTTCCATTTTTTTTAGAGGTAAGTTTTTTTTTTTCATAAACCAAGAAGACGCCAGCGGGGATTTTGTTTTTAGAATCAAACGATGTTCTCTTCCCAGGTATTCTATTGCAATATTTTTCTTAACGTTGTTTTTTCTGTTGTATCTCTTCGTTTATAAGGTATGCTATAATGCCACGGAAGCATAATATATGGTGTATTTATAAAGAATCAAAAGACTGCGGAAAAATAAAATTTATAAAAATAATAATATTGCTAAAATACACACGAAAGAAGCTATACATGAAATGAAAATAAAATCAAAAACATATTTATCCTTGGACAGTAAACAGATGGATAAATGGATGGATGGGTAGACCGGCTAGTATATCTATGTAGAATTAAGACCAATTTTATTTGAAATGTTTATGCAGATGGGCCGCAAAAAAACATTGCACTGAAGCTGACCGAGTGGTCGCAAAATCTGTCTTGCGAAATCATTGAACAAAAGGATTCACTTTGTTTTCAATGCCCATAAAAATGAAAGAAAAGAAGTACAAGAAACAAAGGAGAGCATTGCAAGAAAACATTTTACACGGACGAATTGCCCGAAAGGTCCCTTTGCTAAAAAAGCAAAGTTTGAAGACGAGAATTGCATTTGCGAATAAATACAAAAATTTTACAAAAGAACAATTTTACAATATCCTTTGAAGTAATGAGATGAGTACATTAATTTAATTCGAGCTGCAATAACAATGTTCGGAGACGCTCGGGACATGCTTTTGATGCCAGATTCAAACAATAAAATTTGGTGGTGGCAAAATAATGGTGTGGGGCTGTTTTTCTTGGAAGACCGTAGGAGTAATTAAAATAGAATCCCAGGCAATATGAATCATCATGATTATAAAACGTTCATGGAAAATTTCAAATTAGCTGAGGAAAAGATGCCCTTAATGTGGATTTCAACAAGACAGTGATCCCAAGCATACAGCGAACAGTCCGTGCTTGTCTTCATAAGGTTGTCATAAGATTGCCTTAATGCAAGAAGGTGCCTAATTCCTCCGTTTTTCCAAACGGAAAACGTTGTGGGAAGCTTGTTGAGAAAGCTTGGTACGAGATTCCACTTGAATCCTGTTGGTTTTATGTGAAAGAGAATTCAAGCAGTTCTAGCAAATCACGGAGAACATTATAATAATAATTGGCGTTATTCTTCAATTTCCCTGTAAATAAAATTTATCAAAAGTATAATTTGGAAGTCATTTCATCAAAAATAAACATATTTTCTATTTTTATGGTCGGAAGCTGTCGTGTTTGATGGTGATAAGTCACGATTGGACTAATGGATGGATCTCAATTATTTTAGTCAGAGATGTACACATTAAAGTTTTTCATATTCATTCAAAGTAATGATGCTGCAATTTTCTTGTTCATTTTGTGGCCATTGAAACAAAACGTTTTCCGCCGTCCGTTTTGAACTTGTCGCTAAAATCAACATAACTAACAAATATTTTTATTAATGATATTATATTTTTTTTTTTGGTAGTTCCGTGCAGTAAAAATGCACGGGTAAGATTACTGAAAATACAGTAACAGCTTCCTGCAACAATCTGAAAATCTGTAATTTTTGGCACAAAGATTCCCAGCAAAAATTTTTAAAATAAGTATGTTGAGTGAAGTGATGAAAACTGTTTTGGTGATGGAATTCGAATCATCAAGTGATGAAGAAAGTAATATTCTTCCTGTATTGGAATATTATAAACATAACTACGTATATATTCTTTGAATCCATTTAAATTTTAAATGTCACTTACAAACAACATACGTCACGAAGTGTCAAAGTGTCTTATTGAACACGATAAGGAAAACGAAGGCAAAAATACTGCCTGCGAAAACCTGCAAGTTCCTTGAGAGGAAACTGTGATGTAGGCAAAATTTTTATGGAAAAATGAGTACGCGAACGGTTTCCAGTGAAATGCATTACAATGCATTACACATGTACACGAACAAACCTAAACTCCACCTGTTCCAATTTCATGGCTTTTTACCAACTTACAAGGCATATGCACTGTTTATATTAGCAGACGCAATCCCACATAAATGTTTCTTTAAGGAATTTTATACACAGTAACAGTATAATCGCAAAATCACCTAAATAAATTAACATTTTATAAGTAACTTTTGGAGTGCCATTTTGACAGCAGTATTAATGCCCGTCAACTCATATTCTCATTCAATCGATCGCAGCGCTGCGCCGTAAAAGTGAACTAATGAAAATGATTTTTTTTTTCGAACAGTTATAGAAAATTACTAAATATATTACATGTTATTAAATATATTTGTCCTTAAATACGCAATTCAGGGCCACAACTGTTAAATAATGGGTAAAGCCCTAGCAGAGGATCCTGTTAAATAGTAATAATTTTGTAAATATATTAATTAACAACTTTATTGATGCACGGTTTGATCCTGTGGACCCTACGGGTGCGAGTCTTTGGGCCCTGTGAGGTTTGAGCTTGTGGTTTGGCAAGTGGAAATTTTGAATAATCACTGTATATCACTCATTTTAACACAAAATGTAATTTAAAGTTCGAAAAATCACGAATTTATCCAGAAACTATTCCGGAATAAATCGCAAAGGAAAGAAGTGCATTTCAGTTAAATGCTAAGCTTTACACTTTCTTTTTAGATTAATTACACACGATTTTATTATTTTGTTATTTTCGCGACAACAAATTCTTTCTGAATGAAAAAGATAAATTGCTGTTTGCTAAGAAATTAGCCTTCTGCGACATGCCAAAATGGTAAATCTTTGTAAAAAACAGATGTACGTAAAATAGTTTAGGTTTGGACTTGGAAGTCGCAAAGGAGAACTACTGCCCGCATAATGAGGAATCGTTTGTTTTAGTGGCAACAGCCAAAACTATAATGAAACTCATGTGAAAAATAGTGCTAATGTTAAGTGCCCTTTTCTAAACTCCTCAGTTTATTTGACCTACCGAGAATGTTTGAGAAAGTTAAATGCAACTTGTTCCTATAAAATTAATTTTATTCACTGCCTCTCAGATCGCTGTCCTTGACGTACACACACTGCCCTGCTATCCACGTCGACCTGACGGTGAAATCTTCTGAAATCAGCACAAAATCTGCATCGGCACCAAACGTCAGGGATCCCTTCTCATTATCTATTCCTAGACACTTAGCCGGATGCAGCGAGGCAGCCTCCAGGGCGCAAACAATAGAGCAGCCTAGAATCGGATAAAATTTTGTGTAAAAAGAAATCAACCAGAATAAATCCTATTCGAAATCGTACTGGTGGCAATCTGGAATGTGCGAATACAGTCGTCCATTTGTGCAATGCTTCCTGAAAGGGTGTCCGTTCCTGCAATGTAGGCCTTTGCATCTCGCACTTCGAGATCCAGTTGGCCAATATTATGACGTCCTTCCTCCAATCCCAGGGCAGCAATGGCATCAGTAACTAGAATCAACCCTTCAGGATGTGTGCGGTGAGCAATTCGCAGAGCTGCTGGATGGGTGTGAACTCCGTCGGCGATGATGCCATAGTATACAGTTTTGCCCAAGGGGATTTCATCAGAAGCTAGGAGACCAACCAAACCAGGATCGCGGTGATGAAACTGTGAGTGCGGGTCTAAGTAATATCAAGAAATGAAGCTAGCAAAATGTTCTACAAACCGGTAGCATCGCATTGAAGAGGTGTGTTATTAGGGAGGCACCATTCTTGACCGCCAGTTCTCCATCGCAAAGATTTGCCATGGAGTGCCCCAACGAAATAGTAATGCGTTTTTCTTGCAGACATCTTATGACTTCAGATACATTCTTTTTCTCCGGCGCTAAAGTGACGATTTGGACATTGTCCAGAGACCCGTAGGTCTCGAGCAAGGTTTCAAAACCCTACAAGGGGATTGAAATGCATTGAAAATTCGATCATGGAAGTAAATTGAAATTACTTGCATTCTCTAAGTCCCTGATGCATTTCAGTGGGTGGGCGCCTTTCTTTTCAGGGCTGATGAACGGCCCTTCCAGGTGAACGCCCAAAATCGTTGCTCCGTTCTCGTCTCCCTTCCTTCGGATAATCTTGGGCAGAATATTTTTGTATGTCCCAGGGGGGGAGGTGACTATCGTGGGGCAGAACGATGTCACACCGTGGGCCAGCAGCTCCTTGGCAACTTTGCTAACGCCCTCCTCCACATTGGTTACTTCTGACGAGAAATCAACCCCATAACCCCCTAAAATAGTGAATTGATATTTTAATATGCATACACTACGATTTCAGAAATTTACTATAACAAATATTAAAAACAAATCATGTTTGGGTCATAATTTAAAGAATCTCTAAACTAATTAAAATTGTACCCACCCAAATATATTGGAATTCATTTCAAAATCGACATTTATGGTCAAACGTTTGCAAATCAATCATGTGACCTTTTCCGAACGTATCTGCATAATTTGGATGATGCCTTATCAATGTTTTTATCACACCAACTTCAGATACCCTGCAGCATGCGCTACAACTGATTTCAAATTTCGGTCTCACCATTGATTTGGAGGTCAATAAACCCGGGAGCGATAAGCGCATTCTTGCAGTCGATTTCCTTGTCCGCCAGATACTTATCGTCGAAGAACACTTTCTCCGGATCGATGATTCGTCCGTTGCGCACCCACAAGTCGTCAACAAGGATCTGATGATTCCTCAGGATGCGACAGTTCTTGAAGCGAATCACTTCACTACCCGACATTGCAACTGTTGCTCACTCACGCTTTTTTAATCACTACCTTCTTCTGCCACGAATTATCATTCCAACTGTTCGGACTATGTGCAGCAAATTTCAAGTGATAAACTCCTCCGACCCACCATGGAAACAAATTCGCTGCCGGAAGAATTGTCATTCAGTTGTCATTGAGAAGGCATTGCCCTCTGTGAATTTGTGGCAATGCTATATGGTCTTCAGCGGGAGTTTTGAATTTGAATGTCTTGGGTTGTTTTATTTTAGGTAGCAATGGATTTTTGTGTAAAAAAAGATAATTTCATTGAGGAATTGAATGAAGAAGCTTATCAAATATTGACATACAGAAGCACCGCGATCATGACATGTGAACGAATTAAACCCAGGGTACAGGGTGATTAACTTTTGTAGCGAGCGCATATTTTCGAATACAAAATGTGTAAAGTGCGAATAACATTGGAGAACAGCACGGTTGATTTAGTTAAGTAATGCGTTTATAATCATTTAATTCTCAAATATTTTGTAATTTTGATTAGATTTTCTTAAATTCTCACACTTTTTTATACCTTAGATGTAGGGTATATTAGTTTTGAGCGAACGTTTGCATCACCAAAGTTTTTTTTGAATAACTATGAGGCATTACACGCCAAAAGAGAAAGCCTAAATTGTTCAATTTCATTTTCAAAATTAAGATGAGAGCCATTATATGCGATTTTTTGGCTTCTGAGTTCATCATGTTCACCTGATTTGACCGCTGCTGACTTTTTCTTGTGGGGATATTTAAAAATCAAGGTTTATGCTAATTCGACCAGAGTCTCTTGAAAACTTAAGGCCAACATTCACATAGAACGAGTGGGGAAGCAATTGGTCACACCAATTACGTGATACCCTAGATGTAGAAAAATATGCTCATTCTATGTAAAAATCTAGAGATGTATTTTCTTATGTCACTAAGGCTAGTCGTCCGCGACTTCTTAATTTATTAGTACTCAGCAAGAGCTTTAATTTGATATCACACACGGCTTAAATTGGACGACCCCAAGGGAGATGGTTACCACCGCCACCCCTACAACCCCAAAAAACGTAAGAAAATGACCCCACCGGAAAGATCCCCATTCATTCATTCTAAATAAAAAAAACCCCTTGTCCATCCATCCGGCATCCACATTTACCACCCTAAAACTGCCGAAGTTTTCTTCCATTTCTATAATTTTAATATCGGAATAAAATTCTGCCAAATATTTAATTATAGTCCGTATTTATTTTTTGAAAGGATTTATGTTTTGAGTAGAGTTTGTTAAACATTTGACACACAAGCTTAGCTTCTGTGAAATGTTAGGCTTTGAATTTATCTTGTATATATTGTAGCTATATTTGTATTTGCAAATGGAAGTTTATCTTAAGTCAAATAAATAAAATAAATAAATAGAAAAAATATATAACAATATTTAACGAAAGAAATTCAAAATGTTCATATTCAGTAAACAAAATCAACATTTTTCTATAAAATCGATTCAGGCTTATATGACAACTCTAAGAAGGAGTTGCCCGATTTTGCTCATCTTCTAACTTGACTTGGCCTTACAATTTTAACGAAGTATTTTTGTACCAAATTTCAAGTCTCTAGCTAGAAGAATTTTCGAGTTATCGTCTGGACAGACAGACAACAGACAGACACTTTTCACTTCCCAAACATGAATATAGGTATAGTCAAAGCTAATACACCTTACATTTAGTGTATAAAGAGTAATGCGAGACAAAACATAGAAGTGGTAAGAATAGAAATATAAACATGATGAACTGACTATACACTATGAATCGCTCATTAAGTCGCAGTTGAGTTACACAAATCGCAGATAAATCTTTTTATCAATTCGAACTACTAATATCGAATAATAACCCTTTTTCTGATTCTAGAAAAAGATATTGTGGAAAACAAGGACATTGAAATAGAAACTGAAAAACATGTACGTGAAAATTTTTAAGTTAAGTTAAGTTGTAACCCATGTAAAAGTTGTATCTATGGAGAAATCTAAATAAACTAATATTATTATTACTTTAGTTGCAGCACAAAAGCAAAACTAGAGACAATAAAAAATCGTGAAAGGTATTTTAAGGAAATTTAAAAACTAATCATTAGTAAAAGTTGTTTTATTACAGATATATTTGTCATCCGAGAAAAGATGGTTGTAGAATTAGCAGTTTCAATTATTATTATTCAATTGTCAATGTTGATGAAAATATATTAAAAAAAATATGTTTGAAGATGGAAAGCTGGAAAAGAAGCAAAATTAGGAATTGAAAATTATGACGGAGGAACACGAAATGAAGTGCCACGGGGTATATGTTACTAGACGCGTATGTTATGTGATTACGAAACGTAACACGACACGTTAAGCGAATTGAAACGTGACATCAAGTGTGAGAAAAGTGGTGATGATAAAATATAATGTAAATCGTGTTGAGTGCAATAAAGAAATATGTATTGCATATTATATTCGCGAATGAATAGTGATTGCGTAGTTAGATAATTAAGGGACATGTCGGTTGAAGTAATGAGAGCGAATAATGCTCTACACCGGTGTTTTTTTTAAGTTGAGACAAACAAAAATCTCGAAAAATACGCATCGTAGGAAAAAAAATAATAACATGAAAAATTAATATTTCCAAGGGGGACATATATCTGTGCCATCATTAACCACCCCCAACCACTCTGTGTGGGTGGAGTGGGGGGTAACTTTAAAATTTCAAATTAGAACCCCCACTTTTTTTGGCAGATTTTGATAGTACGCTAAAAAAGAAGTAAGTTTTACTTGAAACTTTTTTTTCGATTCGTGACAGATGGCGCTGTAATCAGCGAAATTTAATTTTGTTTTTATTTTTTTTTTGTTTTTTTGGAATCATGCCAATATCTTTAGTATATCAAGAGTTATTCACATTTTTGTGGAGTCAGTGGAGTACCAAATAGGAAAAAAAATTGCTGCAAAATGTATTCCGGGAAGAAACTGTTTCCACTGCGCCCACAAAATCTTGATAATGACTCCACAAAAATCTTAATAACTCTTGATATACTAAAGATATTGGCATGATTCCTTTTTTATTTGGAAGATAACTTAAGGGTACATTTTTTTTATTTTTTTTTTTATATATCCTTGTTATGCAGGAAATTTTTAAGGACGAAGTATAAAAATGTAAATTTTTAAGCAAAATTTTTCAAAATTTTAAGTTTGAACATTCATAAATCATATTTGCCACATTTGCCGACGGATCGAGGCAAATGAGACACTGTTGGAAAGACCATAATGCGTACTTTTTATGGACACCATGTTTGTCCTTCTGCCGTATTCAGAACACAAGTTATAGCGTTTTTTATGAGCTCACCTCCCTGCACAGACGAAAAATTTCAACCCTTTAAAAAGGGGTGAAGGAGGGGTTGTACGACAAAATGTCTCATGGTAATAGTTGAACAGAACACTTCAGAATCGATTGGTGTATGTTGGAACACTTGCTAGCGAAACACCCTGTATAACTCAGGCGCTCTATTATTTAGGCTTTATTAATATTCTCTTGAATCTTCACAAAATTATTTAAATGTCATGAAGTCACTTTGCAAAATAGTTAACATAAATTAAGACTAAAATGCTTAATCAGTGTCCTCTCGATGAATTGCTTTGAGGGGATGTTATGGTTTTGGTCGTGGTCCTTTACGTTTTCATTCAACTCCGTTGTCAAGTTAAATCATGATTCGCCTGTTCCTGGTCAATTTCACCCCAAATAGATACAATTAAGTGGAAAATGGACGATATTAACCCCCAAGTATCTTTTGAAAGTGATTGGGTAATTTTATTGGTATTTTATTGAAGTTAACCCTTTCTTCTTTTTGCTCCTTTTGATATGTATATCTAATATAGGATATATATGACTTCTTTTGTTCATTTTTAATATAAGGATAAATATATTTTCAGATAATTTATTCAAGATTTCTTTTGGCATAACGAGTTGAATAATATAGTGGAACGAAAATGTCTTCGCTTGAGACGATGTCCTTCATAACTTCATATTCGATTTTTCGATATAAATTTGGACTTGGAACCCAAACCATTCTTATTATCGCACAGGCAAAAGCCATTCCATGCGAAAAGGATTTCATGTTCAATAGCAAATGTTGCCGCAGTCCAGAATTTTATATTAGGAGCAAATTTTCGGTCATCATCTCCAATAACCGAATTCATTTCTTTACCAAATCATTTTCGGCCTATGGGCGAGTTTAATAAACGAAGCCGGATACAAAGAGACAAATATCCTAGACAAAATGAAAAAAAAAAAAACAACAACAGAAAACAGCTGAAGAAAAAACAGAAACACAAAACTCGAACGAGTGCGGGGTAGGAACAATATTGTTAGCGCTGATATAAAACGGTCCATTTAGTTTTTCTCTGGCCTTTTTCAGCATCGTTTAGATTAATGACACAAGGGTTGAGATGGCTACAGCGTTTCTGGGTCCGGCCCCCAGAATCTAAGGAGCAGTGCTCTCTGTACCATCGGCTTCTATAGTCTGAAAAAACAATAAACGCTTTTATATTTTCATATTAAGGTTTTTTTTTATGATTCTTCAGTGCAGAATAAATGGAGCACCGCAATTTTACCCTTAAATATGTGTGCGAAAATAAAGCAAGAAGCCTTCCGCTTTGACATTCCATACAAATGCTGCGCTACAACTTTAAGTGGGTAAGGGGGATGGATTGAGAGAAAAGTTATGTGAATCAATTTAGATAATAATCATAGGCGACCGTTTAGCTACTCAAAGGCAAATGCAAAACGAATTGGGAGTTATTGGTTCTTGTAAATTTATTGCACGGAATGAAGGCGATCAACGAACATTAGAATAGACGACATCTTGTTTGGGCATCATTTTGAATATATCAATTTCCTTTGAAACACTTTTGTTGTTATCGAGATCTGGATTTTTGTTGGTGCATCTTTGAAGGTGAACAAATTTTTTTCCATTATGAAATGACCATGTTATGGATGTCCCTACATTTGCAAATGAATTTAAGATGATACCGTTGCGAACGGCAGAATACTAAAAGTAAAGGTATCATTTACAATCACCACAGAGTGCTAAGAAAGTATAAAAATGTTGTTCTTTTGTTAAAAATAATTTAAATAGTTTAAATCGCTATCATTCGATATGCTCAAAGCTTCAAAGCCGGAAGAAATCCTCGCATATACCACTTGATTGAAAATATATTGAAATATTTTGTTGAAAATACTATATTTACTATAAAATGTCTAACTCGAAAATAATTCCAATAACCAAGCGAAACTCAAAATGGATAATTTGATATAAAATTCTCCAGCGAAAGCATTTAAACAAAATATATTGAAACATGTAACGTTGTAACAGGGAATGTTTCAGGATCTGGTTTCCAATTCCAGTTGGATATGGCCAAACAAACAAAGGACAATTGTTAAAATTATCTACACCAAGAATTATTCGGTGGTATGCAGGAAATTTCAAGTGATTGGTTAAAGTGTATGTTCGTTCTGGTTCGTGTTTGCTGAGTAACTATTTGCAGTAGTTGACGCCAAAAAGAAAGAAGAAAAAAGTGATTTTAGCACATGGACGTAGTGTACGTACATGGTTTGCAAAGCGTCCACTGTTTCTACAAACCATTGTCCTGTGAGACAAGGACCCACAAGGCAAACATTTCAAATCTTCCTCTTTTCAGGTAGAATGTCTCATTGTTTTTCTATTTTTTTTGTTGCATCTCAATCCTTCCCCGTTCCCCATCTCAAAGGAAAACGTAAAACAGCATCGTGCAGTTGAACTTTAAGCTTTCGCAGATCTGATAAATCGGAGAGACTCATAAGCGCCTCGGTAAGTCCCTCGTCCTTTTTATCATTTTAGATAATTGCTTTACTACGAGACGGCTTAGTTCTATGCAGTGGCTAGTATATATATTATACAATACATATATAGATTTTTTTGCATCACTTTCTTGGGGGAATTCCCTTTCAAGTACGGTTGAGAACCCAGTTTAGGAAATTCCCTATGTGACACCTTAAACGGTTGAACGTCGTTAAATGTCGTTTGCTTTGTTGTAATTTTTAATTGCAGTCAAGGGATTACAAAGTTAGCACAGACAAGCGTCCTTAATAGTAATAAAAAATTAAAAGGTCGGCTGGGGAGGAGAAAATAAGGGATTAGTGTTAGACGTTCCACAAACGTTTGATGTTGCTACGGAAAAATTTAGTTATTTCTTCTTTATATATTTTCTTTTTTGTTTGATACGAAGCACTTTAGGGAAACTTGAGAAATAATTTTTGTCTTTCAGGAATAAATTGAAATTATTGTAATTAGCTAATTCTATTGTATTCTTAAAATTCTTTCGCAAATATCATAAATAATGCTTTACATCTATTTCAATTTGGTTACGTTGCGTCAAATCCTAATCAAACATTATTTCTACTTTGAGACAATCTGACGTATTACATTTTAAAATCAACAAACCACGCATTACCACTTTTCAACATTTGCGATAAAGTTGCTGTTAGTTACAAATGATGACAGCGAGTTGTCTTCGAGGCAAATGTATACAGTATAACATTTATAATGTGGAGAACTAGAAATAAGTTAAGAATTTCTCCATTCCACAAAAACCAGCCAACAAAATAGTAACAACAAAATCACCGAAGCAATTCACCAAGCTTTAAGGCGCTTCCTGACAAATTAAGTACACACATGTACATGTGTGGAAACAACAAAAGTTAGTCCTGACTTCTGACTATTTGTATACCCATCATGTTGAGCTGTTTGTTTGCTTGTTTGGAGGGTGAATAAAATCAGACAGAAGTAGATAAGGAATAAATTTACGTTGATCTTGTCATCAAAGTGAATTCGTGAAGTCAACCTTTCTGAATGTAGTGTATGGGGAAATCTTGACGACATGTTCAACCTACAACTGTGACACAAAAGAATTTATTTTGTGTTTGTATGTGTAGGACAGTTTGCAATTAGCTAAAATTTTCATTGCTATCTTTTGGTTGTTGGCGTCATTGTTCCAACTGGCATTGTGCAAATTAAACGGTTGGCAAATGTTATTGTGCATAGATTAGAGAAGTTTATTGTTTTGAATTAGATAAGAATATCTTAGGAATTATTAATGGCATTATTGTTTAACACTCTATCGGGATGATTTGTAAATTCATGTAACTACATATTTTGAAGTAAATTTCTTCAATTGATTTTCGAGTTTCATAAAGGAACATTTTTCAGAAATCATATGTATATAATATTTCCTAAACAATCATATCAACATTAAATTCATTTACAGGACGAATTTTGTTTCTAAGTTTTTCATATTGAACATTTAAACATTTTGAAATTTTAATCGATTATTCTTTTATAATTTATTCAATTCATCTTAATTTAGTGTTATTTTGACATTAGCAAAATGATTTGATTTTCGAAAATATTGTTTATTTCACATATGCATTAAGGATCAAGATCTTACCAAACTTATTAAACCTAGAGGGTATACAGATCCTGTGCATATCGAGTAAACAGTGCAGTTCTTAAAATACCTAAGTAAACAGTATTCCAAGTCCAAAGTAAAGAAGGGTTGCTTGACTGCTTTCAAGAAATTAATTAGCTGCTGCTTACTTTTCATTTTATTAAAATTAAAATTCCAGAAAGTAGAATTAATATATTTTTTTTTCTCTCTCTCTCTCTTTCCTTTTCGTGAATTTTTTTTTCATTTATTTTTGAAATTCCAAAAACTTGAAGACACTCATCCGCACAAACAATATAAATATATAATATAAGTATATAAAAATTGGTACCACTAAAGTTTCACAAACTCACATTCTGATGTCGAAAAAGGACTATGCCAAGGAGTACTTGAGTCACAATTACGTGATTAAAATGAAATGAGATTGCGGCAATCCTATCCATAGTGGACACTGCAAGGATTTTTAGAAGGAAGTGAATTTGGGGGATTTGTAGCAAAATCAAACACAAAATATAAACATAGCTTTGAGAAAAGTTTTCGAAAATACATACAGTATATACAATATAAATATATTGTATATAATCGCGAATTGGATGGCAAGTTATTATGTTGTCGACGTGCAATGAATTATCATAAAAAGTAGAAAGTTTCCGGTTTAAATTACGTCAGAAGTTTTGTAATACGAACAAACTTAAATTATTCGAAAATCGAAAGAGAGGGGTTGAAAAAGGTAGAATGAAGAATTACTTGAGGTTTTGCGGATTTTCTTATTCAAGTTTTTGTTGCAATATTGTTCATGTACCACTTTCTTACGTATGCAAAACGGATGCTATCTTCAATCTATCAACAATGCCAGTTAGTCTTCAAGCACTTTTCTGCACCGCACAACTGCATCGGTTTCCTTGGACTCTCATGAATAGTGAAATGCATTTGCATTCATAATTGGTGCATTGATTTTAATTAGCAAGGAGGGATTTGAATGAAATTTCAAATTAACATAATTTTATTTTTTTAAATTATGATAAGGCACCTAAAGCTTTTAAAGGTCAATGGATAATATAATCAAATTCCTTTGAACAGTTAAATTTAGAGTTTTGTGGAATTTTGTAGGAGCAATGTTGGCATTAACTTTTGTACTCTGGAAATGTTTTTCGAAGAAAAAATAGTCAGAGTTATTGATTTGATTTTAGAAATTAAGCCTATTGATTTTCCAAATGATTCAAATTTATTGATTAAATATGTGGCAATTGCTAATATTCATGATCAGTTTTTTTTGTGTTTAACAAATTTATCCAAGTAATTCTATTAAATTTAGTTCATCGTTGAAGACCGTTCTTTTTGTGGCTTTTGTTCGAAACTACGAAAAATGGTTGTGATCTGTTTTCTACTTTTGTAAAACTTATATATTAATGTTTTGTTTCTTATTTATTTATTTATTTTTTTTTTTTTCAGAGAACTTATACGTAGAAATTTTATGGAATTTAATCACCTCCTCAGTCAAAATATGGTATTAGTGTCGTAAATTCTGTTTTGATATTGTACGGTGGATGATAAAATCATAGGACCAAAGGAATTAATTCTGGTCTCTGGCAAAACGTTCATTAATCACAAATTCCAGCCTTGATTCTAGGATCACACTAAGCAATGGGCGAACATTCTCTATTCATTTTAATTACATTTTGTGAGAACTTAATTCGAATTAATGTCAACAGCACCCATCACTTGGTTAAACTACAAAAACAACATCGGAACGATGGAGTTGTATGCCGTTTACGTTTGTGAAGATTGGGGAAGGGGCGAATATAGAGGGGTATGAGGTAGAAAAAGACATTAGTAATAAAGTTGTACCAATTATTTATTCTTGCTGCATTGTCAACACAAAGACGATTACACAGACTAAGAAAAGCTTTCTTCTTGCAAACTAATTTTAGCAACTCCACTTTTCCCTTTAATGTTTTCATTGCCAATTGTATGTGTATTTTGAATGTATGTGTGATGATTATTGTTATTATTTTTTTTTTTGTCCCGAGCTTGGTTCTAACGCGCCTCACACATTTATAAATTGCCCAACACCGTCATTCTCCCTTGTCCGCCCTTTGTGCCCCTCCAATTTATGCCGACACAAAGTTATCTTTTTATTTAATTAAGGCAATTTCTTTGATATGATAATTACATGTCCCGCACCTTCAAGGTGCTCTGCTATATATGACTACAGTTCCGCTGGCAGATCAGTCCTTAGCCGAAAATAAAATACCGACATCGTAAGGACGAATGGGTGGTATAAAGGCGCGCTCGGAGATAAACTTTAGAGTTCAATTAGCTCTAGATGGGGTACGTGAGGCAGATGGTGGAGTAGAAGAGGGATGACATCACAACCAGATCAAAGTGGATATGTTCGGAATAAGGAGAGAGATCCTGTCCAACATAAAAATGAATTTCAATTAACATGAAACTCCTTCCAGCAATTCCGAGAAATTTTCTCCACTTAATGTCAGGATATTACTACATTTACACTATTTTAACAGAGGTAAAAACGCACAGTGAATTCAATTTCTTGAAACAGAGAAAGGAATTTTGAAATTATTGTATCGACCTAACTTGAAAATGGAAAGGGTACAATGAATTTTTAAAAAATCGCGGAAAAATGCACTTAATTAGTTCGAAGTTTGTAGACATGTATAATTCAAGATACACTTTAACAGTTTTAATTATTTTTTACCATTACAATTACCATTAGTGTATCCTGTGTACTGTGTAGTTTACAATCCGTTAAGTGAATCAAAATTCTAATCAAGAAATCAAATTTAAATTGCACTTAAAAATAATGAGCAAGACAAACGTAATGCTTTTTTTAAATGTTTGTTGTTATTTAAAAAATTCCAGGAAGAGATGACTTCCTGGATAACGGTGTAAAATAATTTAGTGGTGGTGGCAACTCTACACCCCCTGGTTATCTACATTCCACAGTCCACATGCAACGCCACCTAAATTAGCGGAATATTCAAATATGAAATCTTTAACAGAGTCCGCACTTCATATTAATTGTAAGGCATTTCGTTAATTACATTAAATTTAATTAAAAATTCACATTTCTAAAACATTTAAATTTGAATTTTTGAATATTTACGCAGTGTTTTCTTTTAACAACTAATTGTAAGTACTATATAGAAATTTCTCAAAGGCTTTTAATTCAACAACAAAAGTAAATTTATTTAGCTCCTTGATACAATTTTTGGTGACACTGGAATTGGAAAATTCCGTACGGGTAAAAGGGTTATCGGTGTGCTCCCATCTCATTAGCATTCCATTGAGTCAACTCAATTCTAGATGATAGAGTTGCTCAAAAGCATAACAAAAAGGGGATGATGCTTACTGGTGCCGCCTCCGTACTCTATTGAGCTTTTGTACTTACGATAGTCAATAATTTACAAATTATTTATCGTCGTTTTTCAACCGAAGAACTATAGACGGTCTCTAAAATCGAAGTTTCTGCTATCAAAATCACACTCTGGGGCAACTGAACTGAAAGGATGTGTAATTGTGTACAAATCCCCTAACCTATAATGAAAATACCCTGAATATTTGAATGGAATTGGAATTGGGATTGAGCATCGAACTTATTGTGTCTTCGATTTTTGATCACGTTTTTCCTCAACTTTGGATGACAAACAAGCCGAGAACGATTCCGACATTATAATCAATAACAATAACTTATATCAAACGTATTTTCTGAATACTCGTCGTGCTCATGTCTATCTTAATTGTAAAATGTAAACCGCCATCTATAAATACATCACTGAAACTCCAAAGATGAAGTTTCCCCGTTGAATCTCACTTGGCACAAGTTGAAATGTAACCAAATTACATTAGGGTGATAGGATGATGACTTCCTGGTGTAGTATTTCTTAATTTTCCACTCGTTACAGTCTTGCACTTGTACTACAACCCCCCCCCCCCCCCCCCCCCTCCCCCTCCCGACCACTCCATTCGATATCCGTTCCCATCTGCCATCCACCAACAGACCGCATCAGTAGTCAACTGGCTCAAATTCCCAATAAAATTAATCACAGAATTTGCATGGGAGCATTAAAAATGTACTCGCTCTGGTGAATCCTCTGCCGTTCATCCAGCAATTTCGATTATTTCATATTGAATTTGACGAAACAACTTCGATGGTGCACGCGGAGATATTTACACTGAAATCGATATCTCATTCAGGAGATAACCATTTTAGTCCGGCGGCGAGTTTGAATTAATAATGCTATGAATGTAATTGCATATGTCGGCAATAATTCGGTTTGGTAAGCTCCCAACAATAGTGGCATCAAAAGTGGTTAAATGTTTAAACTAAAGTCGATATGGTTCTCGTTTCACTGAACAATAAAGGAGATTGGGCGGGGAATGTGAGGTTAACTGTTTCGCATAGATTACCCGACATTGTCATTGATACATATACATGGATTTTAATGGTTAAATTTTGTACAAGTATTTTTAACTGACCCCAAGTAATTCAATGCATTAAATTGAGCTTAGCAAATTAGTTTTAAAGGTCGATTATGTAAACTGAATAAAATTCTACTGTTATTGAGGATGGTCACTTTATAATATTAACGATTTCAATTAAAAAAAAAAAAAATTGTTAAATGATTATTATATGTTTCTTTTTTTCTCAAAAATATTACAATTCAAATATGTAAAAAACAAAAGATACGAACTAAAATTAGTTACATATAGTTATAGGTTAGAAAATTTGGAAATGAAATCAACAATTTCAATGTAAAAAGTTCAAAATTCTAAAAATTTCACATACCTATTTATTCTTGTTTCAATTCAATTATATATAATTCATATATGAATCTGTTATATGTTCATCGTTGTTTACAACTCTAGTCCATCGATTTCCGTGACTTTAATCTGCAAAATTTATTTCCAAAAACTGAAATAGAAAATTTCCAGCATTAATGAACTCCAACAAAAACTTCTTAAAATTTGATTTTGATTGTCATATAAACACAACAAAAACTAAAATTGCATAAATTTGCAATAATTTTACTTATGAAGGAATTTCTCTCATTATAGTGAAATTTGGAAAATAAACAGCATAAAATCTAACGGCCAATTCCGCTAGTTGATGAGAACCATCGTTCAATTTAGAATAGTAAATAATAAATATTTTACTTCACAAAAGATTTTCAAAAAAAACTTTACAAGTTGAAAATGAATTTTGTAGCGAAAGTGTTCCGGGAAAATGAGTGCGAAAAACTTATATTTCGGTCTTTTCGGAAGTCATCTAAGGAATTATTCAGAATTAACGAGGACAATTTGGAAATACCCTGCAGCTCCCTAGTTCCTGGGCCTGGCCCTCTGAGACGGAAAATGTTGAGTGTCCTTTAATTGGGGAACGGGAACAATGAAAGAAAGAAAATGCAGAATGTTAATGGTTTTGTTTGTTTTAAAACATTTTATTAGGTTTTTGAATGCTTGTAATGAAACAGAATTAAGACTATGAAAAGCAATTATGCAATTAAAGGTACCAATCAATTATACAATATACATTATAATTTCACGGCAGACCAGCCAAAATAATTAAAAAAATTAAAAAAAAAAAAACATATATACAGGGTATCCCAAAATCAACGTCAAGCCGAAAACAGGTGATGGATCAAGTGGTGACAGTTATAAGCTATGATGATCTTTAATGTACTGTGACTACAAATCTTTACTTTTCTTAATTTTCTTATTATTTGTGATGTAATCCTGAAGAACCCTTTTGTAACTTAAGTTCGTTGTGAACGAGATAATGACCCCACTTTTACCAAGTGAGTGAAAGGGATAATAATATTTCAAAAAATTCTGATACACATGTTTTTTTATTTCTAATAAAAAACCAAATACCAATTATTTTAAATTTCTTCTTCAAAAATAAATTTACCTATTTATTATTACCTATTTATTTATTTCTATTTTACCCCCTTTGGGGTGGACTTTAAGATAATCCGGCCTTTCCGCTTGTCCAGGTCTACATTATAAAGGGAACCTCTGTGAGTTGTCTGTCAGTCAGTTACAGAACTGCAGTTGTTTTTGGTTACTCAATGTAATTTCTGTTGTAGAAGATTTCGTCTCCTAGTTCTAGAAATTCCTCGTTGTTATGAGAGAGCTGAAAATCACTAATCATAGCATGCTGATTTTCACGGAGTGGACCCAAAGAAAACGCGACACCTTCGGACTAACAATCTATTTTATTTAAAATTGCACAGGAAAATATATTATACGATACAAAATACAATATGATATGGACAAATTGAAATAGATACAAAGTTAAAGTTAGTTAAAATTCAAATGTAAACTGAGTTCTGTTTAGGTTTACGCCGTCTCGCTAGGTGTGCGGATATCGGCCATAGGATGACCAATTGACCACTGGAGTCGTCGATCAGCCTCAATCATCGATCGGTGCACGCATTCCCGTCCTAAACGCTGACTTGCATTCGGGGGGTGGTGACCCGTGAAAATGGAGTTGCTTGCAGTAAGAAAATTGGCGCTCAAATTTCCCCGGTATCCAGTGGAAGAATTCGGCTGATCGATCGGTGAAAACGGCTGGTCGATGACCGGTTGATATTCTGTCGTAGACACGGAATATTTACACTTTAACTTGTTTTCGTAAAACAAAACAATAAATAAGGTAAAAATGGAAAAGTTACCTTAAAAGGAACAATTTTTATTATTATCTCATTATTTTCAAATTTCGGATTTGCCATGTTGAATTTACTATTTTAGATCCGCCATTTTGAAGTTTTACTAATTAAATTTGAGCTCAGTGACCTAAAAAATATTAGTCAATAAATAAATAAATATTAGTAATAAATATTATAATAAAGGTATTTCTTTTAGCTCATTGCTCAAGTACGTGTTATCCAATCAATTTTATTCAGTCGATAAATGATATATTTACATATGCAGAAATAATATCAATTATTAAAATACTTAAAGTACTTTGGATAAACTTTTGGAGTAATATAAGATTGTTCAAAATTCATGCTTTTCTATCCGCGAATTTAGTTAGCGTTTACGCTTACTGTGACCCAACCCTTCTTACAGGAACTTCATTCCTGCGCCCGCTCTTCTTCATCGGCCTATAACTTTGCAAATTTTATTTATATTGACTTGAAATTTGATGAACTTGTTCTTAAATATTAACTCTTTCCGATACATGGAAAAAACATTTTAATTTTTTTTACCAAAAAAGGTAGAAACCTCCCTTAATGCTTGTAATTTGAAAAGTACATGACGAAGATTTTTTTAAAAATTTTTCTGATATCTGTCACCACCAGACCTATTACCCGTTTTCGGCTTGACGTAGACTTTTGGGACACCCTGTATAATAGAGAATGCTGATATTTATTGAAGGTGGTCATTTGACGTTTTCTGCCCTCTCGATATCTTCCCCCATTCCATTCTCTCATAGATATAATAACGAATTCGCTAAGAAGGCCAAATTAGCAAAAGTTGCTGACTCACAATGACTTCTTTCTCCTTGTTGAACGTGCCCTCGGCTTTTCATCGTTGAACTTCTGCAAAATCAGGAACGGTTGTCTAAAGCACATGGCCCCAGTGCTGTTAAGTTTTTTGATCAAACACAAGATATTAAATTTTATGAATGAAAATTCTCCATCGAGTCCTTTGCAATAATGGTCCACACAAAATTACTAAGATCTATGAATAGAGCAACATTCCTTGCGGGGCGATTTATTTTGTGCTTAAGGGCTTTATTCTTCAATTTAAATTTCCTACAATGGCGAAAGAGAGAGAGAGAGAGAGAGAGATAGAAAAGATAACTGACAGGACACTTCGTGCCCTGTTTTGCCCTCTGTCTGCCCCCTTGTTCACCTTTACACTTCGGGGTTCCTTGCACCCAATGCATGGACTACCAAACAGGGAACCAACGATGGCATACCTTTTACCATTTTTACCCCTCCAATTGGACTTTATTGTTTTTTTTTTATTATTCTGTACGCTTGGAAGGTGGCAGAACGCAAGATGAATTCGCTTCCGTTTGTCATAACATATCGCTGGATCCCATACATAAACCCTTTTCAGCCCCACTAGCCACTGGCTACAATTTTGCGGTGAATAGTGAGGAGATGAACATTTTTCACTCTTGTGAATATTTATGATTCTGCCGCCCCGTGACATGTGGTCAGCTGTATTTATCCTTTCCTGTGTACAACTGCTGATTATGTACTCGGACGAACCTAAACATCCCACGGGTAGCAGCCTCTTGCACCTTGGAATTCATTTTCGCAAAACCTTTCCTGAGAAGAGGCAATAAATTCAGACTTGTCCAGTTCTGGTCACAACAAAAATTGATATACTCTTTGGCTAAACGAAAATCTCAAAAACATTTTCGAAATTCTCGTGTTTAGATATTTATGCTGGTATATTACATTCGTGTGGAATTAGTTTGGTTTTGGTTTATGACAATTTTCATTTGTAATTTTAATTGCAATCATTGTACAGGGAAGAAAAACGAGGAAGAATAATTAATTGATGTATTGTTTTAAGTTCAATTTAGAAATTAATTTTGTTCATATTAATCCATATTGCAGAATCCGTTCGCATCGAAATATTTGCTAATATTTCATTTCGATACATAGTATTTCAAAACCTAAGAATTTTAATACCTAAGTAAATTTTTTACATAAAATACTTATTCTTCCTGGAGTCTGCATGTATCCTTAGAGAAATTCAGCTTATTGAAATACTGTAAGCTACAAGCATTCAATGAATTATGAAGTTATGAGAAAAATTTTAAAATAGAAAACATTAAAATTGCATTTTAAACACACATATTTCTTGAATTTTCGATTGAAAATTGTTTTTTTTTTTAAATAATTATTTTAACAACAATTATAAGACATTGTTATTTCATATAGGTGGATGATTAATTTATGAATATTTTTTGGTAAGATTCACACAAACATTTCCTTTAGACTTGTCAAAAAGTAAACACTACACTGTTATATTAAATCTTTACACAGCGCAATTAATCCACAAGAATAGGAAATTATACAAGGATAAACTAATCCCGATCTTCGAATTACTCTTTAACGTCATAAAATTACAACAGAAAATATTCCAATGTATGAAACAGATTTTGATAGCTCCATAAATATGAGCAACGGTAAAAAATAAAGCTTAAATTGGTATATTATATTGCGAAAGAAGTTAAATTCGTGATCGACAATGTTCGACGGAAATTTTGAAAACGCTGAAAGCGCCACCAAGAACAGTGTAGAGGTACTGTGAAAATGTGCAACAAAATAGTGGAAGTAAAGATTGTTATATCCTTGTAAAAGTCAATTTTAATTATTCCATTCCTATATAGCTGTCTCTTACACAATTTTTTGTTTATTCGGAGAGTAGATCTTTTCCAGGACGTGAAAAGAAGCAGTTCCGGTCTGTTAACAGTAAGGATACAAAGTACAGATACAACAGAGAGAAGCTCATCATTTCGGCTGCTGAGGGTAATGTTGATTGGATAATAAACGCTTCTTTACAGCCTCGTATTTTTCCATTTCATGTATATTGGTATAGAGGCCATATAAGCGTTATCCTGTAAGATTTCCGAATATTTGCGGCCTCAGCAATTGAGCTAGAAATATGAAATGGCGTTTATTTTCCAAAAGAAAATCTTTGAAAAATTTCTTCGATATTCTCTTCAACAGAATCAAGAAAATGTAAAAATTAGTATCCACTTCGTGATTTGCATTCAATATATACACACTTTGAGGAGGACGTAAGGAGCATTTTATGCGCATGAAAAGCTCCTTTTCCACAGTGATAAGGAGCAGAACGTTTACCCACTCGTAAGTCATGGTAATGAGTCTTGCACGCTCTGTAAACATTTGCAGATATCACAAATTTAAATTTTTGTATACAGTCACGATTTTACAGGATTACATATGACGTAGTTCCCAGTGCATGCAATGAACGTGGGAAGACGGCTTGCAGTTCAGTCCTAGTAAACTTAATAGCGTGGGTGGAATTTTGTTGTATGCACACGAAGAAAGAACACTTTCCAGAAAGTAACTGTATCTACAGAAGATAATTACAAAACGACAATATACTGCAGAAATGTCTTCAAATGTTTACTAATTTGTCCTCTTGTAAATAATCCACTTTCTTTTTGCTGTGGAATTATAATTTACAAAGTTCACTGTATGCAATGCTGAATGTAGTGAATTTTCACGATAGATGCAATTTGGAGGAAATGTCACTGTCCTTTTTCATGTCCTTGTTGTGCCACAACTATATGAACTGCAAATTATGAGTTGCCTATCTTAAACAATTGTTGATAGACGAAAATTCATTTATTTTAATATAGAAACATATTTTTGTATCCTAGATGTAGAGTATGTTACTTATGAGCGACCATTGGGGAGAGAAGAGAAACCTCTTTATGTCTGTCTGTCTGTCTGTCCGAGAACGATTTTTAAATAAAAGATTGAATTTGGTATACATAATTCGTTAAACTTTTAATGTCAAATTTTTAAGGAAAGTCGGGCAAGTGCATCTTGGTGTTGCCATATATGTCTGGCTCGTTACTATACAAAAGTATTGATTTTCTTTACTGAATATATTAACTTCTTTTAGGTTAATATTGTTAAAAATAAGTATAAAAATTAATTAATTAATTATTTGCACGGAGCAGTTTTTACACGATCTTTTAGGAACGGTTTATTACACGGTTTCTTAACAAACGTTTTTTCTTCAGAGCTAAAACCGTGCCGCTCTGAATCTAGGGTATTTCATTGGCCTAAACCAATTATATTCTTCCGTTTCTGTATCTACTAGTTTTTTATACAAGAAATAATTATATAAATTGCGGGTGGGTTTTTCTGAAAACGTCGCAATCGATAAATTTCTTTAACATTTTTGTTAAGATTCAAATTGACCGCGTATTTTGTGCATAATCAAAGAACAATTTAGAATAGATTATTCAAAAGAAAAAAAAAACAAATTTTTTTAATGGAGAAAAAGCCGACATCCTAAATGCAAAGAATACGCATAATACTTTTCCGAATGAAAATATTTAACAACTAATTACTTCAATGTTAACAAAATGTTTAAATATTGAAAAGAGAAACGTGTATAAAATCTTATCCTATTAACATTTTTATATTGATTAAATAAAAGTTTCACTTAACTGAATGTTATTTAAAAATGCTTTAGCACTGAATTTGAATGTTTCAATCAAAAAGGCGCAACCGAATTTGAAAAGGTTCTCGAAAATTTCTAAAGCCCTGTGTACGCTAAATTTCGACAGCAAATTCTCAAAACACAATAGAAATGTCCTCGATACCATACGATGGGACTTTTCGTCGCGCTTAAGAATTTATCGAATTCCCTGCAATAGTCTTGAAGGGTCTCCAAAGTGTTGAAATGAAGTTTGTTAACGTGCGCGAAGAATATTTAGGTTGGGTGAATTGGAGGATTTTGGAGGGTCGGTGGATAGGAAAATAAAACGGAAGTCGATCTCATAAGGGGGTACTCATTGTTGTAAACATAAAAATTTCTTGTGAATGTGACAGTATTTGTCTGGCACACACACCTACATCGGATATAAACTGAAATTGAATAATCCGTTACTGATAAGATGTTAAATTCAATGAAATAGGCTTGCGGCCCGCATTCAGCATCGTACCAATTCACAGGAGACAGCCGAACTTCCTTTCCTACTTTTCATTTTGATATGGTAGCGGCAATTGAATTTTCTTATCAAATCGTTTTATTCCATTAAATTTCGAGCATCCAGAATAAAAGTTACTTCGCCTAAATGTGGGGCGCGTGAGAATCTCTGCTTGTGTGAATTTACAGGAGATGTAGGTGAGTTTTTCTGAGAACTTATTTGAAATTCGTTCTTTGGTCCATTTGGAATATAAAAAAAAATTAAGAAATCTCAGCATCCAAATATTTTTCATATTTTCACAAGCTTCCATTTACGACGAAAATAGATTTTCCAAAATTTTATACAAAAAGTATTCAGATATAACCTAAGAATGTTTTTGAATACGTTTTTATATTTCACTTTCATTTACGAATTTCTGTGCTAGCCATTTATAGAATAGCACGGTAACAATAGCATCATAAAAATAAATAATGAATTTTTATTTATTTATTTGTAATTCGTTTGAAGAATTTTTTCTCAATCAGAAATAATAAAAAAAACATTAGAATTCTACGTAAAATTATATTTTTCTTTTTATGTGCATCTATTTTTGTATGAAATTCTCTAAAATAATATTTACTGCTGCAAACATTTTAAACTCTGTAAACTAAAAAAAAAATATTTAATTGATGTAGGTAAATTACTTTCTAATATTTTTTTATATCCAGAATAACATTTTTCTTCTTACAAACATTTGATTACGTAAATTAAAAAACAACATTAAGAAGTTAATTCGTATGATTGCAAAAAAAAATCCATCAGACTTTCAATAACTTCACTTCTGGGTCGTAACCCTAGAAAACAAAGACAGAGTAAAGCTTCTCACGAAAAATTAAATCGTTGAGAAAATGTGATTCCAGTTTTTGAATCATGACCTCAATGTGTGCAGGAAATTAAACCTTAAATTTTGATCAAAAAAAAAAAAAAAAAAGACGAAAACACATCAAAAAGATGGAATTAATGAAGTCAATGAAAAACGCATTAATACATAAACTAAAAAAGGAACACAGCCAGATGAAACGATTGCAAAATATACTAGAGTTCTAGAAATGATGAATGAATATAAATAAACTGATGTTCTTTGCAAAAAGGGGTTGTGAAAAACATTTCAAATAATTTTCATTTTCCTTTGAGTTCAAAGAAATGATAAAAAATATAAATAAATAGAAAATTTTGTGTATGAAATTTTAGTATGATTTGTAGTTTGTGGATAATAAGAGAAGGAATTCTGTAATAAGGGATGGGCTGCAGGGGGGGGGGGGGCATGAAGTGTATTACCCAGGGAAGAATTGTAAATTTTTTTACAAATGATTACTAAGGTAAAGTGAAATACAACTCATTAGTGTGTATGTTTATAGCAGGGTAACATTGTATTATTCTGTTTATTATTTTTATTTTATGCCATCAGCCCAAAGGAATTCATTATAGGGGAAGCATTAAATAGGAGTGCGATGAAATTGGTTAAAATACTTCTTTTTCGCGTGCACTGTTAGCATGGCATGAGTATTTTTCAACCCTTAATAAAATAAATACTAACAGGCACTGAAACCTTTCGGTTCTCCCCCTCAACATGTTTTGCTCTGGTTCTTCGTTTGTGTAAATCACCAACGAAATAGCAAACTTGTGCTCGGTGTATGTATCAATGTATGAAATCTTGTAAATCCAGAATGAAATTTTAGATCGAATTTTTACAAATGCAGTCTTCATTGCAAAATATTCAACAGATAAATCTGTTAAAAATACGAATTTGTGAATTTCAAAAATGGTTCTCTGTTGAGGAAGGAAACTGTGTATGGTTTTGTGAATGGATTGTAAAATTGCCATATGAAACACATGAAGAGATGATGGATCCGATGTGCATCAGACAAATATTTAAAGAACTATGATTATTCGTGAGGTATATATTATTTTATTCAAAAGTGAAAAATTGATTTTTGATCCATTACATGTAATCACCTTTATTAAAAACAATTTAAAGAACGAATATATTTTATTATAGTACTATACTACTATATTATTATTTTTGAAAACTATGAAGCACCAAAAAATGGAATTAGAAAAATATAGAAAATCGAATATAGGAAAAAAACTAGTAAAAGTATAATTGATTTAGGCCAATCATGAAATTCACTAAATGTAAAGCGGTACATTTTTAACAAAGAAGAAAAGTTTGTTAAGCAGTCATGTAAAAAACCGCGCACAAACATTTCAAAATTCAAAAATTTCAAAATCGTGTAAAAAGATTACGTAAAAAAAGTTTCGTGCAACTAATTAATTGTAAAATGTATTTATAACAATATTTAACCAAAGAAAGTTAGTATGTAAATATTTAGTAAACAAAGCCGACTTTTTTGCAACACTAAGAAGGGGTCGCCCGATTTCCCTCACCATCGAATGACCTTACAATTTTAACGAATTAATTATTATTATATCCACTCCAATCCTCTCGATCAATTTTCTAGTTGTCATCTGGACAGACAACAGGCACGTTCATCAATAAAACGGTTTCTTCTTACTTCTCAATAATGAATCTTTATTTCGTTTTTTCTGTTCCAATTAATTATTTCTTGGCGTTGCGAACGTCAAAACTGAGGAGCCATACACAATACACATATAACGTAATGCCATTTTACCACCTCCCCCATATAACACAACGTAACATCTACGTCTGGGCCTGGTAATTGTTTATGTTTTAACATAAACGGTGCAAAAAATCGAATGTTGATAAAATTGATTATGTATTTATTTAAAAATCGAAGTAAATATGTCAAACAAAATATCACATCTGTGAGATTATATTCCATCTGCAGGATATCGGAACGATGAACTGAAATTTTTACCGGTCATATGATAATTAAGTCATTTTCCGCAACGTCCAAAAATCAGGGAAATCCCGATGACAGAATACCATCGATATGTAACAACGGGAAACACGGAAAGCTCATTAAATCCTTTTAATAGGGGAACGTTGCATGGAATTGCTGTCACTCATATAAGTGGAAAGTGAAGAATATCACTTGAGACCGCCGTGTAAATATCGACCAAACTGCCTTTGCCATGTTCTTCGTCCCCCGTCGTACCCCTTTTTTGTTTTTGCATATTTGCTAGCTATACAAATCTCGTTAGTGGGCTTATCCCGTTAGATAAACTCAATGACTTCGAAAGCAGCATGCAAACTTCACGGATATCAGGACAGGTACAACGTCACACGTTTTATACAATTTATTTATCTTATTTCTTTTTATATCACCGACATCACGATATATCGGGAATTGAGGTGTTGTTATAACGCATTCCATTCCAAAAAAAAAAAAAAATCATATCCTTTTCGCTTTAACGAAAGTGGCAACTAAGCGCGAAATAAAAAGGATCCATTCATCGTTATTTAGGTAAGTCACGGAGTTTCGATGCGGAATGTTGTTCCAAAACTGAAATAAAGAATCTTTTGGTTTCGATTGGTGAAACAAGCTAATTCAATTTTCGGTAAAAGTATTGATATGCGATGCTCCTTTTTATTTTGCCACCTTTTAATTCATTGTTCAGCACTTTTGGCACGAGAGAAAATAACAACATTCGCTGAAACTAGTTGCTGTGGCATGTATTTAAAGTGGCAATCAACATATATAGTAGTAGTTGATCCCTACAACAAATCCGAAGAACCATCATTAAAACGTAAAAAGTAAAACGAAAAAAAGAAACACATTTTTTCCACATTTAGAATACAAAAGAAAGAATTTTGGACAATTCAAAATGGCACAAATGGCTTTTTACATTGAATGCATTTTTTTTCGGAAAGATAACATTTTCAATTGTCGTAGAACAAAAAAGTAATGTTATATCTTATATAGAGACCATTTCACATTTGCAAGTATACAATACACTTTTAATTTTAAACATTTCTAATCAAATGAATAAAGTTATTTGTTGCTGAACACAATTCAAAATAATTTGGTTTCATTGAAATTCAAAATTTCAATTTCTATAGTTTTTTTTCAAAAATTTTATGAAAATTCGTGAACTTAAATTTAAGTAGAATATCTGTTACATAATTTCAACGAAATTGCATGAGGAACGCAAACAAGAACCACAATTACTAAGATGTCATACCCAGCGGTGATGACAGATGGTACGAGTTACGAACTCTTGAACAACCCCTCAACGTAATTTATTATAATATTCGCGAAGAAAAGTATCAAAATATAATTTACATCCACGTAACGAAAATCTATTTCTCCTTATCTTTAAACGTTATAATTCACTTTTGCAATTAACATGTTCAAACCGGAGTCCTCCTTGTGGATTAGGAAATGATGAGATGAGTTCGTTTAAATGATTCAAAATGTATCGTTAGTACTCTGGGCATGTTCGACCCCCATCGCTTGGGGAACTTGGCTCGTTTTAAATTAAAGCTTTTTACAAATACCATAGAGAAATTTCTTAATTATAACTGATTAACATCAAAAGGATTATCCAGAAAATCCTCTGAATGTATGTAAGAACTCTTTTGTATGTACGAGAGTTTCTGCTTTTTAAAACGTGACTACAATAACAAGCCCCTCACGGCTTAAGTATGCGAAAGGAAACTTCTGTGCTAACAATGAAAGGGGCCAAACGAAATTTGATAAATTCTCTTTGCTTGTAAAGTATGCTACTTAATTTGGACAAGGAAGCATTTTTGTCTGAATGCCATTGGTATTTTACCTTTTCCTGAATACGTTTGGTTGGTATTTCAAATTCAATCAGGACAACTTTGCCACACTTCTTGGGTGAAATGGCAACCAATGTCTGGTGGTTCAACAGTTTCCTATTGTACTTTCTTTTTCTTCTTGTGATTTACTGTAAATATGAAGTTTGAAAGTTGTCTTTCCATACACTGGTTTTATGACACATAATTTTTCTTTAATTTATTTCATAAAATGCCTTTGGTGACAAGGGCAATTTTTTTAGTTTTATTAATAATTAATTATTTTAGGAGTATTTTTACTTGGGATTTTTAAAATGTAGTTATAAAAAATGTTTTTTGTAATTTATAAAAAAAAACTGTTTTATTTACATAAGTATATTATTATAAAGTTTTAAAAAATTGTGAATCCGAACGGATTAATCACGGATGGTCATTAAATTGGTAAAATAACTTATTAAAAATTAGTATAACCGTTTACTGCAAAAACAATATAATAAATATTTCCTTTAAAAAAAATTTTAGAGATTAGGTAATATATAATTTTCGATTTAATTAAATGCATGCATAAATATTGAATATATTTTCATAAAAACTAAATGGTGTCGAATTTTGCACAGCAGTAAAATGTCAGGGAATCCCTTATAAAAATTAAGGGCTGATTTGATTAACAAATAATTCCCGTATAATGCGAAAGCTATACTGGCATCAAGAGGAAGGAAAAAGTGATTTAATAGCTTGAAGCTGATCACAGCAAAGCCTCGAAGCTGAACTGAAAATCGCTCTGTACAGAGACAGGCATACATCCTTTTTGAAGGATGTGAGAATTTGTGAATTTATACAGTGGGCTTGTTGTGATATCTCCTAAAAAGGTACTTTTGGTATTTTTCCTGAATTCCTTCACGAAAACTGTTCGTTTTCGGCAATCCAAGGAAAATCTGTCATTGATATGTTGGCTTTGGATTTCAGAGTTTTGTGTTTGGAGTTTTGTTTTTATGTGAAAATGACTGTAATAGAGGACATCGACATGGTCACTTTTAGTAGATGCGATCAGTCACAGACATGAAGTTGAAACAATTTGAGGGTTGCTTTTATCTCGGTGAGATGCCTTTTAAGTTATTCTATTAATACCTGAGTGGTGTTGGATAATTGAATTCTTACTTACGATTCACTGGAAAAGTTGTGTGCAAATTGCAAAATAAGAAATCCTGAAAATTTTAGGAGCACAAAATGAGAATTATTAGTGTTATGCGTGGGAATTTGGGAACTGGTTGTGCAAATGTATCAACCAAGAAGGATAATTGAAATCAAGGAATACAGTTTTATTTTTCATATATTTTGGAATTTTTTCAGAACTGTTTTGCAGAATATACTTACAAAGAACATTTTTTATGGGAGAAATCTTGAATACGTAAACCCTAAGAGAATTTAGATCTCCACAATTCAGTAATTTGAAGGAAGTAAACTAGTACAAAGAAAATGTTTGTAAAAACAGCAAAGAACGAATCCTTAATAATATGTTCATTAATTTTTACAAACCTTTTGAAAAAATCCGTTATTCAAAACATAATTATGAAAAAATCCTTAAATTGTTATTAAAACAAACTAACAAATTGCTCGTTCATTTTATTAAATATTGCAAAATTTTGTAAGCACAAAATACAGAATCCGTGCTAAATTTGATCTAACGCGGTTTAAATGATTTTCAGAAGTCTATCGCGAAAATGCAGTTTATCACTCGCGTTAAGGAAGTAAATTTCAATATTGTGAAGAGACAAGGCATCTCGACAGGCTGTGAAATGTCGGGGGTTGAAGTGTTAGTAGTTCCTAAGTAGGACGGGCTTTCCTATTTACCAGCTGTAGCAAAAGTCTATTAATGAAAAAAATAATATAATAATATTAAGAAAATTAAATAAAAATACATATGAAAATTCAAAAAGGGAATATCTGCTTCTCTTTCCTGTCAGCTGGTAATTAAATTGTTAAAGAAAGCTTAAAAAAGAAAATGAAAACTTCCGGAATCTGGGATATTCACCAGACTCCACTTAACTTCTATAGTGTTCATCCTGTCCGCTCAATCCCCTCGTTGGCCTTAACCTTAACACTTAAAAAATTGTTAATAAAGGCTCCACTAGTTAACTGGGTACTGGAGAAAATGAGTTGAAGACAAGCAGAAAAGTTTTGCACGCACACAAAACTTGATCACGTAATCAATGTAGTTAAGGAGGAGTGCTCGAGGATGGAAGCCATTCTGCTAGTTAATAAGGATAAAATTATTTTCGTACAGAGAAAAGTAAATGACTTGAAGAACGTGATCGTTTTACCTGCTCTTCGGGTCCCCCTCTTGTAATTTTGTATCCGTTTTGGCCGTAGCAACAACATGTGAAACAGGATAATGCTTCTCAACGAATCCTTTATTGAATTATTACGTAGCTTTTAAAGATTTTCCACACTCGAATGTATTTACAGAATGCTTAAATGTGAACAGAAATGTCACACATTAATGTTGGAAAATTTTCGCGCAGGTGGCTATGTAATAAGAAAATTAACCCCAATATAACTATTATAAACAATTAACAGGTGAATACTAATAATTGCCCCTGGCAATTACTTCTGGTTAACCGAGTATTGTACCTTGGTATACCACTACGTAGACATAAATCGTGACTGTTAATTAGATTTCCTCGTAAGCAAACACGTAAGTAGGATCCTTTCACATCCGTTTTCCCACACTCCAACCGCCGGATAAACTTCTTTCGGTAATCACAGAAAACTGCCCAGATTTCCGGATCATATTAGTTGGAAAATTGATTCGGCATTAGCTGCAGATTGTGCATTCCTTTGGAAATAATATTATATAAGTAAAGCATCTTCGGTGAGACTTTTGTGGTTTCCTGAACTCAATTTTCCTATCGTCATCTAAGTTTTCGGAAAATTTCGTTTCAAGAACGATTTTCTTAAAGTGGTTTTCTTTGAAATACTTCGATAGCCGTAAGAAGCTCAATTGTTATGAAATTTTTCAATACAATTTTTTATGTAGGTAATTTTGATTGTATTTTTAAAAATGGGTATTAAATTTTCAATAAATTCTCTGGATACCCTTTTTACATTATCTTTTTAGCTTACTTTAGCAGTAGAATTGTTTACACAGTTTATCCCAGATTTAATTTTTTTGTGCTGTGGGGTTTTCAGAAAATTTGAGGCAGCTGCTAGGCAACATTGTAGCATTGGCGAGAGGAAGAACAGAACATAGGGGAAGAAATAGGTATTTTGATACAAAACGCCAAATAAATTTAAGTACAAGTTTGTTTACTACAAACAACAAATAAGTTTACTTGCGAATTTTACAAACTTTAAATTTTTACATTTACATCCAGTCGAGGTCTGAGCCAGATCCTTAATTATTGTGAAAACGGGGTAGAAGAAATTCATCGAACTTTGAACTTAGAGGTTTGAAATGATCTCATTTTTACGACACTTATGCCCCAAGGATGCGCATATCGCATGCGACAACATGCGCAACTTAGGAAGCATGACATAGAACGTGCCATGCCATATGACATTAAACGTGACGTGACATGAAATATAAAAACATTTGGTCAATATTTTTGTAATGACGTAAAATTGACGATTTCAGTGATTTCATTATACAGGCACCAATTTGAAAAATAATTTTTTTCAATATAGATACCTACTAGTTTAATATTATTTGTAGTTATGCAGCTTGTATTATACTTTAATACATAAAAGTTAAAAGAAAAATATTTTCCAATTTTTATAATTTGCAATACCTATACTTATTTAATACTTATTTAACTTATTTAACTGATTTGCTGTTCTCTTCTACATTTTACGTAACATGTTCTATATTTTTTGAAAACTTCTCATATATGTCCGAATATTTTGTGTGTACATATTGTAAAATATTTCATTAGAAGTTGGTCTATCAATAGACTTTAAAAACCATTAGGAATAATGATTTCATCATATCCAAAACATACTCGTATATGTCATGTTTTTTTAGATGTTTTTTTTTTTTTCATTTCATTATACGTTTGTCTGACGGTATTCGATGTTGCACTGCAGATTGAACTTTTTCTTTTAAAACAAATAAAAGAAATCTTGTTTAGTTTTGATTTCATTAATTCGTTGCTCTTCCATTTAATGGAATATTTTTATTCTAATACTTTTTTGAAAGATAGTCCTGTTTGCAGCATGAATTTGTTGTACATTTTATCGTTTGATTTTACCGAATCGATAGTTTTATCCGGGCTTGAATGAACCTTACCGAGCTAACGAAACTCCTTTACATGGAGGTACACATGCTGCTGGGAAACAAAATGATATCAATGAATTGAATATAAAGCGTTCAATAAAGTGATCCAATACATTTATGCTGCCACCTTTGAACCTCTACATAGGCCGGGGCTCAACCCATTCAATAGAATCCGAATTTCAACATTGGTCCTGGATGCGGATGTGATACCAAAAGAGAGGCATCATTTTCTAAAATCACCTATAGCTGATTTTCGTATATTTTGAAATCCTTGTTGTTGTTGATGATGTTTTTGCTTATTCAGCAGTCTATCTGGTTTTGCATTGTTTCGTTTCGCCTTCTGATAAATGTTTGAACGTGGGCGAAATTCCTTGCCCCCCGAAAATTCCTTAAATATCCGCATCAGTTGAAAATCATTTCAATCTATGCGCGTAATTACAAAAAAGTGATTTTGCAATATTATTGAAACTTTGGCCGATGAGCAGTTCGAAATGTGAGAGGATGTTGTGAATGGATACAGGAGGGTTCAATTCAATTGATGTCAACATTCCTTTCCCGATTAGCGAATAATCAATTTCGGCCGGGGAAAGTCCAACCGTCTGGAAATTAAGTTCACCCGGAATATTGTCAATCCAATAATTAGGTTTCATGCAAGAACCCTCGGAATGTGACCTCCACTACAAATGGCGTAGCCAACACTGAAAATATAAAGCAATTATAGAAACAAAATCGTGACACAAAAAGGCGAAAGTACTTTTCGGTTAATCTAAATGTACATTTCATTGTGAAATTCTTTTTTCATGACGATGCTATTTTCATGTTCAGTACTGCCTTGTGGAAAATTCAATATTGAGATCTTGTAACAATTGCAGCGACATAAGTGAAGGACGTGTTTTGTTCATGAGCTGGTGGAACTTTCTTCTGAAATGTAACCCTTAAGTAAAGGGTATTTTTGTGATTCTTGTGACACTAACCAGCAAAATCTGCTCTTGGAATGTTGTTGTTGTTGTACTTTGAAAGTTATTGAGATCAATTTTGTGTACACTTTACGAAAATCTTCTTCTTATATCCTCGAGTACACAGGCTAAGTCACTCACTTATCTACATTAACAAGACAAAAACAGCAAAAAGAAAAAAAAAACGGGAGGAAAATTTCCTCCGTTTCGTTTTTCGTCAACCTTATGGGAGAAACTTCTGCATCTCTTAGTTGAGTGTCGTAAACTAGAAAAACTTGAACTCGCTAAAACTTCAATTTGTCACTTTTAGTGTATGCAGATTTTATTATTTTACGTCATAAAAATAAAATTTAATATAACAATTTTATATATTACAGCACTCACTTATGTCTTCATGTCTATCTAGAAAATTGAGTTGAAAGTTTCATGACAGTTTTGCAGGAGTCCATCCTGCAAAATACTATCGAAAAAGTTTTAATTGAATACAACATGAAAATGTTCACAGTAAATTCATGATTTTTGAACATTATTTGTAAAATACGAATTGTTAATTTCACTTTTTCCGAATAGTTGAATGCTCTTGTTTTAATTGAATTTTTTGTATATTTCCTTGTAATGAAATTGATTGATACAAGAACATTGTCTGATATAGTAATCAACATTATCAACTCACAAGATACTTGACAGGAGAGACATATTAAATTGCTAGGAATAAAGTGATTTGTGTTTATTGGAAAATCTTACTTCTACATACATATCTATCAAAGATTACTTTGAGTACATCCGTTGGGAAAACGCAGTTCGTTTCACATTATCCTTGCTCAGGTGAAACTTCAATGGGGCCACAAGAGACTCTTTTGATTGATCGAACTCTGAAAACTGGAGAAACTATGGTAAAGCTCAAACTGAATTATAGGAAATATTAGCTCTTAAGAGTTTATAGGATTTAATCGTAATTTAACAGAAGTCGGCTTTTGGAACATATACACGAACTTTCGTTATGGTTAATTAATAGAAATTCTTGAAAAATAATTCACTGTTATAATAAATGCCTACCGACTTTTATGCTTTTTAGAAGGCTTTCATACATATACACAAATCTATAAGCCCCTCACTTTTCCAGGATAATCCATCTGCATGTCAATTAACTTTCGATCCCAGGACAACAGCAATCAGTGAACTTAGCACCAGGAAAGCAAATCTGGCTACATTTCTGTGTAGATACCGCAGAAATCGAGTGGAAAAGCCGGAAATGGTAAACACTTGCGCCATGTCCAAATGCTGCGACACCCTTAGCGCCAAGACACTGCGGGTGCATGCCAACCGAGCCGGCACATCACCTTCGTCCTTCCACCATCCTCTAATAAATCGAAAAGTGTACAATCCTGGAGAGTTCCAGGTGCACCCAAACAGCAATTTAATTGCTAAAGCTCGTTCTGATTGATATCGTGCACGGACCCCGGATTGTCCTTCCATTCCACTTCATCCCCGAAAACTGGATACCAGTTTTGGTAATAATTCACTGCTACTATTATTAATGCGAAGACCAATGTAAAAATTCCTCGATAATTTTTCAATTTCCCAACGGCTCTTAATTAACAGTCAGCCATCCTGACACAGCTTTTGCAAAGTCTGGGCCTCCGCAATTTCCCCAGTGGTAATTCATGACTCGGCGGCGAACTGGTGTCAATATCCAATAACCAAGACGTGTCCTGCCAATGCTCTTTTGGCCGACCAACTACCATTGTGCAGTTCATGTCGCTAAGCATCCTTTTCAGGTTGAAATAGCACATATTTGACAGCTAGCTTAATGTTGCTGACATTTCTCTGCAGATTTTCAAAAAAATGTTTTTTTATTTAAAAAGTATAAAAAAAGAAAAGGAAAATGCAAAAATAAAAATGAACAGAATAAGAGTTTAACGATCATTTACCATCAGTAGTCATAATCTGATGACTCCCAGGCTGAAGAGACATGAGAATAGCATTCAACCAGGGCAGGATCTCTTTCCATCCTGCACTGAGGGTGATTCTTTGACCTTTATTTTTCGATGAATACAAAAAACCGCGAATATAATGCGTTTGAAGGCGCATGTTCTTCACGCAAATACCACGGATAGATACTTGGTTTGGTTAGTCTTCCTGGCTGGCCGCTTCGTTCGGAATACACGCGGATGATGTTTACCAAAGAACTTTTGGGACTTGCTGGGAAGCTTTCGGTGCCAACCCCTTTGCAATTTATTCCTGAACGAAATTCACGTTAGTTCGGAGCTACGACTTGCGAGCTCTAGTGTTTTGCGTGCGTTGCGGCAGGACAAGGAACTCCTCGTGTTTAACAGAAATCGTCAAAATAAATTCGTACGGGAGACTCCAGCATCAACTGTTTCCCTTGACGGATTTTGAAAGTTTGATTTGAGTTGGGAGTGAACGTGCCGGTGTTGATAGTGTTGAAAGACATTTACGATTTGTTGCTATTGGTTTTCGTACAAGTGACACATATAATAACTGTTTCATTGTGATTAATTTACTTTAAAAAAAATACATATTTTTTTAGAAAAATAAGATGCTATATATTTGTGGTCGCGATTATAATTAGAAAATTGATATTCAAACCGTGGTGTCATAAAACTCGTCCAGTACCCTATAATATTCGCAGTGAATGATGGCATTTCTAATGCAGGCTATAAAGTGAAAAACCCTAACACTGCAAAGAAAGGTTAATTTGAATTAGACGGGGGATGGTTTTGGTTGTAACGCTGAAACTTTACACGTTCTTCCGGATTTAATGTGCTTCTGGTTGAATAGAGTTGTTGGTCGTAACACCATCGGACAGGGTTGGCTCTTATTTGCAGTGTGTTGTTTCTTTTTCCCGCGAAATTTCATTTTACCGTCTGCTTTTTGCACACTCTTCTTAAACTCTGAGTATTACCGTTTAATTTTTATGAGATTTCGTGACTTTTAAAATTTTTATCTTCAATTAAGAAAACCATTCCAGGGGAAAATTGAAACAATAAAAAAAACAACAAACGCCAGAAAAATTAAAGTTTGCTTTATTTTTTTTTATTTTGCTCAAAAATAATAAGACTTGAAAAATTCTATAGCGGAATTTATGCATGACAAGGACTTAATCAAGATTTCGTTCTGCATCGATTGCGGTTCCCCACACTTGATTCAAAAGGCTTAATTAAGATATATTAAGAAAAACGCGACTCGAATCTGTAGAAACACCGCATAACAACATCAATTTTTCATCCCAATCCGCCCCATTTCCTCCCTCTAGGCCTCCACCTGTACGAACATCCCTGATATGTTGACATCATCATTACTTATCAGTTAGACCGTAATTAGATTTTACCACCTTTGGCAGGTACCCAAAGGCGGAATTCATTATCCGCGCCCGTGGGAATAATTCCGTTATAGTTTTGGTTTTTCCTCCTAAATGCAGCCAGTGCTAATGGCTAGACAATGTTAATGTCCCTTAATAGGGCTTAATTAAGGATAATGTATTACAGTGTGTACGAAATGCAAAAATTAATTGCCGGTGCCAATGTCAGTGTAATGCGATTGATTGCGTAATAAATTGGTGAAGATTGATTGGTGAATTGTCGTATTGTTTACGAAAAAGTTCACATCGCATATTATCATCATTTTACACCAGAGCATCTTTCATTGGCCGGATGTCTTAACAGGTATGTTAGGTATTGTTCATATTTTCAGATCAATTAAGGCTTAATTAATATTAACACTAAGTACGTTTTAATTATTTATTTTTTTATTAAATTTTCTTTTAAAAACGTCTCATTATGACAAAATTTATGAGCTTCATTCCACCGGCATTCAACGTTAACAATATTGTTACTATTCAACAATAGTTCTTTTCCTGTCCTATTTTTTCAACATATATCCCCCTCAAAGAAACAAAATTTATTTATTTTTATTTTTTTTTCCTTAAAAGTCCTTCATTACTTGACATCAAGTCATTTGAAAGGAACATGTCAAAGGTCCGACCTTTGTTATTGAGCTGAGTTTATTATATTCCAGATGATTCCCACACACACACAATTCTTTTTTTCGTGTCGTAACTTTGATTTGCAGTTAATAATTAATTTAGGTGATCCTTTTCAATTTTAATGCATAAGAAAGCTTTCTTTTTACCAGTTGAAAAATAAATTAAAGCCAATTTAAAAAGAACACGAAAACGAGTAAAAGTTTTTTCCTCCTTTTTTTTGCGTAACTGTGAACGGTTCTTTTAGGGTTTTTTTGTGTGGAAAAAAAATTGTTAAAAAGAAATCGTTGCGGTTATCTTGATGGTTTTGGAAGTCATTTATTTTTCCCGTTAAAACTTGAAGAAAAACTTTGATATGTGTTGACTTGCTGTTATGTTTTTCGTCTCTTTTTCTTTTAAGAACACTTCAAAAATGTTTGTACATTAAATAGAAATTTTTATTTTCCAAATTGAGACGAAATAAATATAAATTGTTATGTTTTATTTTTTTGTAAAACGAATTTTTGTAAAAAAAACTCATTAAAATGTAAACATGAAATGAACATAATTCGCAGAAATAAACTTCCATTATCTTTTTTTGGCCCTTTTTTGTTTGATTTTGAATGAAAAACCAATTTGTATGGCATTTTTCTTTAATGACTTGCATCATATTCATTCATTCATATTCATTTAATTAATTGATGTATGGTATACCAAAAATAAGCATAAATATTTAATGATTTTTGTACAATTAGAGTTTAGATTTTGGACAGCTTTTCTGACCTTCCTATCGAATTAGTTGTGGAATAGCTCGATAGGATCCAGGTTCCGAGATTAAGTTGATTAACATGTCTTTCTTTCATAAAAAAAAATAATCTCGAATCAATAATTTAAAAGTTCCAAAGAAAATCTTTCATAAATCTTCAGTGTTGAACTATGTTCCAATTTCACGTTAAACTTCGTTACGAAAATTGGGGTTTTTTAAGTTCTAAGGAGTCATAAAAACTAGGTTTATTTTCTTCTTATAATATAGAAAAGTGGATGTATTTTTGTATGTTTCCTATAGACTCCTAAGGACCTCAAACGAATTTAATGAAATTTTCAGCGATGATTTAGCATAGTCTCGGGATGGATCGTGTGAAGTTTGGTGAAGATCGAATAATAAAAAACAATAATATATAAGCAATTTTTGGAAACCTCATAAGGAATAAGTCCATTGCGGACACATTGAGGTGACTGAAAACCCTTGAAACTAGAAAAGGTGAAATTTTGCACAGAGGTTCCCTTCATGATACTCCACCCCTAAAGGGGTAAAATAGGGAATGCAAGTTTGTGTTAAAATCCGCCATTTTTAAAGTAAAAAGTTCCAAAAAATTGGTATTTGGCATTTTGTTAGAAATAAAGCTCAATGAGACCTGCTAGTTTCATTTATTTGAAACAGGTATTAATATTATTCATTAACTGCGCAAATTGTAATATGTTTATAAAGGGATTTAAGAAACTTTGTCGGTAATCTAAAGGCATTGAGATGAACTGAATACTATAACTAGTTCCAGAAACAATTTGCCAGCTTTTGTGCTTGTCTTAATCAGTACTGTTTACTTTTCCTGGAATCTCAAAAGCTGACGGAATATTGCACTATTTTGGTGCAAAATCTCTCTGTTTCCTGTCATAAGTAATTTAAACGAAAGCATTTAGCATGACATAACACTGGTCAGAGAAGTTTGCAATTTATTTTGAATCTGCTTGAGAGATTCAGTCGCAGCAATTCCGATGTGGAACTGTGAAATTTTCTAATGTAAATGACAACTGTACATTGCTGGATTTGTACAAATCCTGCCTTAGTGCCAGGACAACGAGAACTGAATACAACTCAAATACATTTTTCCTTAAAGGATGCTTTTTTTTAGCGCGAGTATCTTCCGAAGTATAAAGAAAAAAAATAATGTTTTTTAATTTTATTATTAAACCTGTCTTTTTATTATTAAACCTGTCATAGCTTTGTATATTAGAAAGAAAATAGAAACAAATTAGTTTCATGGAAGAGATATTTTGAATTAATTATGGTAAACTCAAATTCTAGGTTTTTACAAATTAAATATATAAAAATGTTTCATTTAAATTAAAATTAACTTATAACGAAGTTATATTTGGTCTCGGTCAATTATGAAATACCCTTGATGTAGAACGGCACTATACTTTATCCCAGAAGAAACACTTGTAACAGAATTTTTTGGAATTCCACCCCTAAGGGGGAATGAAAGTTTGTATGAAAATCCGCCATTTTCGAGGTAAAAAATTCATGAAAATTGTTATTTGGCCTTTTGATTAGAAATAAAAAAACCCGTACCATGATTTTTGAAAATTTCAGTCCCAAAGGGGGGAAATAGGAGTTGGAAGGCTATTCCTACTTTTTTCACTTCTAGAAGTTTTACCTTAGAGCGACCATTTCCGCACCTTTTGATAAAGCTCAATAAGAACTACCAACCTCTATCCTAATTCAACCCCCCAAAACCACCTTTAACTGAAAGAAACTAATCAACTATTATTGGAACCCGACGTACGGGAAACGGTTCTATGTAATATACAATATACATCCCCTTTGTCGGTAGGTAATTGTAAATTCAAAATGTAATATGATGTACAGTACATTATATTATATGATTTTGACCGCCCGGGTGAAACCGTAAAACTCCTGCAAGTTTTAGTATAAAAACGATTTAGCCTTACATGGCAACACTAAGAACAATCAATTATTCCAGTTATCACACATTACGTATCACTATCAATAGATGTTCAAGTTAAAAAACTTCATTATAAACATTTCCTTTTGCTTAACTTCCTCCATTTGTCAAATTATTAGATTAAATTGTTCAAATGGAAATTTCTATTAAAAACAACAATGCAAAACCAAGTAAAAGTATTAACACAGAGTTTTGCAACAAAATTAAGTTAAATTGTGCGTTTTATCTTTATTCGCATTTATTCACAACTTTGGGTTAAGCTAAATTATTATTTCAAGCACGTGAAAATTACCTGAAGAGCAACTTTAAGTGCATGATTGACTTGCAGTTTACCTCACAAAATTGGGGAAAATTGTTGGCCATGTTTCGACCTCCAGTATCCAGAAACTTTGGAAGGATTTTCACTTTTCAGTGTACACCATCTGTGTCATAGTTCATTACTTTTGGCCATAACAATGGAGCAGTTCTGCCAGAGGAGCCGGAGGAACGATTTGCTGAAAAATTATTGCAACAAGATTTTTGTTTTTTTTTCTCAACAATATAATATGATGGCAGCAAACAATTTTCAACCAAACAAAATTTCGAACAAATAATTCCAATTTTGCAGTTTCAGTGTTTGTGTGTTTTTTTATTGTGCTGTTTGAATAAAGTCATGTCCAGGATGCGTTCGTATTTCGGTAGTTAAAAAACGAATCGGTGAAGAAGAGGGAGGGGAAATAGGGTTAGGGGTAAATGTTGAAAAGCACTCAGACGGAATAAAAGGTTTTCTAATGTTACTAACTGGAATCGTAGCCAAAGTGCAGCACAAGAAAATTGGTACTTTTATCAGGCGAAGGTAAGCAATGGAACTTTTAAATTTTAATTCGAAATTCGTTTCGATAGGCTTTAAAGTTTTAATGGAACTATTTTAAGTAAATTTTGGATACGTGGGAAGGAACATATGCTGAAATTCCAGAATATTTGTGGAGCATGCAAGGATTCTTTGTGCGAGTACCTGCTCATGCGGCGGCGATGTAGAATGTACAAATTTACTTTACTGTAACAACCAGAGTTCCAGTAATCAAGATAGTTTTCCTGATGGAATAGTTCTTCGGAAATGCCAAACGAGATGCTCAAATATACTGGAAGAAGTTTTTGTTATATTAATTCTGGAAAATGCAAATAAGTAAATGTTTTTTTTGTTAAAAGAGTCGTTGTCTTTCGAGTGTTTGAACGGGGACCAGTAGGACATATTTTTACGGACACAAAGAACTGAAAATAGTCGAATCAAAAACATGACATTTTAATGCAATATGTTAAAGTGCAGGAAAACAATATTTTTTATTTGTGGTTCTAAGTATGTTTCTTCTGCCGAATCTTCTGCACAAAATGATTATTTGACGGAACCGGAATTTTTATTATTCCAACGTTAGAGTAGTAGTTATTTGTTAATTATACCCTAGATGTAGGGTATATTAGTTTTGAGCTAACGTTTGCAAAGCCAAGAAATAATTGATAGAAAAACAAGAATTATGTATTCATGATTGGGAAGTGAAAAAAAAAAACCGGTGTATGCCTGTCTGTCTGTTTGCCTGTCCTGACGATAATTCGAGAACTTTGAAATTTTTATTTTGTTACAATGATACTTCGTAAAAAAGGTGAGATCAAGTTCGAAAATGAGCTAAATCGGGTAACTCCTTCTTAGAGTTGTCATATAAGGCTAAAAAATTTTTATTTTTTATTTTATTTTTTTTTTAATTTTTTTTTTTTTTTTTTTTTTAAATGTTGATTTCGTTTACTAAATATTTGCATATCAACTTTCTTTCGTTAATACTTCTTATAAATACGTCTTACAATATTACTAATTATTTGAACGGAATTGTTTTTACTCTTTCGTTTTTTATACGATCTTGAAATTTTGCTGATACCAAAAATTTCCTTTTTTGCATGCGTTGTCAATAATTTAGAACCAACTTCTCTTTTTGCGATGAAAAAACTTTTTTCCACGGTTTTTACAGGAAAAACACTTTTATAATCTTCGTATTTCTCCTTTCCCAATTTGAGCAATAAGTCAATTACTGCAGCTGAAATATTTCTATCTAACGGAAAAAATCTAAAAATCTATTTAAAGCATGAATTACATCTCCCCCTGATTTGTGAAAAAGTTCTGGGGAAAATCGGAAAATAAAGTTCCTTCGAAAGATAATTTTCTCTGTTATCCATTATTGCTCGATGAATTCATGATACCTGCCAACATATTGAGTAACGTCAACTATCCATTAAAATTGATCTGAGCTGCAATATGTGAATTTGTACTCTTTCTTAAATGACCTTTTCTGGAAATCAGCGGAAATAGACGTGCCTGCCCCAAATACATCAATTTCACGAAAGTACCGTTCCCATACCTATGGAATGCCTTTGCTTTTTATGTTTGACACCTCTCTCCTTTCAATCGAACTTCCATAAAAGCCGTCACATTAGAAAACCCTTTCTTTATTCCTTCCATCCTCGATTTTTATTTTTTATTGTTATCGTGTGGGACCTCCAAACTTCTGCATTTTATAGACATACTTCTGATGAGACTTGAAAGAATTTGTTTGACTCGAAGTCAATTTGGGAAGTCTTTATTGATCTAGCATAAAATTTCCGTTTCTTCTGCATAGAATATTTCATCCCTCATTTCTATATTTTCACCCCATTACCAAAGAACCAAGCAGAATTTGTGTTCCTGTTTGTGTATTTGTGCGTTTGTACTTAGTTGCAGCGTGCTCATTCCAAAAAATTTACTAAGTGAAATTCATACAATGACAAAAAAACGAATTAAAATAAAAAATTTGTTGTTGAAAGTTTGTATTTCTGCAGTGAATGAAAATGCATTCAACGTTTTTATTTGTTACAGTTACAGCTATGTTTCCTGCAATCGGTTATAATCCATGATAAAAATATAGTACATGTGATATTTGCTTAGCAATTAATTTAAAATTTTGAATGCTAGTTACTCACCGGCAAGGTAGGCTACTTTAGGGGCGGCAAAAGCAACTGAACTACAACAAAAAAAAAAACTCAAAAAATATATTCCGATTGTAGTTCAGTTGGTTTTGCCTCCCCTAAAGTTGCTGCCTTGTCTACCGCCTAGGGCCCGCCTTGAGTTAACTCAACATGAAAGGTGTAATAATCTGCAGAATTAGCAATGATCAACAGAATATTTACAATTAAAATATTTTATAAATATGTTTGTTGTTTTTTTTTGTTCAATTAGAGGTGAACACAGTATTGCACTAATGTCCGTTTTTTAATAACAAATTTCATTAACCAAACTTTCATTCTGGCTTCACCGCAGGGGAAAACATTGAATTTTGAGAAAATTCAAGAACTTCAAAGGCAACAAGGATGTCTAATGAGTACGAAATTAAGTGCTCTCGCTTGCGTACGCAAAACTGTCTTAAATTTTATTCCCAGAAAACCATGAAAAAGTTTTTTTTTCTTACTTCACAAGCGTAAATGGTGGAGAGACGCCTCAAGAACCTTAAATACTTTATGCTAATCCACCTTGTCACAACATAAATTATCCTTCCTTGCCGCAGCTAATGTTCTGGTTTCACAGAAATTCACAAAATTAACACTTGCTAAACCACTTAAAAGAGGCAGGAATTATTTATTTGCACAAATTTAGATGAAATGAAGAGGTTAATTAGTTGCTATTAAATATTTATTAAAAGATATTAAAAGCACACAGTTGTTGTAAATGATGTTTCGAATTTTATCTCATCGGAAGGATATACATTTTTCTGATTGAATTTTTAAAAAAAATTGTAATTAATTTTGCTGGTAAAAGTACAGATTTTATTTTCCTTCAACCATTTGACATGATTTTGTAGTGCAAAATCGAGTTATTTAACCAACAACCACATAATTCTAATTTACATTCAATTAATGTTTTTCAACAAGACCAAAATTATTTGTTTAATTGTCAAATAAAATCGTTAACTTATTTCATGTTGTCTCGTATTTTCCAAACATGAAACTGCAAAAAAGCGCATTGCGAGAAATCAGTTTGAAAACTTATTAAACAAGCAGAAATGTACACAGTCCTTCGGCTTCCAACGGCATTCTATGAGGAATATTCTCTATTGCGACATAATATCTGCTTGCATGTTATTGCAGAAAAATGTACCAACAAAAGTATCATAAACCATCTTAGTTAACTGCCGGGGACTGCCTCATTTCCATTAATTCGCTTCTGAGTTTGTATTCAAAATTATTTGAGTAAAATATTTTCTCGTTACTTTATAGTTTTCTTATTATTATTTTTTGCTTGAAAAGAAATGTATTAAAAAAGTTTGTTTTATAGACTTTATGAATATTTAATAAATATTACAAATTGGATGAAAACCATTTCTGTTCAAGCAAATTTATTTTCCAAACATAATTTATTCAGAAAATATAACTGCATATATGGGGGAGGAAAAAATGAAAGTTTTTCGTTCTTAGTTAAAAGCAGATAAAAAACAAAAACAAAATTGTTGAAGGGAAAACTGTATGAAGTAAATTTCTGTACTTATTGTTGTGTAGTTGAGCTAATGTGTGGCTGAATGTCGTAATAGTGACAAAAATATAAATACGGTTTCACTGTATGAATGCAAAACTTTGTCCTACTTTTCTGTCTCTCTGCAACATCTGTAACTTTAAAGCGAGCACCACCAAAGGTAAAAGGAAGTGGAACGAATTTGGATATTGAGCGAAAACTTAACCAAGCGGAATATATTTGTGCAAATTAGATAAAATAGGAACTAAACTGAATTCAAAAATTTCTTGGTTGGTTATTTTATTATACTCAATTATTGTAAGTAATTGCACAAATTAAACAACTTCGCGTGTTTTGTCAAATGTCGCTTCTACAGCCACAAATAGTTTTATTTTACTCATGCTTGTATTTTTCTTAGTGAACTTAATAATAATAATATAGGTATAGTAATACTATTTTGGTGTCCGTCTGTCTGATCAGACGATAACGTGATTCGCTTGTAATTATGGAGTTTGAGAAATTTGTTACAATAATACTTTATTGAAATTGTTAGGTCAAACTCGAAGATGAGCAAACTTGAGCAACTCCTTCTTAGTGTTGCCATATAAAACTGAAACAATTTTATACAAAAATTTTTATTTTATTTACTGAATATTGACATTTTAACTTCCTTTCACTAAATATTGCTATAAATACTTACTTATTACAATTAATTATTTGCACGCAACCTTTCTTAATAATAATTTAGAATATTTTTTTGTGTTGCTTTTAAAATATTTTCAGTTTAGTGAGCAATTTCGCTGCATACCAATATTTGTACCGAGGCGTAAATAGTGGATATGGTTTTATGTTTTTGAATGAAAAGGTTAAACATTTGCAGATCACAACAAAAAGACAAAGAAAAACTGAGATCAATAATTACAATATATTTGACGTCTAACGTAAACACAGCCAAAGGAATCTGAAGGAGTTGCCAAAGTGCAATTCGCATGCGATTCAGGCAAGTAACATTAATTTGTCATCCACTAATTTACATTAGACAGTTAAATTAATTCATTCATGTCCTTGTTATTGGAGCCCTATAAAAATATCTCAGCATATTTCCCACATAAAATGGGGCCTTGATAAATGGTGCTAATTCATAGACTAAAAAATTTCGACAATTGGCAGAGGTATTCATAAATACAATTGAAAATACAAAAATAAAACAACGAGAAAAGAAAAATGGTATAATAAATAATTTTGAAAATTTCCTTTAATAGTGAAAAACTTTTTTCAACTAATCTTGAATTTTAATATAATCACGAATTCAAAACCACCCTCAGTCGAAGGGCATCGCAACGGTCCACTATAAGCGCACTCGGTTTTTGTATGGCAGATAAGTGGGCCATTTGCATATGTCTCTCCTTCTCCTCCTCCTCATCCTTCTACTTTTCATTCACTGAACGTTGCTGAGCGCTGAACACAATTTTTATTTTCCATATGAATATTCATTTTCTCAAAACTATGGAATGGTTGATGAATCCATCCAACAACCACAAAACTTGCTGCAGGGATGGAATTGAAGACGGGCGCTATTTTGCAGTAAATAAGCAAATATGGGGGAAAATTGACTTCCTGATTATTTGCTTTGCTTGCGCCAGAATGAGTTCAATGTGGATAACAATACAAGGACGACGGGGATAAGGGTCTTCAGTGGACCGCCGGGACTGGTTGTCCGGACATCGTTCTTCCTATCTGTGCATGAATATCAATCAATCGGAACCCTAAATACCGATATATGAGGGTTGCCCCGGCCCTCAACAAATCCCGATATCATGGGTACAGGGGTGTTGATATCAAAAACGACTGACATGCTTGCGCCTGTGGGGATTTCATGTGGCAAGTGCCTATATCATTATTTTTATTGTTATGACTTATGCGTAACCCCCTAGCATCATCCTGTCTGGATATTGTTGTTGAGCCTACGGAACATAGAATTTCAATTCGCTGCTAGCTTCTGCAGCATCCCTTCATTCTCTATAGCTGCCGCCCAGAAATCCTTTTCACCGTAAAGTGCTCATTTATTACAGTGTTTCCCCTCAACTTTCTTGAAACAAAAATTACCGAACTGAGATTTTGTTTTTTTTTTCTATCTGCTGCAGTTGTTGTTGTTTTATGAATTCTCATGGTGGCTTAGGATCGTGAATTGTTCTTGTGTTACATCTCCAATTCTCAGACTGTGATTGTTCTTCTGATATGGTGGTAATTGTCATGTAATGTGCTCCTTTATCATCAAATTACGACCGAATAATGTACATATTCATATTAGAGAGTAATGGCTGTCAGGATAATTGCAGGAGAATCTATAATTCATATCCAGAAATTTTCGAAAATGTTATTGTTCCATTGAGGTTGGGTACGTATGTTATTTAATCCAGTGTTATTCTAATAAGTGGAAATCAATTGTTGCGCACATCACGGATTAAACAATTTAATTGAAAATTATTGTTGTAAATATTGTTGTTGTAAATTATGTTATACGGATCTAATTTTTTTATAGTTAATATAGAAATCGAAATAAAGTTTTTAGTGTGTCAGAACTATATTTTAAATAAACAAATTCATTTTTATATTCGCTTTATAAGAAACTAGCTGACCCGGCCATGCTCCACTATTGTTATTTTGAGGCTTGGGCAACCGCAAACTTACGTATTTTTGACAAAATTTGAGTGGGAAAGATTTGAAAAAGACACCGTCTTGACGTGGTGGTATTTCGCACGTGTAACGGTGCTAATAATACAATTCTAATAACGAATATGTTCATCATTTTAAGTAAGACATTTTAAAGTTTTTATGTTGTGTTGCCGGATATCCTCAGTTCAGCCAACTTACATGTTAAAGAAAGTGTTCTTTGAGATTTTCAGATTCAATGTGTTTGTTTCTTTCATTTCATTTATCTATAGGTACTATGTATGTTCTTTTTATATTTATTTTAATTTAATTACTATTAGGTATTAGGTATTAGGTATTTTAATTAATTTAATATTAGGTATCATAATATGTAGAAATATTATTAAAAGTATTGAGTTATTATTATAATAATTCCACTTATGTAGGTCGGCGACTTCATAATAGATTAAAAACATCATAAATGTAATAAGCTTTTAATTACTTTTAACTTGATACCACACAGCATATAAATTGACTTCACTTCCCCTTCTCACCCCTTAAAAGTTCAATTTCAATTGAATAAGAAAAGTATAATTGGTTTAGGCCAATTATGAAATACCCTAGAAGTGGAATAGGACAGTTTTAACACAGAAGCAACGTTTGTTAAGAAATCGTGCAAAAACAGTTTCCCCATCGTAAAAAGAGACGTTCGTGCTAGATTGTTGAAAAAATACGCAGAAAAGGAAAGTTTTTGGTATCAATAAAATTTCAAGATTGTATAAAAATGACCGTATAAAAATAGTTCCATTCAAATAATTGGTAATTGTAATACGCATTTAAAAAACATTTAACGAGAGAAAGTCAAAATCTAAATATATTCAGTAAACAAAATCATCATTTTTGTATAAAAATAAAAACGATTCAGGCTTTTATGGCAACACTAAGAAGGAGTTGCCCGATTTTGCTCATCTTCGATTTTGACCTTACAATTTCAACGAAGTATTCTTTCTTGGCGTTGCAAGTACCGTTTGCTCAAAACTAATGCACTTACTTATCTAGGATATAAAAAACGGAAACTCTTGACTAATTTTTTTTCTCTTCACTACCCTTAAAGATTTTAATAAAGTGTAGCTTAAAATCAATTTTCTTGTTCCTAATTGTTGTTGTTTTTCAAATGGTTCTTATTCTGACCGAAAACATAACAATTTTGAAATCTTCCGTTCAGAATATCTTCGCCACCTGCATCCACTGGACAAACATAAATCGTTGGTGTTTGGAAGGCACTTGAGAACAACTTTCATTTGTCTTTTCCCATTTCCAATTCATCTTTCCACCCTCCCCACCAATATACATTCTACAAACTGAACAATTTTATACAAATTTGAAAACATCTTTAATAGTTAAATTAAGCAAAGGAAAATTCCGAAATTGTTAAGTTCCAAGGGTTTGCCAGATTCCATTTATTTTCAAATCACTTTTGGTCTACTACAAATTCAACTAAAGGATTTTAGTTAGTGAATGTTTTTCAGAGCAATGAATCATCCTCTAGTAGTCTGTAATTGATTGTGTGTAAGGATGTGGTCATTCTGAACTTTCTGTGGCTGTGGCATATTCTTCGGATCCGTACAGGTCATGTACTTCCGGCTTCCCCCAGAAATTGTTTGGAATCGTTACAAGAAAACGTTTGGTAAAAACGGTTGCATTTGTTGCATATAATTACTTTATTGCAAATTGAACTTATGATCTTCAGGTGAGGAGTACTTAGCTATACTCAAATAGTTTTCACATGACTTACGGACTCATTGTTTATATTATATTTTTTGATAATTTATATTTTCACCAACAGGTCTGAATGTAGTTATTCCAATAATTTTTTTTTGCCTTCTGCGCTGTTGCAGAAACATATGCATTGTAAAGATAATGGTTTATTTATTAGCATACAGTCCAGCAAGCATTCAGACAGTTTGATAGTGTATAACGCAGTCAAATCGATACTTAAATGGGTGTAACGAAATATAAGGGGAATCCTTCTGCAATATATTTAAGCCACTCTTTAAAAATGAATGAAATTTTAATTTGACCTGAATTGAAATCGCTTCCAGCGAACAATTTCCAGCGGCGGTTACGGAAATGGGGATCATGCCCAACATAAATTTTGATAAAGAGTTCGAATCGAGCTGGGAGAGATTTAATTGACGCTTTACTTTCACATTGAAGTTTGTTGGAGAGTATAAAATATATACATGTTTAAAATAACAATAAAATAAAAACAAAAAATTAAAAAGTGTTTTTATGTTATCGACTAATTTTACAAAAGGACTCGTGGTTTATCTGACAGCAGGTGGCTAAAATGAAAATATATTCGGCATGCTGGGTAATTTTACTTTTGCACCTGTACAATATGACGAATGATTTTCTTTAAATTAAGTTGCAAATTAAATCAATATCAGATATATATCTTTTTAATCTTCGCTATCGCTATAGATTTCATTATTACACTCTGCTCCTTCCAAGCAAACAAAAGTAATATCCTTAGTTATACCGCTAACGGTCAATATGTACTATATTATGTACTATATTGATATACTTCAAGTATGTATGTATCAAATGTTAGGAATACGTGTTTATTACATTTATATAGTAACTAGCAAGTATCCTGCGCTCGTTGCTTCCCCCCCCCCCCCCTACGTTCCTGCGCTTTCTATTTCAAATTATATTATTCTTATTATTTACTTACACATATAGTGTTGCGTCTAATTCTAATTGTTCTTGTTTTCTTGTGTAACGGTAGGTACACTCTCCATATATTTTGCAGAACACCTCCCTTGACTGAAAAAACTACCCTCAAAACCCAACGAACTATTATTGTTTTTAACTTTGAGCGACTGCATGCACGTTTGCATAAAGCTCATAAACCTTGTGTATTTACTTGTTAAGTTTTGTTATTGTTGTTGTTGTATTGCTTGTATTAAGCTTGATTAATAAATAAATAAATGAGGACTAACAACCAAAACCATCCTTGACTGATGATTACTCTCAAACGCGACGTTTATTACGTAAAATCATTCGTAGATCTTGTATTTTTATATCTTAAGATTAGCAAATAAGCCTAGCAAATTATTTGAAGTAACCACTAGGAAATATTTAAAAATAATTTCGTTTTATATCGTAAAAGATTCGAACCAACGATTAATATAATTGAAAAGCTTAATGGAAGCATAAATGATTGAGTCTTATATGGTAACACTTAGAATTGGTTGCCCGATTATGTTCAACGTTCATTCATCGTTCAAATGGAATTTAAAACTCTAACGAGGTATAATTATACAAAGGTTTAACCCTTTAGTTAAAATCATTCTCGAGTTATCGTTTCGACAGACAGACAGGAGACTGACAGACCGCTGAACATCCATAAAACATTATCTATTTTTTATCACCACTCTTTTCAATTGTTGCAAAAGTACGTCCAAACTTAACACATCCTACATCTAGGATATAAAAATTTTCCCTGAATGACAGGTTCTAATTATCTGATAAATTACGTTTCCCTTTTTATTTTACATTCGCGGATTCCCCTGCTTCACAGTTCACATTTCAAGTGTTCTCTTGTGTTATGTCATTGGAATCACAAAATTGCTTTAGCATGACGCAAACATTGTTATTTGTTGAGGACACAGGAAAGAAAAATCATTTACAACACAATAAGCCACAATTTTTCTCTTTACGAGATTAAATTTATTTATCTTCCTGTCATACACTTTGAATCTATGCTTTTTCTTTATGTATTTTCAATTTTTGTTCGGAAATAAAAGTTTTGAATAGAGTCACAAGGACTCTTGAATTGGAAATAAACTTGAAGATTATCTCCTCTTTTTTTTATCAGACAATGCAAATTGAAAATCATTAATTATTTAACAATACCATTAACTGGCTTTTGGCCAAGTGCCTCTGTACGAAATAATTTTATATATATATATTCAACGTCCGTAATAAACCGATTATTAATTATTAAAAGACAAAAATTTTAGGAAAGAGAAATTCAGAAAAAAAACGAATGCTTTTGCTATACAAGGGAAAAAATATTTTTGATGGGATGGAGGATTTTTAAGATTTCTTCCTTCACCAAAAAGAATTCCAAGTAAGAAACGGTCGGACTAATTAACCTAATTTTGGCATAAGCGTCAAGTTTTTTAATTAAATTAAAAACGTTACTTAATGGAGTTTCGGAGTCATTTAATCCCTTACAAGCGGAAGCTTTTCACTTTTTGTGTCCATCTGTCATGAATTGCTTAACAGACACAGGGTAAACACGACGGACATTCAATTAATTTACTTTAAAATTATGAATATTGAATGTATGTATAGTGTATACCTTCCACATTTTACAATATATATATATAAATGGCTTGTATATATAAAGAAGAGTAAATGATTATTTTTCTCTGTTCAATTACTGGTGGTATAAAAGTAATTTCAAAGAATACTGGTAGCAATCGCCACTTCATTTCCTCCCCACATTCATGCATTTTATTGAATAACGAAATATCTATTGATTTCAATAATTCTCGTTCATTGTTCATAGTTCAGAAATTTTATTGAACTATTTATCAGGTAAATTCACTTGAATAAAACGGTGATAAGAATTATGTTCAGTTGAATTTATTTATGCAAAATTGCATTTTAATTGTGCATGTTTACTTTTGTATGTAATGCTCTGTCTTGACACGAAATTAATGAATATTAATTATTGTAATTATCTCATCGTTAAACGTACACCTCGAAGGCAGTTGTTATGCTCTGACAGAAATTGTTAGGACTAAATTAAATCAGAAGTCAAAATCACTGGATATCTGATTTCTATTTTAACAAAATGCAAATTTTGACATTTTCCATTTAACTGAGGAACTCTTCCGAGAATTGCTGAGGGGTGGTGATAGCATCAGTTTTATTTTTTTCTTCTTATTATTTTGTTCATCTCTTGTTTTTGTTCTTATTGTTTTATTATTCGTTTTGTTTTTTTGTACTTTTGTCAAGAATTGAGCACGAATCCAGAAGTTGAAGTGTGCACGCTTATATTGCAGTAGAAGTTGCCATAACTTTTTATTGAACAGCCATGGATTACTAACTGAAGCTGTACGCTAAGAAGTTATGAATGTGTTAACAATATCACCCGGGGGCTCTTTCAACGAAAACAAAGGTCATTTAGCATTGATTGGGGCAACAACCAAATATCATTACTTTTTTTCTATGTCATCCTCCACTTTGTTGTTGCTGATAATTCGCGATAAAGGGATAACAAGGAGTACATATGTCGTTTTCTTGTCAGACAACGTTTTTTTTAAAGAGATTATAGTGCACTTACTTGGGATACTTGTCCTCGATGATAATTTTCGGTTCTACGAGATGTAACAGTTTATTGATTGAAAGAAGATATGGTTGCACAAACATATACAATACACATATAATATATATTCCATTATAAAAAATTGTTATAAAAACGAGTTTGTTCATAACGAAATATTCCAGTATTGAAAGTTTTATACATCAAATGTTTATTAAGGCGATGAAAAACATTAATAACTGCAAATCACATGAATGGTTTTTATATTTTAGGTAATGTATGAAGTACAGATAAATTCTTGGAGTGGAAATGTATTGTGCCATAAAAGCTTGCATTAAGTTTTATTCGCCTTTTATGAAAGTATTTTATGAAAACAGGAAAATAATTGATTTTTTTTAGTTACTAATTATTCCTTATCGAAAATATACAATTTAAAAATTTACTATTGAACCAAGTTTTTGGTAGCTCACATCTTATAACAATATAAAATTTTGTGAATTTATGGAATTTAAAATTTAGGACGGATTTTCTTATTTTAAATTGTATAGTTGTTATAACAATATTTTATAATTGGTAATTCAGGAATTACCATAGAAGTGCCTTTCAGTAGTTTTTTTCAGCCAAGGGTGACGTTGGGGAGTTGACAAACGATATACATTGGTAGTTTTTATTTAATAGTGCAAGAATGGTCGCTCTAAGTCAAAACGTTAAAACTTAAGACTTGAAATTAAATAAGCAGGGATTAGGGATAGCATTTCAACTCCTATCCCCCACTGCTCTCTTGGAGGTGAAATATTCAAAAATCCTGGTACACGGATTTCTTTATTTCTAACCAAAAGGCGAAATGCCAATTTTTATGAATTTTTTACTTCAAAAATGGTTGCTACACAAGTACAACCATGCTAACACCAATCTTGTTTCTGTCGAAATTAATAGTTCGCTGCATTCCTTTGTAGAAGGTGTAATGGCTCATGAGAAAGAGCTGAACTCGAGTTTGGATGGTTCGTAAGGCCAACTCTCTTTCTGCCTTTGACTTCCACTACTCCAAATCATATTTTAAACTTCTTTTCCGTCCTTCCTGACCTTGTGCAAATACTTCGCTTGCTTCTTTCCTATTATCTGTAAGCTGTGAGCTATTGTGATTTTTTTTCTTTATTCTTAAGCCTTTTTTTTTGGTTGTTCCTTAATTTTTTCGTTGTTTGCTTGCTACGTTTTTGTTATTGTAATTGTTTATGTATTGTATAGCTTGTATTAAGCTCTAAAGAAATTATATGCGGTTAATTTTACCTTAACTATTATTAATTATATGTGTTGGGTAAGCGTTTTTACCCGAAAAGCAAACATACTTGTACCTTAAGTTGGGAGATCTTAACTCCACGGCGCGGCGGTAGTACAAGGAAAAAGGCCGCGTTAGTTTCTTTATTTGATATTCCAAAGTTGTCATCACAATTCACAGTAAAATGCTATAAAATCATCCACAGTAGTATTCGATAAGTTTAATTCAATTAAGCTTCGACGTTAATGATCCAACTAGTCTAATATGATAATAATTCAAAATGAAATATACATTACTCCGAACTTTTTACCGAACAATATGTACAACTTTCCTTCTCCTCGTCCGTATTATATTTCAGTTTGTAAACAACAAAGTTTCTAATCTTTGTGCATTATTTTGAACAGTTATACTTTTTATATTTCTATTAATAAAAATTTCAATTAAAAAAACAAAAAAAAATTGGCAAATTTTCATACAAATTTTCATCCCAATTTCAAAAAATCCCACCTAATTTCTTGTGTACATCCTAAAAGGATCCTCTGTGCAAAATTTCAGCTTTCTAGGTCCAAGAGTTTAGATTGGGGGTTGGGCATTGATGAGTCAGTCACTCAGAACTTTTCTTTTTATATAGTGAATAAAAATTTAACTAGGAAAAAATTCAAAATTTGGGCTTTGAAGCGCATTTTGTCACCATCAGGACTAGCTGTGTGTCAAATTTCATGGTTTTAAGTGCTATAAATTCGACTGGACATCGCAAAGACACCGACAGGCAAACATACACTTCCTTAACTTTCATAAATATAGATAACAATAACTTTTTGTGTTGCAAGTTAACAATTTTGCAATCGATATGCTTTAATTTAAATGTGTTTTATGTTTGGCATATAATCTTTTTCTGTTCAATTGACATGTTCCATTTTCTTATATTTTGTTTAAAACAAAGGTAACCAGCGAATTCCATTTTTCAATATTCATGCATTTGTAACTTAATTATTAAGGAGGCGATTGGAATCCTTGATTGATCCGCTTTCCAAACTTACTTGAGTCCTTTCGTACACCAATTCATGTCACCACAAAAAGGGGGTTTCATTTTTAGTGATCTCCAGTGCAGAGTTTCCACGTAAACGTTCTTTAAAGAGTCCCCATCTGGTCTCGGTTGTACAGATTAGTTGATCCCTGAAGGAAGCTGTCTTGTTATGATTTCTCTCGACTAGATAACTATAGAAATATTACCCACACATGACATGTGTCAAATTAAACTTTTGTCACATTCTCAGATGTCAGGACGTCTGCATTGAATCAGGATATCAATTAAAGAACAGATCGAGATATTCATCCAGGTCTATCCTCCAGGGATGAAAGGGAGACACATGAGCGGAAAGATTGTCAAGAAATTTATATTTCGCATCACGAATGCCAGAAGGCAGATACGCCGACTTGATGTAAGGGGGTCCTTTTCTGGATGGTATCCAAAGTGGAGATTGCAAAGATTCGCAAAGGGTTTTCACAGGAGAAGGGGGGGGGGTCCCTTGTGAGTTGGAGCGCGCGATTTCAGATAAAACAGAAAAAAATAGACATTTACGGCTAAAGTCCTCTGTCGCCTTTGGATTATTTTTTGTTTTGTTTTGTTTCATCGTAATATCCGGGAAATCTTAGTTTGCAATATCATCATACTTATCTCAATATTTTGCGTCACTGAACGTGGTTCAAGGGTTGAAGGGATTTGAATGAAATAGCCTCAAAGTTGAATGCAGCTATCTGACTGAGCTTGTGGTTTTTTGGGAGCTTGTGTTTCTCTTCTTAGTTCCATTTATTTATGTCTTTTGTCCTTCTCTTCTGCGGACTATATGCACAATTGTTTGTTTATTGAACTGGAATTTTCGAATAGTTTTGTGTTTTTTAGCTTAGTGTGTGTGTGTTTTTTTCAAACCGAGCAATAGTGTTCATAGCGCAAACCTCACAGCAAAAACATCAATTTTCCACCCTTGTTAACTTTAACAGATTCGGATTATCCCTGGATTTACCAGCCGCTCTTTACCGATGAGGCCACAAAAAGCAAGCAGAAAAATAATCGAACAAGACATAAAGTCATGAAATTTATTTTAGATAATCCACAGTGCTTCCACCGGAGATTTTTAATTAAAATTCCTGTTTTTTTTCTTATTTCTGCTCCTGTTATTTTTAACTGCAAGTTAGATGCTCCTGCTTTGCTCAGTGCCAATGGTGCTGAATCAATGTTGTCCGTATTGCGATTTATTTTCGTGAAAATATTTCACGATTGCCATTAATTTGTAAGACCTCAAATTCTTGCACTCCTCTTCTCTTAGACCATAATATAATTAGTTTTTCAATGTGATTTACCTTGTTGTGGTTCATCCCGGAACTTTTTCAAATCCATAGGAAGTCAGTGATAATGGATGTTTACAAAAATTGATGATGGGGTTTTGAAATGACCGGAGAATTGTTGTTATCTTTTCCAACAGAAAGTTGGCTGAAAACATTGCGTTTATTTTTAAAAATGCTTTTATTTCAAACACTTATAATTTCCACAAAAAAATCATTATATTTGTTCATAAATTTGAGAAAAGTACTACGTTTCTTTTGTTTTACTAAAAGTATTACCAACGTTTGAAGTCGATTTCGATATTTTTTTGCTGCTACAAATGATGTATAAAAATATGTTGTGTATAGAAATTGTTGTATTGATTTCATATTTTGTATTTGTTTTTGATTTACTCCTTTTTCGTATTTAAATAATTCAAAATATTCAGGTGTTCTGTTTTGTAGAGAAGTTTTAATAGAATAGATTTCGATTTTGATTTCACGTGCCACAAAAATGTGACAAATAAATTTAAAATAGCCAAAACTATTTCAAATTCTGGTAAAGCATTCTCAGTTAATTTGAAACTCCTTTGTGTAATATTTTAGTATTTAATTTAATTTTAAAACTTCCTAAAAACTGTAATTTGATTTTCTGCATCAAAATTCCATTGTAACTTGAACTTAAAAGCAAATTCCATAAGGTAAAAATACTAATTAGATTGTCCTTTATACAGAATAAAAGGAGTATTTCACACCCACATAATATTTGTTCGAACAAAGCCAAACAGCATTGCTCAAAATTACACGGTGAATAAAAGCTACACTTCGTCGGTTAATTTCTCTGTCAATTCAGTGCAAAATTAAAAGCAATTATTCATCATGGCCACGAAGAGGAAACGAAATGAATTCCAAATAAAGTTTTTCTCTCTTTTTGTTGTTGTTGTATTCTTCCTTCTTTTTTTTCGTAAAGTATGCGTGTTCATTGTGCCTTCAGGCGAAAAGTTTTAAACAGTAAAAAGAGCATTAAATCTCTCCAACGAGGTCTATAATAGTGAGGTACAGGAATTTTTTGTTTTTATTTTGTTTTTCTCTCTTTCTGTTATTTTTAATTTTATTTTTGCTGCATGCTTTTAAGGAACCTTTTAATTAGGAATGAAATCTTCCTATACTAACCATTACGATGAACCGATAAACACTCTAATGAATTTTATGCAAACCAATAAATTTAATTAACTCATTAATTTCTTCTCGAAAATCATTTTCATCTCAAAAGGAAATATGTTAAATGTATATATATATGTATGTGTGTGTGGTGTGTGTGTGCGTGTGTGACTAGCTGTGACTGCAGATGTGTGACAAGTTTATGTCATTCAATACGTTTATTGAAAGGTATTTACTAAGTACACAGGTGAGGTCAGGACTTCAAGAGGTTGGTAATTGATAGTAGATAATCATCGAAATGGAAGAAACTGTAAAATGTTTGTAACATTTTATTGGCTATAATACTTTTTTGTTACTTTCGATATTAAAATTAATATTGAAAAATGAAAAAAAAGTTGCATACATTTCCCAGTCGAATGCAATGCCATTTAGTTTAATATTCGACTGAGACTCGAGCACCAATGATGCAATTATTTACTGCAAATAAATGATAATTATTTAATTATTATGAAAATGACCAGTTTTATTGGTGCATTCAATTCCATTTGACTAAATTAATTCACCAACGATAGATACAGCATCCCGGTTGTGAATTGAACGTGTAACGAAAGAACAAACAAAACCTAAATTCTCTCAAGTTGAATGAAGCAAATTGAAAATTTGCTAATTAATTATTATATTCTTTGCATGACTGATTATGAAAACATTCAGTAGAAAATTGAATTATGCACTTTTCTGTACTGTTTTTGGCTGTTTAGAAGAATTCGTTTTTTCTTTTGTTTGTTATGTATGATGCGTTTTTTATTTGACAAGAATTTTTACGATGACAATTGTGCTGTTTGTTTTTTATATTTGTACTAAACGAGTGTCGACAACAACTTCGAAATCCTTTCAAATGCAAGATTCACATCTTTGCACCTTTTACAAGTAAATTTTTCAAAAGTTTTCCACCAATGATGTTGTTTTTTTTTTTGCTTTCTGTCCAGAAACTTGTAACGTTACTCGAATTATTAATGTACTCGATCCTATGTAAGTAATCTCAATTGTTTTTGTGCTCGTTCGTTTGAGCTGGATTATATATTCATTCTCACCTTTCTCAATTTGTTGAATCCTTGAAAACGTAAAAGTTTTTCGTTAAAGTTTTTCTCTTTTTTTTGTTTTTTTTGTTTTTTGTTTTTTTTTTTTGAAAACGGTTTCAGAATATTTTAAGAAATTTACCTTTGGTTGCGCCCTCAATGAAATATTCCATATCCAATCGGTACTTTTCCTTCTGGTTCGTCAACCTGCATAAAATTAAATCTTTATCACATAATTCAGGTATTTTATGACGCGCTTTAATCATAATATAATGAATAATGTAAGAAGGCTGCCGACTCAAAGGAGGAAGTGTTTGTGAAAGGAGTTCGTCGAATAGAGTTTTTCGGGTGAGAAAATGTTAAGATCCTTTGATTTGATTATGCGTTCATTTTAACTCAATTGCATAATACATAGAAATGTAATGATTTCTTCTTAATTTTTGTTTTTTTGTTGGTTTTTCGTTTTAGATATAGGTCGCAGGATTAAGTTTCTGATGGAACTAAATCCGAAACTTTGTTGCTACTTTCAGGCAATGAGTGTGAGAACACTATCAGTCAGTGTGCGAAAGAAATTTCCCGTGACTGGATTCCTTCTCCATAAAGGTAAGTTGATCCTGTGTCTTAGGTTTATAAAGTTTTAAGAAATTTCTGCACGAAACTCCTGAACACAGCTAATGGACTTGAGAATGTTTTGATGAAACAATAATCAGCCTATTTCAAACTTTTTTGACTTGCTACTGCGATTCAATTGAATTTACAAGTTCTTACGTTTTGCAAATTCATTGCTGGTGTCACATTCAGGCTGGTATTAAAACTGGCAAAAGTCCCTCCGACCTTCCACCGACCTTCTGCTATGGTGGTTAACCGAGTTAATTGGGTTAGTAATAACTCGGAAACTTGCCGGCTCTTTTTTGTTTCTCCTTTGTGTGTGTGTGTGTTCCTCTTTTATTATTTTTCCGTTTGGCCCGAACATATGTGCTGCTAAAGTGTGTATCGTATTATCCATTTCGTTGCGAGAAATCCCCAACCTGATGGATACAGCATCCGTATGTGCACGTCACATGTATACAAAACGAAGTCAGAGTACCTTAATAGCGCTATAAAGTGCAAAATTTATGCGAAATGCGCGGCAAAGTGTATTAAAATGGAGAAGTTCACATTTGAGGTAATATAAGAAAGCACCAAGAAAACGGATAAGTTTCATAAAATTTGAAGATTTTGTAAAACTGAAACAGTGAAACAAAATAACAAAAACGAAAACAAGAAGAAGAAAACCAAAAATTAAATAAAAACTAATAAAACATTTGTTTGTAAATTTAAATTTTCGCGTATTATTGCCGCACAACGATGGAAAAAAATTCAAAATGCAGATTAGACGTCATCACCAGAGCGGTACCACTTCGGTTTAAGTTCTTAATGAATGCAGCATCCAAGAAGTGTTGAGTACATTTATCATTCTTACATTGGGTGTCGGAAGAAATACTGCCAAACAGGATGACTCGGAACAGAGAAGTCTGCAGACTGCATAAAAATAAACATCAAAAAGGGTTGGCTGGCATTTTATCCTTATTCTGCAGTAAATATTAAATTTATATAGGAAGGTGCAAGAAAATTTACTTGCAACAATTTTTCTCTTTCTGATTTTATATTCTGTATTCCAGGACTGCTTTCAATATGGCGAAATATTTCTTTTATCTACAACTGAAAAATAACGAAATGTTTTCTCATTTTGATGGTTGCTGTCAAAACCGAAAGCTTTCGTTGAATACCTTTACTTCGAAAATCGACAACAAAAAAAAAAACTTATATAAATAAATGAATAAATAAATAAATAAAAAAGAACTAATTGAGAACCAATTAATGCGGCAGCAAAACGACACAATTCTCTACCCGAAATCAGGATACAAATATAGGCAAAATCTCTTTTCTACTAATATTATAAATGTGATAGACGATAGTCTGAATGTTTGTCCGTCAATCACGCCTAAACCCTTTGTTCGATATTTTTCATTTCATGTCCAAAGGTGATACTTATTCCAGCTTAGAACATATGCTACTATTTTTCGGCTTCAAAATGGCGAACCCGAAATGGCGACCGAAAATTTTAAATTTGAAGTCATTTCCATGAAAATGACTACTTAAGGGTTTCGACTGATGCTGATTTCAAATCGGTTGTCCGAATTTCGAAATTAAAGATGGCGGATCCAAAATGGCGGTTATAATTTCTCGATTTCAACGGATTTCAATGAAAACTAATAAAAGTGTTGCTATGAGGCTACCTATTTCGTAATCGTATATTATCAATATTTGTAAATCCAAGATGGCGGACACAATATGGCGAACAAAAATTTTAAACTTCAAGGGGTTCCTATGAAAATTAGTAGATAGGTATAAAAAGAATTTCACAATTGGATGCCCCCCCCCCCTTTCAAATTTTAAATTTTTATAGCAGATCCCAAATATGTACCTACACTCAAGATTAACTGTGTACTAATTTTCTTAAGAATCCCTTGAAATTCAAAAATTGGGAATGGGTCTACATATTGGACCCAGAATTATAAATTTTCAAAGTATGTATATTCCAAATTTGTGGTCTCAAAATTTCCCTAATTCCTTTTGTACTAATTTAAAATTTGTGATTGCCATGTTAGATCCGCCATCTTGAATTTACAACCTTAGGTAGATTTGAAATGAATGGTTTTGTTAGAAATAAAGAAACACGTGTATCAGGACCTTTTGAAATTCCACTCTTAAGGGTGGAAAAATGTTTTTATAAATAATATCAGTTATATATTATTTATTAAAACAAAAACTTTTTCCCTCTGCATTATTGGTTTTGTGCTACAGGGCGCGTCCTCGGATTGGGGATAGAGGAATAACCTACACTGTTTCCGGTTAACTGCGAATACAAAATAAGCAGTGACATAAGAAAATGCATGTCTACATTTTTAAATAGAAGAAGTATATTTTCCTACATCTACGGTATGTCGGTATCTCATAATTGGTGTAACCAATTACTTCCTTAAGTCCTTCCTAGTTGTTTATACATTTTTAATGCCAATTTTAGTAATTATATCGTTATATTAATTCTAAGACATTTATTTGAATTAATCAAATTATTTATAATTCTATGAATTTTGTAAGTACCTAATATCTATAAAAAAAACTCTAAAAAAGAAATTTATATTTTGATTAATATCTCCGCAGTCGACGACTTCCAGTCTTTGCTGTACTCATCCAGAGATCTTATAATTTATTACCTATATTAAATGAAGGGCCACCATTTTCTGCTGTAATAACCCTCCCCTTGAATATTTGAAATGGAACCAAAAGTTAATCCTATAACCTTAATAAGTTGATTCATTATCCTCACTTTTTAATCCATTGCCATTGCCTTAAGTAGATTTTGCTGCAAAATTTAAGAAAATTTCGCCGTCTAGAAAATTTCAACTGAAATTTCGTGTGAGCACTTGAAAAGTCAGAAACTATTGCCAAACTGTAGCATTGCAGATTTTCGGGAAAGGCAAATGAATACCGTCAAGTTTTCCAGAACGAATAACGCGAAATATAATGAGTAGTGGTGAACAGGAGTTTTCCTGAACTTTTAGTAAAATTTCTTCATTCTGCTAATTTATTTATAGTTATTTTTGTTTTTTTTTCTCTTATCCTGACCTGAGTTTGGGAATGGAACAGACACGGTAATAGAAAGAAAGGGAAAGATGACAGAAAAGTCAAGCTAACATATTTGGATTAAATACAATAAATCTGATGTCATTCTTTGGCCTTTTGTTACATAAATTTAAAACAATCACAAGGAGTTCGAACAACTTCATTTGTTTTAGATATGCGAAACAATAGCGTTCCAGGCCCAGTGACTAGTTCGGGTACGTGATGGAATTAATTGCATTTTAGCACAAATATGTAGTTTATATAATTAAAATTATCATAAGGCCACGAAAGGGAAGTAGAACAGTTTTCCGCTTTCCTCTTTGCTTCTTGGTTTTCTTCTAACACTTCAACTTTGTTAATTTATGCAAAACTCTTGAAGATTTTTTTCTCTGTTTTTTATTTTTATTTTGTTTTTGTTGTTGTTACTGTATTTTATTTTATTTTATTTGGAATTATGCGCGTTCCTGATACTTCCGCCGTTGAAATGTTTCATTAAAGCTTTTTGGACTTTGTAAGTACTTAAATGTAATTTTAAGTATGCGAGAGGGATTTTAGTAGTAACCCCTTTCTCTTCTCCATTCCCTTCTTTTGTTGTAAATTTTCCAACAGAAACAAATTTTTATCTAGCTGCAGCGTTAATTTGCATTTTTTACCTCAACTGAATTTTAAACTGAGAGTACGCTACACACTGCAGCGACTTTTCAATGCGGTTTTAAAATTCAAACAGGTACCGAAATATTTCCAAGGATATACGTATCTAAGAAAGTTAGGTACTGATCCAATTGTGGGTAGGGGAAAAAATGACTGGGTTCGCGGCGGGAAGGCGGTTTACTTGCATGTAATTAAAGCAAAAGTTGGTGAAAATGCATTTATTAGCTGTGCCCAACACCTAAACATCTGCCTCGTAGTTATTAATCCACGTACTAGTGAACCAGACGAGGGTTGAGGGAACGGCGGCCAGGCGAATGAAAGGACCATCTCCTTGAGCACAATTCACTGCAGATAAATGTGCTGCAACTTTCACTAGCATAAGTTCACTTGAAATTTGTTTGTATAGCAAATATTTTGAGATAGAAATTAATGCCAGAAAACAGTTGAAAGGGGATATCCTCAAGAAGGACTCAATCACCGTAATCTTTGCACGGCTGCTCACTTGAATTTCATCGTTTCAACGCTAATTCCATTATCCTTTTGTGAGATTTCCACTTACCATTTAACGTACATAACTGCACTGGATTCTCGTATTTATTTTAGTCCATAATCTCCGCTCTCAACTCTTGATAATCGCTTTTCAGATTCAATTGTCGGTGGAATACTAACAATTTTGTTAACCTTTGACTTTGTTTTAATTATTTATCGTATTTTGAATTTCAATTTCAATTAGCATAATTTCACTTGGTAAACATTGTAATTGAAAGATGATAAAGATAAGTCAAAAACGATTTCTTACTAATTTCTACAACATTTGGGAAACTAGTTATTAAAAATTCCACGAAAATTTACAAGTACCTACTTTACTATCATTTGTGTTCCATTGTACATATAATATTTTAAAATTCTTAAAAGAGTCCATTTTGGTTAAAAAACAACCGGAAATTTTCTATCATACAATATTACTGAAAATAATACTTTTAAAATTACACCAGGACATTCGTAACGTCCCGTACTGTATTTATTTACAGTGCCTTAGTAGAACTTTGGGAAACTGGACTATATTGTATGGAGTTCCAGCACAAATTTTTAGAACAGACAAAAAGTACAATAAAAAATCTGAATAAAACTGAAAATGTATAAAATAAAAGGAAATTCGTAAGAAAATACAAACATTATCATTTCGAGTATAGGACACATTAATTCAGAAATGTCTTTCATGTTTTCTAAGATAAAAACCAAATTGAAAGTTAACGGGTTTTTCCAACGATTTTTTTTTTTGGTTTTTTCGGAAATGCTTTAAAAAAATCAGTTCTTAGCTATAGAGGAAAAACTTTAACTGGAAACTCCAAGAAAAGAGTCTATCACTATTACCATCTGCTCACGTATTGATGCAAACGAAAAACCTTTTAGCGGGTACACAAGTTTTGATTTCAAATCCTGAAAATTTCTTTGTGCTTCAAAAAAAAAAAAAAAAAAAAAAAACACACACACACACAAACACAGAACTCTTGTTCAAAAAAGAAAAGTTTGACATTCCAAGAATTGTACTTAAAGAATTTTTACAAGAAAAACTTTTAAAAATAGCACATTCAGTGTGACAGGATCACTTTAAGTCCTGACTTCGGCATGAAACTTTCAATTTACTATAAAGTTTGACTTCAGACGATAAAAAAAAAATTGTTTTTTTTTTTTAAAAAATGGGTTAAAAATTGAATAAAACTAGTCTTTCTGTTAGTATTCTAACACCATTGATTGGACTTATCCGTTCTGCAATCCAACATGAAAATAATTGAATGCAATTTGCACCAGAAATTTTCATTTTAATTAATTACTCTTGAAGTGCATTTAGTAATTACAGCAGGAATTGAATTTATTTCCTCCCCCATAACCAACACCTATAAGCTGATTTTCCATTTGATTTAAGAAGATTTGTTTTAGTTAATTTCTGGACCAAAGGATCACTTATTTTTTCTGTTCCATCAAACACAGGCAAGAGAAATTGAAATTAACAAAACCACAACGAATTTTTAGTACAACTTTTGACACATAATTGATTTGATTATTTTGAAACAAAAACAAAAACAAAGAAATACAAAGCAAATTGAAAAAAATTGTGGTGGAACATGTTTTACTGGAATGAATGATAAGAAATATTAAGTGTTGGTGAAACCTTATTCATATACATAAAACCAGAGCATGTGGTTACACTTTTCATAACATAATAACGTGAGCAAAATGCATCTCGTCTGCCATACAGAAGATGTGCAAAAGGGGGAGTAAAAGTCATTAAATAATACTAAATTTGCAAAAGGTTTTGCCGTTAGTGCACGCGTCTGAATCATATCCAAGGAAATGAAATTGAATTCATGCACTACTCCTAAGATCCTGTATAATGATGTAACGTTGTTCAAAACTCATTCAATTCTACTTCATACTTTAGAAATTCACAAACATCCGCGAGTTAGAGGTAAAAAGTTCCTATTTTGGATTTAAGATTTATGGAGACACGATAATATTGTGTAATATTAATTCCGATTTATTAAAAATTACTGTCAACTCAAAAAATATTTTTTTTTAATACCTATATCCTTTTAACATTTTGTGAAAAAAATCCAAGAAGAAACTTTGACGTAAAACATTTTGAAAACTCGACTTTTTTTATTACTTATCCAACTTTTAGCCGTTTTATAAAATTTAACCATATAAACCTTCTAAATAACAATAATAATCAGATTAATTAATTTAAATTACGAATATATACGTGTGTCGTACGTGATTAAATTAAAAACAATCAGATAACATCGAAAATTCCATATTCGATTCCGCAAGGATAAAGCTTGGTATATTTTTTTGGATGTCCCTAATTATTTTAGGACGGTAATTGGTTTGAATTGTGTTCATAGGCATAAAATGTGTTTGTTGTAGATTTGTTTTTGGGGTAACCTACGTGTTCTATGTCTATCCCATCACCCAATCCGCTAAGCAAACACCAAAAAAAAAAAAAAAAAAAATAATAATAATAATAATTGAAACACACAAAAAACCTTAGCCACCGCAGCCTAATTCAAAACTTGCTAGCAGCAAACCTCGCAACGAAATTTTATTCACAATTTTCAGGATGTTACTAATTTGGTGTAAAGAGAGAAAATGTATCCCTGAATTGCCAACACACAATACTACAGCAGGACAATAGGATCTGCATTATTTGGCAAATTAAAAATTATCGAGCGTCCATTGTCTGTGCTTGGAACATGTTGGAAAGGCGCACTCACGGGAAAATTAAGTGTATGAATGTGTGTGCGAGATGGAGAATTAGCCCGAGAACCGATAGCCATGGGCTTGATAACACCTTTTATGATTGTGCAAGGATTTTGTTGTTAGCGTCCGAAATATAAGGGCTTGTTCGAAATCATTTCGGAACAGCTCAGCGTTTTACAGTGATCCTTCGCAGAGTATGTGGATGTGTTGAACATTTCGAAATTATGAGCAACCAAAATTAAAAATGAAGTCACATATTTATTCTGTACTCATATTAAAGTATTAAACAAAGAGTTAACATGTTTTTTCGATTTCGTTCTCGCTTGCATATCAGCCAAAATTACTCACTCTTATGTTAGATAGCTGCTATATTTGCGAAAACCAATGAGTTCCTAGCAAATTTGACTTTTAATAACTTTCAAAATTATATATTTGTTTTGAACAATCTTGGCCTTCCACATTTTAGGGTTTCCGTCGTGCTCCTTAATGGAAAAGTTTCTTCATTGAAATTCAATTAAAATCAGTGTTAATTTAATTTGCGATATAGTGCAAGCTTCAGTAGCGAGAAAAACAAAACCACCATCACAGAATATTTTTTTCGATTTATTGTATTACTTTAGTTTTTCGTTTACTTATTTTTCCATTATTTTAATTTGATTGGAACTGTTTGTGATGAGTAGTTGTGTTTTAGCAACCTTTGGACTTTACTTTGTTAAAACTTTTAGACTTTGTTAAATATTTTTCTAAAAATTATTTGCAAGCAAAGCAAAAGTTAGTAAATATTTTTTATACTAATTAATTAGTTTCTTTAACACTGCTTTCGCGGGGGAAAATAAGCATTTAATACACTGCCAATTTTGTATTATATGGCAACTTTATAAATGATTTTTTCGATTTCGCTCAATTTTTACGTCGATTTTACAAATTTAACATTGTGCCTTTCTTCCTAATTTAAATCCATTTACCTAAGTGCTAGACAGACAGACAAATAGACAGACGCATAGATGCACGAATAATTTTAAAACGATATTTTTCATGTCTAAATTACTGTCAACTTGTGTTGGCAACTTAGACTTAATAAAGTCTATATCCAAAATAAAAAAAAAATTTCACATAAAAAGCAAAATTGTCTTAACAGAAATGAGTAATGGAAATTTACAATTCAAAAAGGAAAAGGATCTACAATTTATAAAAATAATTGTTTAGCTTAAACTATTGAGTGAATGAAAAACAATGATTTTTTTAAACACCTTCCAAACTAAAAAATTTTCGAAATTTTTGATCGAATAAATGTAACTCAATAACCTTTGATGTAAATAAAACACTCAATAAAGACATGTTTCAAATAACCAATTTAAGCGATCAAGACTGAAAATCATGTGATTTAAATCGACTGAAAATCTTTGCTACGAAAATATCTGTAAATCTTCAAAGCTTTACGAAAGAGGATAATAAAACGACAGATCGAACTTTTGACAAATGACGAATGCCTTTCAATTTTACGATTTATTGAAGAAAAGCGGATTATTTCTTAACATACACATTACAGATTAAAGTATCCCTTATACTGGAATATACCTTTGGGAATGAACGAGCTATTTTCGATACGTATGCGGCAACATTTTCACTGATATGGCGAATATGATTTTGGCAAATGTTACGTCTGTGTGTATCCGGTGAATGTTATTAGAGAAGTAAAGGCATCAAAGGGAATCGTTAGGGATCTGCGAAGCAGTAGCAACTTTTTGTCTTTTAAATTATAAAACTGACTTTGAAAAATGTACGTTCAAAGGAGACAAGCAGCAAGAAATATGAAAATTGGAAGTCGAAAAGGATGTCGCAAAATCCTGAAATATGCAAAATGTATTTTTCATTTTATTTTTCTGTAGATTTCGTTGTTTTTTTTTTGCTGCTCGGATATGTTCAGTTGTGCTTTTTGCAAATGCAGTAATTACACGAACATTATTTCCGGTCTGGATTATCATCATAATTTCATGGAAATTGTAGAAACAAAATAAACATATCAGGATACACTAATTGTGTTTATTTTAACCAAACCGTAAATAGGATTTTCAAAATAAAATAGAACAGAAATTCTGGTCATTGTACAGAAAATGCACGCAAGAACAAATAAGTTGTTATGCAATTTCCATAATGAGGCAATAAAGCGCGGATATCGTCTTTGAAAATCAGCAACACCCGAATGGCGGTGATCCGCAATTAGGGCACAATTAATCGATAATCACATCTAAGCAAAAATCTAAATAAGTGTAGACATAAATTCCAATTGAAATTAATTCGAGAAATTTCAACATTAATCAAGGGCTCAAGCCTAATAGAACGATAAGGATTTTTGGTTGTGTGCGCGAATCGCGAATAACTGTGACAAATTTATGAACATGCGAATTAGAACGGCACGGAGCAATTATTGCGTTACCGACGAAAATTTACTGAATATGAGGAAAAACACTGACAGCAGAACATCGCTGAACTCACGGGATCCTGCTATGGACGAAGTTATCACATGTCCGGACACTGGAATCGTTTATCATTCCGTACTTCGTCAAATACTACAATACAAAGCAACAGAGATATTAAAACCCAAATTAAAATCCAGCTCCGATTGTATTTTGTTTTATGAAGGAGGGAGAAAGAAATGCCCAGCCACGGAACATCACATTCTGTCCAACCAGTACTCATTATCTTTGGATCTTTATGCATGGAGAGACCGCATTCATGTAGATGTGATACAGATAATTTCTTTGGCGTTTCCAATGGTTGAGCAGCTTCAAATGAAGAAGCCTCCGCAGATAGCATGTGATGCGGCATCATGGAATTTGGCTGCTATTGCTAATCACATTATAGACTCTCAACTGGGTCCGATGGCAGTCCAGCTGGCAATAAATCAGCCACAGGATTAGGGAACGGGTGGTCAGGACTTCAGGAGCTGTTGGCTTACTTCAATCTGTATCCAACCGTTCTAACTGAATTTCAATGCTGCAACTGAACGATACCTTTTCGTCCTTAAAATGTTGGCAATGCTGATACGATTTACTATTTGATTGAGCAAACGCACGACTTGTACTAATAAGCATCGTTGAAATTAATTCCGAATATTTCCAGTTGGCAAGGAAGTGTTTGATAGATGTTCTATACGTTTCCGGTGTCGGCCACCATTAAACACATGATCGCATGTCCTTAAGCTCGACCAGGCGGAAAAGGCATCCTGTAGAACTACTGTGGTGGATCGTTTCGTTTCGCTTGGTTTTCTGCTGGTTAATTCGGTGTCATTCAGCGTAAATCTTCGAAGACAACTATCAACCACAGGAAAACTTGCTCATCCATAGCAAAGTATGTGAGGATTCTCTTAAAAAAAAGGAATAAAAAAAACATGATTTAACAACATATCAAGTTGAATGTTGAATGACATACTTAATCAAGCCTTTGAAAAAAAAAGTCCGAGTAGTCTAGTCTATCTTCTGGAACAGAACAAATTGTCTGTTATTCGCTTTGTTGGCTCTATTGTGACTTGCAGTTCACATTGTAATATTGAAAACGATTGCAAAAACTATACATTTCATCTGTAGAAGAACATAGACTATAGACTAAAGACATACATTATGGAACAACGGTAAGTAACTCGTATATTTAAGAACCACAGAAGTACGATTTAAATATGTATTATTGACTTTTTAACGAAACCATTTTGCGGAAAATTTTTGTCTTAGCTCTTAAAAATTTCGGTCTAGTAAAAGTGAGCTGAATCTTTATTGGGAAAGAACCGTCCAAACTGAAGGACATTTTCTTGTCTCTTGAACTTTTGAATTTATGTGCGACTTTTAAAATTAAAATTGATTTGGGCAAATGTTGGAAAAAAAATTTAATACCTTAAACAATTCGAAATTTTGTGTTTTTAGTTTTATTTACCTACCTAAAATACTTTTATGGGATGATTGCTGATATGTCAATAAATCTCTTGTGGCTAATGTTTCCGGGATCCCATAATTTTTCAATAAATAAAAAGGTTCGTAATGGATCTCGCCTCGCACTGAATAGAAAGAAAATATAGTTGTTGTTGTGAGACCCAAATCCAGAGAAACACCGACTTCACCAATGGGGGATCCGCCTCTAACTACACTTTATTTACATAAAAAACTAAATCTTGTGCAAAACTGGTCCCAGACAAAAGTCAGTATTCTATGGAAAATATTTCTTTTTTCAGGAGTCCTAAATTGCAAACTAGAAAATTCAGAGAAAAGTTTTTTGGAATTTTTTATGGTGAACGTTGATTTTTACGTGTACTTTGCCTTCCGGTCTCCTGTGGGCCGTTTGTGAAGACATATGAGACAAAGGAACATTAAGCAAAATAAGACGTCTCAAGGATTCTCGATGTTGCTCTGCCCACGTAGGAAAACGTTGAACGATTTTTATTTTAAATCGATTTTATTTTTCTTAATTGTTTTCATCGTCGTTCTGTCCTTCACAGTGGTATTTCAATCGAAGTATCCTGGTAAGCAGTAACTATTCCGCAACTTTCAAAAAGAAAAAAAAAACTAAAGAAATAACATAAAAATAAAATATATAAAACTTTCTCAGAATTTTCTTTTGATACGAAAGCAAACAGGACTCAAACTGGTAACCTCACGGCTAAAGGGATGCAATTAAAGGATTATGTGAACTTGTTCGTTCTTTTATTTAATTACTCGAGTTGCAAGGAATCGTCGCGAATTTTCTTGCAATCATTTTCTCTTTTGTTCGAGAAGCGCGGAAAATCGAAAACCCAATTAAGTCCTTTTCTAACATTCTGCGGTAATAGTTCTGGGGATTGAATTCGCTTCTGAACTTATAGTTACAAGATAAATGTTAGCCGCGTAATATCTCGCAAGGATTTCAAATTTCAATTACAGCATTTTTGTAATTTTTCTTTCTTCTTTCAATTTAAAAGAAAAAAATTCTCACGATACTTTCTGGTATTAAATTTAGCAGTAAGACTAATTCTTTTCTTAAGCTCAGAAGACAATCTTCCACATTTCTCATTATCTTCTTATTCAATAATATCAATAACAATTACTGTTTTACAGAGATTTTCATAAATTTACTGACATCTAAAGATAGGAAACAAAATTTCTTATATAATTATTAATGAAATTGAAATGAACAAAAAAAGCGAACAGCAAGAAGAAAGGTCTATCAGGAAAATATAAAATTTGAAATATTTTGGGTATTCTCTTGTAACTGTAAGTCATTGAATTCCTCAGATTTTCAGAATTTTAACAACAAACTCTTATTGGAACTTGACCACTTTGCCACGTGTGGAAATATATCCATTTTGTTTTTTAAATAATTCACAATTCTGACAAACCATTTTAGAATTTTGGGTATGACGCATTTTGAGCGCATACTTATCAGCGGAAATATTTCAGTATTTAAATCAATAAATTTAATAAATATGACAAAGTATATGTAAATATTATACGGAGGATATCTGGTACTGTTACCGCAAACCACAACTGCCACTGGATCCGCAATTATATGTGATCTACTTTTAGAAACACACACTTACACAGAGAACATGTCAGTATATGACTGGACCTGAATTTTCAAATGATTGACAAACAATTCAGGGATATTTGTAAAATCTACGGCATGCCGAGGGCAGCCAAATGAAGAGTTGGGACCCATTAATCAGAACTCAACTACAAATCGGAATTGTTCTGAGTAATGCCTTATTTGCTCCAATAACAATTATTCCAGCATTCATGTCGGCAGCAGATCCAGAGGAAATACCAGAAACAAAAACATTTGGAAAAAGTTCGGATCATGAATGCGGAGATGTATATGTTTTAATATTTTCTAAATTGCTGTTCATGCATCCAAAGGCATCCACACGTCCAGCAAAACTTTTATGTTTTTGCTTCCTCGAGTTTTTGGGCGGTTTTATTTTTTTTTTTATATATATACATTTTTTTGCTCTCATTCCGCCGGATAAGTTATCCTTTGCTTCCGGTTATCCCATAGTCATTGCGATATTTTCAACATCTCAGAAAAGGGGGAGAGAGAGCAGCTTTGTTATTTTTGTAAAAGAGTTCTTGAAAAGAAAACTTTTTCTCAATTGATAGTCGAAACGGTTAGAAGAAGTGCAACTAGACAGGACACGAAATCAATGGGACGCCCTGAGTTTTATGTTCATCCAGTTGCAAAGCCATTGCAATCTTCTATCTCGTATCAATTCAACGTTTCTTTTTAAGAAAAAGCCGGCTTTTTTTTCAAATGGAAAAGTTATATTCAACTCCACTAGTATTGTTCAAATCTTTTGCTGTATAGATTGAAAATGAATTGCAAAATTTCACACCAAAGTGGACATTTTTCATTCTCGTACTATTCACTATGAAAAGAGACAAAATAAAAGAAATAACACAAGGGTGAAGAAAGTCAATAGTAAAAGTTTTATCAGGTCACATAAAGGAAAGAAATTAAAAAGTCAGATTTCGCTAGAGTGACTTTTATTTTAGTCATCCGGAATATTTCGCGGTGTGAAACACAAAGTTCCGTATTAGTGACAAGGATATATCGACTGGAAAAGTTTTAAATATCAAATGAAAGAAGCCTGGAAGGTGGAAGGAAATGAATTTTTCAAGGATCTGATAAAGGACCTTTGGCTCACCATTTCGATTCCATGTCGAACACAAAATATACTATTTTATATGATTTTCCGTTGGCCAGCAGAATCCTTGCATTGCATCTGTATGCATATGCAATATGCATGAATCATATTTTCAGAAACAAGAGCATGAAGGACTAGCGCGCGCTACCCCTTATCCCCCGTATCAATCGTATCAGAGTGGAACCAATTAAGACGTATTGTCTAGTAGGCTTATGGCTTGAGATATGGTTCTTTTATGGAGAACAGGTGCTTTTATTTAAAATTCGAATAAGGGATGCAAAAATTTCATATATGGAATTTATGTAAACAAATTTTCAAAGTAGAATCCTTTCTTATTCGCAATCGAAAGGCTCAACAACAGAAGATATCCTGAACATATCCCTTTTCGGGATTGTTGCAATGTAGTTATTATAACTATTGCTCCGATACCAAAACCATTTTCATACCCAGCGGCTGTTTTGCCCGTAGAAAACAACAACTGCTCCAATTTTTGCTTGTTCTTGTTTTATTTGTTTTTTTTTTATACCTATGTATATATGATTCATTTCCAGGTCGTACAAAATGCAGAATCGATGGGTTCTATGAAGCGACCATCGAACTGAAGCGTTAAATGAATGTACTATCGTGGTGGTTGGTGGATTAGGAAAGGCCGGGGGATGTTACGGTATTTATAGATTAAAGTAGCATACGTGGGCAGTTTGCTTAAATGTTAATTTATTTGTGGAGTAAACTCGAATAAATCGTGGATTCAGAAAGGGACGAGGGGGATTCTGTGGACAAATAATAGTTATTCATGACAACATCAGTAAAGAGCCACAAATTATGTTTGGTGAACGATGATGTTTTTAATACACATATTTGGCAACACAATCCGTGTCATAATAAAACAATAATATTTTGGTCAATGAAATTAGTTCACTTTTATAAATTTTTGTTTTATTTTCTAACATTTGTGTGCGCACATGAGATTATTATTGAATTGCTTAAATTTTTGTTATTGGATATACATAATATTATGCTACTACATATGAGTAAACAAAATGGACATTTTGCCATCACTACTAATGGACATTTTGCAATCTCTACTAAACGTGAAAGTCTGAATGTTTGTCCGGCAATCACGCCTACGCCCTTGTTTTGATATTTTTGATTTTTTGTGCAAAGTTAATACTTGTTCCAACTTAAAACGTAGGCTACTTTTTTTCAGTTTCAAAATGGCAGACCCAGGGTTTTGGGGGGTGCTGATTAGAAATCGGTTATCCAAATTTCGAAATTAAAGATGGCGGATCTAAAATGGCGATTAAAATTTCTCGATTTCAACGGATTTTAATGAAAACTAATACAATTGCTGTTATGAGGTCACCTATTTCGAATGTTATCAATATTTGGGAATGAAAGATGGCGGACACAATATTTTCAATTGGCTACCAACACTGTAATGGGGATTTTGCGAATATATTATGAATTTGAAAAGATTTCCATAGAAAATTGCTTCAAAGTATTGGGACTGATTTCAAATTTTCTGTCCAAATTTAGAAATTAAAGATGGCTAATTCAAAATGACCATCAAAATTTCTCAAATCTAAGAGATTGTATAATAATTAAAATTAGTACAAAACATACATTGAGGCTACTGATTTCGAATCAAAAATTTAAATTTGAAAGCTCATGTTGTCTGATGAAAACCTTTCAGAAATATCTAATTCATAATTAGTTACGATACGCCATCGGATGACACCAGGTAATTCATCTATATATCGGTATTTTTTAATCAGGATATCCAGCAGATTTCTCTATGATATTCCTCGAACCCGGTGAAACCGGGTAACCTGCTATCTATATACAAAGGAATCTTTTTGAAATCACTATTAAAAGAAAACTATGAGTGTAAAATAGGAGATGAAAGTTTGTATGGAAATTCGACATTTCTTCAACGTAAAAAATCGGTATTTGGCCTTTTGTTAGTAATAAAGACACACGTATATCAAGATTTTTTGAAATTCCACCTCTAAGGGAGTAAAATAAGGAATGAAAATTTGAATGAAAATCCGCCATTTTTGAAGTAATACTTCATAAAAATTCGTATATCGCCTTTTTGGTTAGAAGAAAAGCTCAATGAGAACTACCAACTTCTATCGTAATTCAACCCCTCAAAACCACCCTTTACTGAACTAAACTCACTGTACGGGAAACGATTCTATATATATACGTCGCGTTTGGGGGAGTTGTAAATTCAAAATGTAATATGATGTACAGCACGTTATATTATGATTTTCCTGCTATTAAGTAATGAAGACAAGATACCCTAAAGGGGAATTGAAACAATATTTAGGTATAATAACATTATAAGATCGGCGATATAGTAACACATTTAATGAAATGTTTTTAAGAATTTGTTAAAATAAGTAATTGGTATTGATATATGATACAACAAAATATACGCTCGCAATGTACAAACCGATGCGAATGATATTCCTTTTTGCGTGTGAGTTTCCAGAGAAATGATTAATTTATAAAAATTCTGACAGAATGCTTCGTTAACAAATTGTAATTCAAATAAACAAGTCTAATTTTACAAATGAATCGGTGAAATCAAAAATCACATGAGTCACGATTCCCAAATTTTTCTTCTATTTTGCTATCTGTGTAGAGCGTGTTTGGCGCATGAGTCGACAATAGTTTTTGGAGGGTTGTGGAAGTCGCTTATAGTCGCTTTTTTAATCTATATTAATAATAAAAATTTTTTTTTTTTTTTTTTTTTTGTTAAATTTACCCTAAATCTCACTTTTTGATTATTTTACATTTTTTGTTTCTAGTTGTATTGTCAAATAATTATTTATTTATAAAATACATCAACGGTTAATTCGTGCAATGCAAATCTCAAACAAAAAGTTATAGCAATTTGAAAGTGAGACTTAGAGTAAACTAAACAAAAAAAAAACAAAAAGAGATTTATTATTAATATAGATTAATATACATAGGTATTATAGATAAATTGATAATTTATTATTATTATTATAAGCCACCCCATTCGAAATATTAAAAAATCACCATTCAAAATATTTTAATACGTAACTTAAAACAGAATGATAATATTCCTAATTTTTGATAACTTTAATGCTTGTGTTTACTCCATTTGAAAGCAAAATACTCATGTGGTTTCTGATGTCACAGATTCAAATGTAGAATAACTAAAATCTAATGCAGTGATAAATAATAATTGTCCCGTTTTAAATAATTTATCGGTAAAAGGTTGGTGTATGAAAAAAAAAAACCAATTCACAAGAGCCTTTATTGAAAATTTTCTGCTTTTTCAACAATCAAAACTTTTCCAAATGAATTTAAAAAATAAAAATCAGTTTGTGGAAAATTAAATGTAAGCATTTTCGACTCAAGCATATCTAATAGAATTTTCCTAAATGAAATTTTCTAGTATATTAAGGTAATGGAATCGAGGGAACACAAACCTTTGTCATGACGAAGGGGTTTTCTGTTTTTTGCTGAAGTCTGTTGTGGGTTTTATTCTTTATCTTTTTGTCTTTTTTCTCGGTTTTTTGTTTTGAGAGGAGTTATCCGGTCACCAATCAGGAACTGATGTGAATCTTGTTTATGTGAGAAAGATTACACCTGAACTATGACTTATGCGACTTATCGTTTTGTGTATGTGTATGTGTCTGTTGTGTGTGTGTCGATACTTTTTCCAAACACTAAATCGCTTCCGGCAATATCCGCCAAAGTCCTTAATATTTGGCGAACTACACCGGAAATCCAATTTTGTAGCCATTCTAACGCAGCTCCAGTCTCCACAACAGAAAGGGTTGAACATGTCCATTGACCAGGTTTATACCTCGATATAATATCTGGGGGTTTTAAAGTTTAATTGCTAACCTGGAAACAGTGAAATTTCTCTCTGGCTTATTAAGGACATATGTTTACTTCCTCCTATTGATACAAAAAATTTTTTTTGTTTCCTAATATTCCCAGGAAGCCCATGCCGCCACCTTAGTCTGCTTCACACTGTAGTACTGTTTTCCGTGGAACAATGTTGCGGAAAACAAAACAATGTTCCGTTTTACCAGAGTTCAGGGTATCCCTCCTGAGGATATTAAATCTATACACTTCGACTTTATGCCACTGGATTGTGCCACAGACAACATCCAGTAGTGTAAGTATATTTGTAGGGGTGGATTTTTCGTTAGATGTGTGCACTGGATGGGTCGGCAAATTGGCAATGGAGGATTTTCGCAAAACGACGGATAGTGAAGGGTAGGGAGAAGGGGGGGAACTGAGCAAAATTCAAGTAGAGACCAAAGGTTCAACACGGGTTAAAGCGAATATTTATAACATAATTTTGCCCGAACAGAACAACAAGAGCACCTGGTCGATGCCGGTGGGGATGAACAGAAGTTTTGCGACCATTTCTTTTTGGTTCAGCTCTAAACGAATCATGGGTCTGATGGCACTATAGAAAATTATACGCCTGCAATAAGTAATTTGACGTTATGTTTTAAATTCGTTTAAATAGCCCTTCTGTTGCCCGCATCCCTTGTGTCCCCCACCATTCTATTAACGGCTGGCTTTTTAGTCGTTCCCGATTTTGCAGAGTACACCAAAAGGGACGCAGGGAGGTGGGGTAAAACTGGTGGATATTAGCATTATGTGCGGTAAAATTGTCGTATTTGATAAACCAAATTAAATCGTATATTTTGCATTTATTTTAGTCCTGCAAAGGTACTTACAGAACTCGTCCTGCGACTTTATCCACATTTATTTAAGAGGTGGATCTTTTCTGTGCGTGGTTTATGAATATTTCCTTTTCCACAGTATGAAAGATTTGCGGTGAAAGGCTGAGATTAAATTGTTTGGAATGTTAACAATTAATGCAAAATGGCAATTTGACCTGAATGATTATGTAAAGGGTTTTATATCTGTGTTTACCATTTTGGTGAATGTACTGTACGAATATACTCGAATGTTCTCGGTATTTTTGTTGAGAAACAATTATTACAGAATTTAATGACGGATAATTTCCTTGGGAAGCAAACCACCGAAAGTAACACAATTTTAATATATTTATTATGATGCAATTAGAATTAATTTAACAAGAATGACTTTACATTAAAGGTTTTAGAATTCTGGCTTTATTGAATCAATTAATAAAGTGGGGAATATAATCATTAAATTGTTTGTTAATGGAGGATGGAAACGAAAATGGATTTAACTGCAATTTCAACCCTTTCCAATTTAATTTATTTCTTAAATGGTTCCAAAGTCTAGAGATCGACTTTTAAGCAGTTCGCTTTTTTAATGTTTTAGCGTAAGATTTCTTAATTTTTTATTGAAAAATATTCACGAACATTTTAAACAGTTTGCATTTGATGGTGCTACATAAAAATTAACGAATTTTTGGTGTGTTTTCTTAGTTTGTTCAGGGTTCTAAAATAATCATAGATATTATTATCAAATGAAAAATAAATTTTATTTTATATGGCGAAATAGATGCCATTGAAGAGCTAAACATATGACAAGAGTTGTTATATGCAACAAGTGCAAAAAGTAGGTATATGTAGGTACATACGTAGTTGGGTTAAGTATATCCTTTTCGCCTCTGGATTAATGACGCGTACAATTTAACTATGTCAAGTAAAGCATTACTCCGACATCTTGTTCGCGCTATAACTAAAACAACTTGTTTTGTACTTTTTAGTTCACTTTTTGTAACCGCAGTCGTGTTTTTTAATTTTTTAAATTATTTAATTTTTTTTTCCTTTTTCAGAGAATTTTTTTCAAATCCTCAGGACGTGAAATGATCAATATTTGGCTTGTGATTATGATAATTGGATGCTCGTGGAACTTCCAGCCATTAGAATCACTAGTATCATGTCCATCCGAGTGCATTTGCCTGTCCCAGACTCAAGTAAGTACCATTAATTTGAACATTTCTAGTTTCTAATGTTACTCAACAGAAATTAATTTACCATTTACAAAATTAATTTTCTACATAGGTGCTCTGTAATACCGGCGGCCTGGATCAAATCCCATTAAGGCTTCTACCACCGACTGTTGAGAATTTGGCGCTAACGAAAAACAATTTTCCAGTTATAAAGTCTGATGCATTTGCTGGCCTGCGAGCCTTGAAAAAACTTTCGCTCGACGGTAACAACATAACAAAAATAAAACAATTCGCGTTCCGAGGTTTGCCTAGATTGAGGGACCTCTCCATTCAATATACACCATTACAGACGGTCGCGCAATTTGCCTTCGCTGGACTACAGAATCTATCAACAATTCTACTGAGCCATAATCAAATCGTTCGTATAGAAGGAAATGCATTTGCGGGCACCTCGAACGTTAAATTAATTCTGCTCTCGAACAATCCGATGGTACGAATTGAAACATCTGCGTTTTCTGGTCTTACGAACGTGGAACACCTAATACTCCCCTCGGGAATTAGATCAATAGAGGCAGATGCATTCTATGGCATGGACACTGTTGGTCTACTGAAACTGGCGTACATGGATCTCAAAGAGTTAAAACCGTACACATTCCGTGGACTAACAAACGTTTTACTACTGACGCTACAGGAGTCTGACCTCGGAGTAATATGTGCAAATGCGTTCTATGGACTGAATCAAATCGAAAATTTACAGATACTCAATAACAAAATAGACGCCATTGAAGAGCTTAACATAACCTACACACAGCAGATAAAACACCTGAAATTCCATGGAAATCACCTGCTGGAAACTCCAGATCCCAATTCAATAATACTCGATGGAGTTGAAAACCTCTCAGTCGTTAACAACCACTTCCCGTGCGGATGCCATATTCACACCCTATTGGAGAGTCCGTTAGCGAATGGTACATATCAGCAGGGTGATTTTTTATCCAAGAATTTCTGCATCTCACCGCTAGAAGTTAACGGAAGACCTATGAGTGACTTGGATTTACTCGCCATCGGTAGATGTCAGGAGCAGGTGACAAGAGAGAATTTAGAGGCATCCGCCTCAGTTACACTTCAAATGCATGCAATTTCACTAAAGTCAATTTATTTAAAATTCCCATTTGTAACTTTATTTATACTTTTGTCGGAATGGTGGTGGTGGATATGGGTACCTGGCAGACAGCTGAGCTGAGCTTCAGTTAAGTTATCGCGAGCAACTGATCAGGGTAAGGGGGCGATCACCAAAATATAGAGATCGACACAACCAATCCGCACCTGAGAATTGGGGATTCCCCTTTGTACTGTTCCGAATATTTTATTGTGCAGCTATAAACAGAAATAGAAATTCCAACTTATATTTTAGTCCTGTCGCTCGAAATTTAATGCGGGCCACCGGGAATCCTCCTAATGGAAATGTGAATTGCAAATAAAAATAAAATCAATACGCGACAAGCCATGAATACCGCAAACATATATTATATAAGTAAATATGTTTAAGGGAAGCCGAAACACTATGAGACGGTTGGAAATTTTACAAAAATTTTTTACTTATTCAGGTGCATTTGTGTTCGAAATACAATAACATGATATTTTCGGAAATTGGATGTTAGAGTTTTTAGATGATGAAAAGAACACAATTTGAAAATGCTTACACTTGAGTTTCTGTTATGCTTTCATTTTATTTTAAAAATTGAAGAATAATTATTCAAAAAACTTAAAAATGTATTTATAAATGTATCTTTTTTAATTAATTTTATAAACCGTACTTTGGCAAAAATACGACATTTTGAACTTTCTAAAAGTTTGAGGTATTTGCAAGATCGAATCATATGTACATTGTACATTGTGCAGCGTTCTGTCCAAAAAGTACCGGCTACTGTAAACAAAATGGTTGACACTTTACCTCTATTTCTGGCGCATTTTACCATCTTACAGAAAAAAAATAGTAAAAAGCGTATAGGTAGGAAATATCAGGTTGAGTAAAAAGTTTTCCGCTAAAGAGAGATACTCTCACACCTGCAGCTGTAATTTCTGTGGTTGCTAGTCTTTCCACAAACGGGTTTTGGCTGACACTTGGTACTGCAGGAGTGTATAATTTTTTTTGTTAAAAATTTATTATCTTGCGCTTCAAAAACGTTTCTTATGATATAGTCAAAGTTTGGTTTCGGAAGTTTAAAGCTGGAAGTTTCGACATTGAAGATGAACCATGCTCTGGCCGTCGCGTCCTATTAAAGTTGATTGTGAGCAGCTAAAGGACATTTTTAAGCAAGACAGAAATATTTCAATGCAAACGTTATAACGTTATCGCATAATGTTAATTGCCAAAAAACAATAGTTAATTGTTTGAAACGCATAAATCCGCTGGGTGCCTCACGAAGAAGACAAATGCAAAAGAAAAGCGGCCTGTTTGACCGATGAACGGCTGGAGGCCGGCCGTACGAGTTGGGAGTGGGATTCGACCCAACATCCCTCATACAGCCCAGATATGGCCCCTTCGGATTTCTATCTGTTTTTGCATTTGCAGCAGCATTTTGATGGGTCAATCTTCAATTGAAATGAGGAGGTTAAAAATGAGGTCAATCTCTTTCTGAACTCGCCCACACCACAGTTCTTCGCAGTAAGTATAGAAAAGTTGTCAAAACGTTGACAGACGATTGTAGATTGGACCGAAGATTCCTATGCTCACTAGCTTAGTTGTTTTCGTATGCAATTTTAATTTTAAATTAAAAAATTTTTGATGAAAAACTTTTTATTCAACCTGATATATATATTTTTTTTTACTTTCAATTTTCATTTAATTTTTATTAAATCTCGAAAAATTGAGAAAATACAAGTGTTTTTTTCGGACTTTTTCTGCTTTGCTTAGATTAATAATTTTTTTCAAGAGTCGTATAAGTGCAGATCAAAAGGGGAATTTTAAAATAAATAAATATCAAATGTACAATGTGTCATTCCGATAGTAGAGTAGAAAAATCTTATTGCAATGGGCATGAATATAACTAAGAATCTAAATAGCTTTAAGAATATTATTAAAAATATAATAATATAAATAATAAGAAGAATGCGAGCATAAATTATATAAAATTTTCGAAAAATTCAAAAAATTAAAACTAATGAAAGAGTTAATTTAACTTTTTTTTATATTAATTGGAAATCACAATATGAAAATTAATACAAAATAAAAAAAAGGCCGTAAACAATCGCAATCAGCAATAATATATCTTAAAGGCGACAAATAAAAGCATATTTTAAAAAATACGACGTATAAAATAGAAAATTTAAAATTATATGAATATATGAATGTCTTAATAAAATTCATCCTAATATTGCTTTTAACAGTGAATACATGTAAGCGAATCCGAGCTACCTAAGCGTACGAGCAGTCTTCGGAAACAGGTAATGTTTTCCTGAAGTCATTAAAAAGTAATCGTCCTGTAAAATTTGTTGATGTTGATTTAACTTCTCTTCTGACCTGCACTTAGTATTAAGCTGTTAGGATAAACTTTTTGATATATTGTTTTAATGAAAATTTGAGCGATTTTGTTGCTTTAACTTTTTCCAAATTATCTTATTACATTTAGTAAAGTGCTTTTTACTTTATTGTCTTTGTTTTTAGGTACAAAACTTTTCTTGTTTATTGTATTACTTTTATTTTATTTAAAATCCTCCATAATCTGTCAAGGTCAAGGTTTTTTGTATGAATTTTTCTCCAATACTGTCGGGTGTATTTTACACGGTGAAAATGTATTTTAGAAAATCATGGGAAACTATAAGGAATGATTTTCAAATATTTTAAAACAAATCTAGCTATAAGTAAAATATAAAATGAAATTAAATTTAAAATTAACTTTTCTTTAGCTTAATTCATTATATTGGATTAAAAAGTAACATTTTTATCAGTTTTGATAAGTATTATTGTTTCTACGCGATATCGGCTGAAAAAATTGATTTCACTACAGCAGTGTGCAGTTTGTTCAATGCAGTGTTTATTTATTTATTATTTATTTATTTATTTATTTATTTTATTTTTTGTTCAATGCAGTGTTGCTAACTTTTCAAACATATTGATTTTTGATTACACGAGCGCGGTCAATTTTTGTTGTATTTTTACTTAAATTATTTAAAAATGTCAACACAAAGAAAATGTGTTTCAGCGATCAATAAAACATATTAAGTTCGAGGTTAAAGTTCTCTTACTGATACAGGGGAAAGCGAAGACTTCTAGCCTCCAAAAATTATTAAAATCATTTGCAGCAGTTATTACAAGCATTATTCATTCAAAAAATGATCTGCGAATTTCTTGACAATTTTCAATTGACTTTTGTTTAGGTAAAATCGACAGAACTATCAGTAAAAAGTGTCAGGAACTGTAGAACTCATGTGCATGCGTAGAAAACTCACTTTTATTTTTGATCTGCTGGAAAATGATCTGCTAAGTTCCCGAACATGTAAATAATTTGGTAGGTTGGCGTGGAAAATTATTGGGTGGATTCGAGTGCCACGGAGGCACGGACTCGTACAAAATGGCGTCACTGGTTTCGTCTACCAGAACAATCCGCGGAAGGTAGACTGTCACTATTGCACCTTTACTATCATTCATTTCTATGCATCTTCCCATATATTCCTGAATCCTTTATTAATTCAAGTTTTACATAAAAATGTGTGATCTTACAGAAGAATATTGCATAAAACATGGTCTAAAAATATTTTGAAATTTAAATCTACATATTTCGATTAAAAACAAATCGCACAAATTCGAAATTGCATTAAAATGATCTGCAAGAAACTATACCTGACTATATTTGACAAATGCAAACATAAAGAAAAATAAAAGGAACTAAATAAAAAACTTTTGCCAATTAATAAATAGAGAGCATTATCTATTATCCATTATACAATGCACGTCAATTTTTTTTATATCAATTATTTAAACGATTTAAAATTTTCGAAACAGCTACGTATTGTAGACAAATTGAAAAATTTCCAACCCCTGCAATATTTTGATGAATTTAACTGAAAACAAATCTTATATATATTTAAAAATATTTTGTAATGCTATAAAATATCTTGAAATGTCAATTTGAACTTATTGCATACCAGTACATATAGTAAGCTAATAGCGTCCGTTACCATTAGTAAGTTTTAGACTAAATAATATACAATGAAATACCGAAAAATAATTAGCGTAAAGTAGGTGTTTCACACCTGCCGATTGTGATGCTTCAAAACTATATACTATACTGTAAATCTGATACTGAATAAAATACGAAAAAAAAGTAATAAAAAAAATAAATTGAAAAATAAACGTGTTACTGGTTATACTGCCATCTAGATGTGAATATTGTAGTAAAAACCAAAAACAATTTCCTTTAGCTTTAGTCTAGCATATCAATTTGAGATACCTATCGATATTGTCTATATGCTATAAATGGAAAAATAATTATGTCAAGTTGAACTATACCAAACATTTAACCATAGCATAGATTAAGTATACGATCATTCTACAGAACAGAGCTAATCCGAGGTTTGTCTGCTGATTACTGGATAAATCTAAGTGTATAATGTACATATAAAGAGTGCCTAATGTGATAATTTACTGTAAATAGTATTAAATTTAGAATATTATTGTTTACATAATGAATTTTTTATGTATTTTAGTCAATATTGTATATCGTATCCATTGCATGCCAGAAAAATATTAATGGTACGTTCTCAGAATATGTTGTACATAATTATACAGTTCTAAGTAATCTAATGCTGCAAGTAAAAACTACTAATTTAAATGAAATTTGCGTTTTAATATTCATATCCACACATTTTTCTTTTTTCCCAGGCCAAGGAGTGGTTTTCAAGGAAAAAAATCTTTTATTTTTGGAATTTTTTCTAGGTCATAATAAATTAAAAATCACGAGTTCTAACAAGGAATTTTTCGCACCAAACTTCCGAAAAGCATTAACAAAGCAATACACGTTTTTATAAAGATGATAATATTAAAAAATTATAAGTTTTATTTTATTATTGTCATCTGTTTTACAGGAGAGAGAATTTATCAAAAATGTCAAGAATCCTACAAAAAAACTCTTTAGTTTTAAGGAAATTTGAAAAAAAACCCAGTAGTATAATCGACTTATGTTTATTTGTTTATTTTATAAAGAAACAGAAAATTAAAAGGACACATTCAATGTGAAAGACAAAAATTGTACGAATTCCCAAAAGTTTAAACACCAAAATTAAGTTTAAAGCTTATAAATCATTTTGTTCAGTAAACTAAATACACTTCAGCGAAATTGCGGAAATTCAAAGTCTCCTAAACAAAGAGTTCTGGTCACGTATATTAAAAGAACAGTCATTTAATTGCAGGATGACTTAAACATTTTTAGGATCGATTTGAGTACTTTTCCTTAACCCTAAATTTTATGCGAATTTTATGAGGAAAACTTTTCAAACAAACTTAAATTGTTTCTAAAGCTAACTTGAACGTTCTTTAAAGTTGTATTTCATTACTTTCGGTATCAAGCTGATCACAGGAACATCCAATATATCCATTTTGTTTACTTTCAATTTAACTAAATTACGTTGTTAATATTTTCTATGTCTTTCAATTAAAGATATAATTTAGAAATTGTTGTTAAATATTTAGTTTTGTAGAGAAATTGAGAATGTAAAATTGATCCAACTGGTATTTGGTAATGAATAAAATATCGATAATAATATAAAATAGTTTTGATTAAATAAATTTTCGTCAATTTTGAATTGATTTAATTGGTATTAAATTGACGATATAACACTTGAGGGGTTTTAGTGTTTCTTCCTTGCCGAATGCCGAAGGCAAAAGTCCGGGACTTGTAGTCGCCAATATTCCACAACTGAGATGATAGCATCGCACGATGTCTGATTATTGCAAGTCGCAATTAAGCTGAATGCATTTAACAGTCCGAATGCAGTTAAATAAATATATTAATTAAAAACATTTACCTTATTACAATCTGAAAGTGTCGCCTCCAAAAGTATGAAATCTTCAACCCAACGGGAACTGCCAACAATTGCAAACATGGACAAATACAATTAATAAAAAAAATAAAACACTTCACAAGATAATGCAAAATAATATTTTATTTCACAGATTTGTATCTGATATTTTGTTTCGCAATTATTTAAATGTCAAATACATTGATTCAATCTAAATTCTAAAATAACAAATTTTTGTTTTCGTAGTTTTATATATTTATCGGTTTTCCGAAAAATTCAATTTGCATCTCGGAATTTCGAAACAATTTTCCCACATTTAACAGACATTCATTTATTTTGGTATATTTGAATTTTTGTGCGAAAATTGCTGTCATGCACCCGTTAAATCGTTTTCAAGATACACTTAAAAATAAATGAACTTTCTTTAGAAAAATGAAGTTCATAGGTATTTAATTGACGAAACTCTGAAGTTGCCCTCTCTGAAAACAGTGCACGCGATTTATCTGCCTCACGTTCGGATTTTTGGTAAGCAAACGTGCCGAGACGAAGGGGAAGAACCCCACGAAAATTAGTGGAATTCTAGTAGTGTGCTCGGTTAACTAGTCCCAAATGATCAGTACAACGTAATTTAATTTCGGGAAAATTTTAGTTAAGACGGTAGGTCTGACCCGCGATAAATTCATGTACGCTGTAACATTCCAGTGCAGAGCCGCAACAGGGGTTCGGTTTCATAACTCGATTCGTAGCCATCATTATGTAGGTGGAGGAATAGTTTTGGTTGAGTTCCTCAGAGATTTTTAAATCCCTGATAAACACTTCTGTTTTCGACAGCATTCTGATTCTGCATACCGTTTCCGAATAATTTTGGTACATCTGTGAAATGTCTCCTTGACACAGGATACAAGGTAGAAATTTGAAATAATGTACGAGTTACTATTTCGTTACCATCTAACTCGAATGCTTCACACTCTTCCCCCTGAAGCAGGGACTATCGCTCAACTTTGCGGTTCAACTTACAAATTGCCACTATAAAGAAAATTCTGCAACTGAGTGCAGTCCTTGGTCATGGGTGCCAAGACAAATATATCAAAGAACTTCTTGAAGCCCTCGTCTCCGGGCACGTTCCTTATGCTATTAATTCGGCCCTCAATAGATTTATTCCGTCCTCTAAATACGGAAACACTCATAAAATATTTCAACCACGTTTTTTAAACCAAAGAAAAAAATCAACATTTCCTCTCGATTTTTATATACATTTGATATGATAAGGAAATTGTAATTGGAATACTGCATTATATGTATTTTTTTTATATTTTTCTATCCTAGGAGAATATTCATTCGCATTTCAAAACCAGTACAAAAGCTTTTAATGCCAATAGAAGAATAATTCCATTGGAATTTAATTTCGAAGTTGTTGAATTGACAAAATATCAGCAGAAATTTTGTTTGAAATTCTATCTTTATGAACCGTTAGAAAGGATCTCATTAAATTCGGATTGGTAACTCATTTAGTTGCAGGAAACGGTCTAAGTTTAATGAAGAGCTTTTCATAATTTTTCCCCTTCAATAGTGAACAAATCATTCACATTTCCAAGAACTAACCACTTTTCATGTCCGAATGGAATACTATATACACAAAAGGGGGTAGTAGAATTGACAAGTCTGCACCGAGCACTTTGATATTAATTCGATAGGAGATTTGCAAATACTACTTTATGCAACGACAGGGACCTGCAGGAAATTACTCCTTTCACTCGAACCTCTAGGAAATACAATATATCAACAGGACCATGTGAGAGGATTTAGATTGTGTTTGTAGCTTCATCTGATTTAGGGGGAATTGCTTTTTGCGAAATGCTGGTGGAAATAATATTTTTACAAAACGTCAGAAATTTACTTAAAATTTTTAAAAACATTTTCCGGTATCAAATATATTTTTTTTTTAAAAGATATTTATTAATTGTTTTTAAATGTTTGTAATTAGAACAAATCAAATTTGGTTGTCTGAACTTCATCAATGCGTAGGATTGTCTTAACCATTTCAATCCTTTTCGTTTGGGACGTTCCTCTGATTCCAGTAAAGAACAATTAATCCAAATCTGTTCATCATTTTCTCATGTTAATCGAAGTTATTTTTACAATTGCATTCATAAAAGTAGATCAAATGTTAACACTCAACATGTACTTCTTTCATCAACAAATTGAGAGTAATAAATATTAGAAATATCCGAATTTTTTGTACTGACATTTTTCAATACTTTTCTTAACTATGATATGAGTGCGTTTTTTTTTAATGACTTGCAGATCCCGATCATTAAAAAAAGGGCAGGGGAAATTTGCGAAATATAAAATCGTAGCTATATTCAGTGCTTTCAAGTGTCAGACTACCAAGTGTCAAATAATATAATCATTGAAAGTTTTATAAAAATGGAATTTTATGTGAGTTGAAAAAAGTAATTGGTTTATTGAAATATTACATTTGCAGGAATTTTTTGAAGACGATTCTCAACAAAGTTCACAATAATGACAGTTTATTAAATTCACCCAGAAGTTGCCCGCAATCTCAATGATGGGAATTTTAGAAATTTCCCATGATATGTATAGCGATCTTGATAGAAAGGAGTATTAACGCTTTGTATATGGAGACAATCTGTATAGGTCATTAAAAAAACGCACCTATGATGTCAGAAATTGTTTCATTTGAGTCCAGATGAGGATGACACATCCCTAAAAATTCTCGTTCCGGAATTAATTATCACAATTTCCAATTAGTAGTCTTTTTACAGACTCACCAGTACGTAAAATAAATTATATTGCCTAATTGTGACGCGGCAAGGTTCACATGACCTTTTTCCATCTTACAAAGCAAACCTGAGAAAGGAAAATTTACGACCATTTAAGTGAGTGTAATGTACTACTTTTACACATTTATTTCTTTCACGTTCGATAAAACGAACTCTAACTTTTATGTGCTCGTTCATTCACTAAACTCCTGCTAAGAAGAAAACCCCTTCACAAATTTCATTAATCATTTTCTAGGCGTGTACAGTGTACACTGAAAAGATTTTTACTGATACCGAAGAAAACACGTCCTGAAAATGAGGTTCCGTTAGAAACCCCTAAGTTCCTGAACAAGTAATGAAAAAAAAAACTACTTACACAATTCCACACCAATTTGATATTGCATTTCCACTGGATTGGATAGTTTTCTTCCTTTTATTTTTTTCATTTCCATTTTTAATATTTTTTTTCCTTTTACTTACCTTTCAATTAAAAAACGAAAGGATTATATTTTTATTTTTTTTTGTTTTAAGGGTTTAGAGTTTTTAAGAAGTGTTTCCACTGAAATAGAGCCAGTGATAAGACTTTATAGAATTTGAAATGCTTACATGAAAAGGTTGTGGTCAGTGTAGCACGCAAGCTGCTTTCTACCCGCATGAGGTCCTTTTCTTAAAACCTGGCCACCTACAATTCTACACACAGCATTTTTCAGAATTGTTATTGATCAAAATATTATACAGCTAGAGAGGAAAGCCGACGACTTGAGTGTGGAGAGGTTTTTCATACCTAGTCTTTTATATCATTATTTTTTGTTTTGTTAAACGTTTCAGGATCTCTTCCAGTACCACAGGAAAGACTGTTGTGAGAAGATAAGACTTAAAAGCAACAGTTTGTCTTAAAGCGAGAAGGATAATGACTTATTTTCGGATTCAGAATACGGGAAAAGCAATTGATCACAAGAGTTCAAGTTCTTGTTTTATTTAGTTTTATTATCGTCAATTGTGTTATATACTTCAGTGAGCATTAAAAGATCCATTAAAGTTATAGTGAATGGATTAAGGTTGTTTAAAAGTTATAACAAACGTGTTTTTACATATTTGTCTCTGAACCTTGGCTGTAAGAGTTTTTGTTCTTGTCACTTCTATCCATCGCCCATTCAAGCAATTCCGGAAAGTTCTTGTTGTGTCATTTATTAGAATAAAGTCTATAAATTGTCGAAAGGGTCATAAACACTGCAATAAAGCTAACTTATAGGTGTAACTTTCTCTTCGTTTCCTCCGCTGTAAACAGCCATAAAAATTTCCAAGCAATTTCAATAGTTTTTGTGCTGTCCCGAATATGCAAAAAGCCATTTCTCTTGGAATTTCAGCATGTGATTTTCATATCCTTTCCCTACCTTATAATATATTCCACCAAACAATTTTTATAGTCTTGACATTAGTGTAATTTAACAACTGCATCATCAAGGAGCTGAAATATAATTGAATGGGATATGGACGGCAATCCTTCAATCTCTGCTAGTGCTGCTACAAGAAATCCTCTTGTGTACCAAGAACAGAGTTCAGAGCTAATCACACGTAAATTAATTTCACATTAGCAGTTAACATAATTTCAGTAATCCAGTTCTCTATGCTAAGCAGCTACCAACGCTTTGTGTAAATTCGTTTCACAGAAGAAAAGTGCATCAGGCAGGATAAATCAATTTGCGTTTCCTTCCTTCGATCCCATTTGCCTGTTGGCATATGCTCTTGAAAGACAAGACATGAAGAACACCGAAGGAATTGTGTGTAGGATGCTGAATCGAAATAAAGCTCGCGGAGTAGAAGTGACAAGGAATTTACTCTAGGATTCTAGAAGAGAAAAAAATTAAAACGAAACATACATCTATAGAGTACCGGGTAGGAACGGCAATGGGTCCTTGCCAGAATGGCAGCAACTTGATTAATACACAAACATCTTCCCTACCAAGAGCACCACTTACGTTCAACAAAAAACTCCGAGGTGATTTCGTGCTTCACATAATTCAGTTGTCTTTTTGTCCATGACATATGATTAGAAAAAATGCAAGGAAAGGTAGGAGAGGAACTCGCTTAATTTTCTGTCAGGGAATTTTCTGGTAGAAGACAAACTACAGTGGCACATAAGTGCCAGATGGCAAAAAGAATATAAGAAATAAAAACATAAAGAAATGGAAAAGGAGCAAGTAAATCGAAAGAACGTCACTCTAGGGATGCACATTGAAGACGAGTGCAAGGCACCAAAAATTGAGATTTCACTTACTCAAGATTTTTGGCTCTCTAATTAAATTGGCAAACTCTTTAAAGGATGATTACTTGAATTGCTTGATGCACAACTGGTACAGCACGATTGCAGTCGAATGTGCATCGACCCTTGGTCTCTGTGAGGGTTCCCACGTATTACGTACATTAGAGAGAAGTGGAAAAGAACTTCCCAATACGCTGCGACAAGATCTGTTAAACAATTTTTCAGTAACCCACAAGAGTTCACATCGATTCATGTTTCTACAAAAGAAAAACAACAAAAATAAAAAAATGTTTGAATGACATGGTTGTCATGCTGTGTAGGGCATATAAGACATTCCGAAAGGATTGAAAGGGTTCTGTGAAGACACTTCAAGAATCTCAACTGAGCATAGTGTAACTAGATACTGTAATGTAATGACACAAAATTATCCTTAGAGATACTTGGGGTTGTTTTTCTTAAAGAGAAAACAACAATTAAAAATAACAGGAATTGCAACTTGTTTTTCGATGATAAGTTAATTGAGATTTCAACTCAATTTCCGTCAACGGGGAGATATCTGAAGCAGTTGCTTAATTTGAATTATATAAGTATAAAAACCAAAATACCTTTAATTAATCATTGTTTGATTACTCCCTAAAGTCCCGTTTTCTGTAAGATCGATCTTCACGGGTGATGCTGGGTGACACCACGCGCGTAACTTGAAACGTGACATGACAGAAGACTATAGATTTTATGAGACAGTTTAAAATTAAAAAATAAAATGACCAAACTACTGCATTGATAAATAAGCGAAATTAAATGTAAGAAACGAGATGAGCATGCAATATAAAGGGTGGGCCATGTTAAAGAGTCATTTTGAAATTGTTATTCAAAAAAAAAGGTATGATATTTTTCGATAATTTTATTTTTATTTTGAAACTTGAATCTTCCGATTATATATGGAATATGACATCGTTAAAATGGCCGCCCCAGCTGGCCATACAGAAAATAAGTCAAAGTTTATGAACCGTCAATGAATGACCTCATAAGTGGGTTCCTTTTCGTTCTTCTGCCAAAGCTGACGCGCAGGTCAGTCACCCTGTACAGTGGTGCATTTTTGCGAAGTTCTTATCATGGGTTTCTTACATTATAATAAATGTCATAAAATACAAAAACATATTCTAGCAAATATTTTTTAACGACCATTTTTGTTGCGCGATTTGCTCGTTTTTCAAAAAACATCTTCTTTGAATTTTGTTCTAACATTTTTATTTATAATAATATTAATGCAAACTAAAAGCCAAAATGTTCAGAATGAAATGGACTTCAACTTTGTATTAAACAATTTTTTCCTCGATTTTCTCATAAATGTTAAATAAGTAAGTACTTACCTAAAATTTAAAAAAAAAAATCGATGAAAATGCCATTTTCAAAGAAAATTTTTCTGTAAAAGAAAAGGAGCGTACCTTCATTATTGCAGAAGAAGAAAAAAATGAAATATGAAATACGTTTGTTGTTATCATTCTTCTGCTTAATACACTAATAGATAATTCTTGGTAGTTTTGATGCGTCGAAAATTAAAGAGCAGAAAAACATATCCAGAGCAACCTGAACCCGGCAGAGCCTCGCTCGTCTTGAACAAGCTTGATTCCAGGAAAGCGATCTGCTGAAGAGCTGCTCAATCGATTGATTTCAGAACGCTATTAAAAATAATTGAAATATCAAAAAAAAGCTATTTTAGGAATGCCCTCGTTTGATGATTTTATTTTTTTTATGCGAGAATTGTGTTTCAAACAATTTCGCAGAGAACTAAAAAATCATATACAAAAAGTATTCAGAAAAAATGTATTATTGATGTCATTGTAAATTCTAATAACTGAAAAACACAGATAAATTGTCTGTGAAATATGTTCCTATTTCCAGTATTTAGTTGTTATTCTTCTTTAACCAAATATCGTTGAACCTAATTGCGAAGTGGAGCGCCCCACCCTTGTTTCAATGTTACACTCAAAATAATCTTTCCGGCTAATTCCCAGAGTTTCAATTCATTTTGTTCACATTCATTCCGGCTAGAATTTAACTTAAATTTAATTAAAGATTTCCAATCAACCTCATAACCAATCAAAATTTAAAGGAATCTCATCGAAAATATTCTGTGGAAAATCTACTCGAAAAGCTCAATCTTTACTCAAAAGTGAGCTGGCGGTCGTGCGGACTGGAAGGTGCACAATAGTTTTCCCCTGCACAATTGCTCGACTGGAGTCTGTCAGAAGGCGGAAATTTTAACAATTGCCAAATGACATTTACCACAATGAATTCACTAGAACACTGGGGGCACCTTCCGTAATCCTGAACTGTATAGGTACCGACACTGGAGACAAAACAATCTTCCCAAATCAGGGCCCGATTGTTCCCAAGTGTACTCGAGAATGAGTCAAGTTGCAATTTTCTCAGGATTCCCCATCCATTATGCCTGGGCCCTCGTTCCCTCCTGAACTCTCGGAATTTCCTTCGGAGTTATGCTAAGTGTACAAGTTGAGCAAATTTATTGTGTTTGCAGTTTAATTATATATTGGGGGTGAGGGGGGAAGAAAATATAATGTTGAGTCTCTGAATCCATATGCTTACAAAACGCCTTCAAAATATGTACCAGAATCCGTTTTTGTATGTCGGTTGCATTCACATTTTGTGCAATATGCATACAAAATTACAAAATGAATACGTATTACATTCACCCACAATACAAATTTTCTCATGAGATTGTTGTATTTACGTTGGGTGAAGAATTTTACTTTAATCACTAATGATGGACACAATGACGCAGCAATAAAGTGTCACGCTCAATTATTCGAAAATTTAACCAGAATATGTCGCAATTCGTTCATTAAAATTAATCCAATGCAGTTTTAGTATAATCGGATAATTTTTGAAGTAGATTTGCGGAGAAATTACAATTTTACACGTTTTTTCTTGCTTCCATAATTTCTGCCATATTTGTTTTATCTGTGGCTTTTTTCCATATCATTTCCACTTAGCTTAAACGATCCTGGATAATTTATTCCATTATTTATTTTCACACGAACTGTTGAAATGTTTCCCAAACAAAATGGAGATTTTTAATTTATCCGGAAATGTGCAATGTAGGACTTTGCAGCTTTTGCTTTTTATGAATTAATTTTATTGAAAGCCAAAATGCAAGTAATTAATGTTAAATTTTCTCAAGTCTGCTTATTCAAAATATTAATAAAATATGAACAATCATATTTTGGCATTGAATTGAACCGATCAAATGAATTTGTGTTGTTTTTTTTCGTTATTATGAATATTGGCAATTAAAATATTTTAACTCTAAGGTTACACAAAAATAATTGTTAAATTAAACATTTTTTGTTCCGTATTTGTTGTTAAAAAAATATAGTTTATATTACATATTAATTATCTTTTAATTGCACCATTAAATTTAATAGTTTGTTGCCAACTATTAAACAAATTTAGAAATAAACGATTCAAGACTATCGAAAAAATTACAAACTTAATTGTTTTTAAATAATGAAAGATAGCTTTTATTTGGTACTTTCGTAAAATATATTCCAGTGAAATGTTGTTAGGAGCATTACAGTAACATTTTTAAAATTACTTATTTAAACATTTCATACAGATATTTATAATTTTTAAATAAAATACGTTGAAAAATTTACTTGTTAACAACATATTTTCACGCCATATTATGGAAGCTTTAAACTAGTTCACTACAATCTTTCATCGATTTGTAAAAGAATAATATAGTTATAACAATAACAGAGGAGTACTTTTTTGGAGGACATTTGACAACATTCCTATACCTTAAACTAGTAAGAAAGCAATTGGTCACACCAATTACGTGATACCCTAGATGTAGAAAAATATAATCATTCTTATATCAACATTTTTGTATAAAAACGACTGATGCTTATATGGCAACACTAAGAAGGAGTTGCCCGATTTTGCTCATCTTCGAACTTGACCTTGCAATTTTAATCAAATATTATTGTACCAAATTACAAATCCCTAGCTACAAGCGTTCTCGAGTTATCGTCTGGACAGACAGACAGACAGACACACAGACAGACAGACAGACGGAAATGCATAAAACGGTTTCTTTTCACTTCCCAATCATGAATATATAGTTCTTTCTTTTCTGTGACGATTATTTCTTGGCGTTGCAAACGTTCGCTCAAAACTAATATACCCTACATCTAGGGTATAAAAACTGTACAAATCGCGATACTCACAATGCAATAATGTTCCATTACAAAAGTTCAACTATACTTTTCCAGGATGTGGCAAAACCTATTGATTTAAAAACAAAAACAAAAAAACATAAAAAAAATAAAAAAAATAACGAAGGAAAAACCTACAATATGCTCGTTGAATTAAAAAACAGCACACATGCAAGAAGGAGGAGCCCACAATGCAGCAAAACTGTAATGGCCCGAGGACCATTAAATGAATTGGAACCCATTGTACGAAAACCCAGAGATCGACGAAAAGCTCCAGTCTCCATCCTACATCACTTGCATAATGTTAATTTAAGCATCTCATGGCGGGATTCTACTCCACCACCCGGATTATCCTTAATCTCACTTTTAATTTGGTTAAAGGTGCTCTCTGCTGCTGCCATGAACATATTTTCTGCGCATCCCCAATTTATTGGCCACCGAATCCCATTTACTTCACAATTAAATTTAATAAAATGAATTTTTCGCTAAATCCAAAAAAATAACAACCGAGATCATTAACTTCGTCTTTATTTTTTAATGATCTCCTCTCCACCCCCATCTATCATCCATTCCACCATCCCCAATCAACAACTTCAACAACCCCAATATGTGTATGAGGATGTCCTTTCGATGCAATATCGAACTGAATTGGGAACGAGTTGAATTTTTGTGAGAGTCAGTGGCAGCTCGAAGGATACAAAAAGATACTCGACAGGAATATTCAAGGAAAAATTGCATAAATATTGTTGTACACAGTTTTATTGTGAATTGAATTGTGGGCGTACCTGATGCCCGTGTGTTTCAGTTAGGAATGGAATCCGGCTTCGGCTCAAGGGGTACTTAATTACCATCTGCAATTCAAAGTTCATGAAGGGATGAAATGAATTTTCTGAATGCAAGAAACCTTTTACCTTTGAGCCAACCAAGCAGAATTTCATGGCCATATTTCACGGTGCACCCACTTTGGTGCAATTAATGTTCCCATAAATCCTGTTCCGGAACTGGTGGGGAGAACTTGGTTATAAATTTAAGTCACTCATATACATTACCGTTTTCCAGAAATAGCATAAATACGACAAAGTAGAAAGAATTTTCCACGTGTTTCTAGCTTGAGGGGGAAAGGGGAAGGTTTGTGCTCGTAATTCTGTTGCTGAGTTGTGATTTACAGGCACCTGTCAACATTTCGCTTTTCGTTCAAGTGTTCTGCGGCATTTGAGCCTGAGAAATTTCAGTGTAACTGAAAATGGCCTGAGATTGACGATCTTGACCTTAACAAAACACGTATCCCTGCTGAGTAGAAAGGTCCTTAAACCATTCAACCTACCAAAAAGTATTACAGACAAATTACAAGGGATAAACATTCGCATTGGTTGTAATAATTTACTCGTTTAGCCACCAAGCTGTAATGTGTAACAAGAGCGGCAATCAGGATGTCGAAGAAAAGTAGAAATTACTACCACGATAAATGCTTAAGTGAGTGCAGACAGAGACGAAGGATAAAAAAACAAAATAATAGAACACAGAAAACATGGAAAGAATAATTGTATTTAGCAGTTTCACAATATCCACACCTGACGTTTTCTCATGCGTTTGCAATCATTGGCAGGAATTAATTTATTTCAACATTCCTTTTAACAGTTCAGCAAACTGCTGAATTGATTTACTGGCATCTCCTCCTTTTGCCAGAACTCCTTTGTGTGGAGTATTTTTAGTTGAAGAATGCTAGAAGCATTTTTTTCTAATATTTTCTAAAACGAACCTCACAATCAGACTTGTTTTATACACTGGAAAATATTAAAAGGGGAAGCAACAAAAACAAGAGATATACGAGTAGAAATAAAAAAGTATGCGAATTTTACATAATCCCAATATACATAAAATACGATTTCAAATCGAAACAATTACACTACGCAATAAGTATTTGTATATAAAAACCTAGCACGGAAAGTATAAATGGGTTATAGGCCAATTATAAAGTACCCCAGATATACGGCACATTTTTAACATAGCAGAAACGCTTGTTAAGAAATCGTGTAAAAAACCATGCACGAACGGTTATCCCATGGTGCAAAGACAAATTTAATCTACCTAATTAAAAAGTCATGTAAAAAACGAAGGTTTTTGGCATCTGTAAAATTTATTAACCGTGTAAAACCACACCCTGTAAAAAAAAGTTCCATGCAAATTATTAATTGAAATACTTTTAGAAATATTTTTGGTGATCCACAATGAAAACAAGTATCCATGGTTACTGATAAAAGTGTTTTAAAAAACAGTTATTTTAAAATATATAAATATTTGAAGTGTAGTACTAAAAAAAAAATCAATAAAACCCGCCCTTAAAATGTTTTTAGTTCATGCCAGTAATTCAGTGAAAACTTCTATCGATTTCGGAACAGTTTTATACTTATTTTAAGAGAATCTTCTAAAAAAATCCAACATTTCCAAAATTAATTTTGTATCACCAATAAGTAAGTTTTTGGGATAACGCAAAAATGTACAAGACTGTTCAATAACTATATAACAGTAAATGGGAAAGAGATATAGGTACAATTTATCAATATCAAAATATAATTGTTTTACAGAATCCCAGCTGGAACACCTCCCATCAATTCTGTTCGAAATTCCGTAATCCTTCACCTGCTGTTGGCAACTGTTGGAATTTCAATTTTCCAACATTACAATTACGATCCTGCTTAATTATAAAGTTGGACCCCCCCCCCCCCCCCTCTCCCTCCACCAGCCTTCGCCAATTTTCCAATATAAATCTGGCTGTAGGGCACCAAATCGTCTTCGTCTTGAATTGAATTTGGATCGAACTCCTATTCACATCTGACCTATCCACCTATCCACATCAGCTCATCAACCCTTATGCCCATGTTAAAGCACATCCTTCTCACAGTACTTGCACATACCATTTCTAGCCAACAAAATTTTCCTCCACCCCCGCCATTTCCCAAACGCTTAGAGATGCTTTACCCCAAAAACCCACAAGAATACAAAATAGTTGCTATTTGCCATGCCATCACGTTTCCACAAATGATTTACACAGATAGGCTTTGTAACAAGATAAACAATGAGCGGCTAAAGCAAGTGTTGATTTATATTCAGCACTTCATTTTTATTTAGCTGATTGTTGCTTTATTGTAAACGCCTGATGAATTATGTACGAACTCGACTGGAACATGTACTTATGATAACCGAAGACACGAGGATGCTGCAAAGGACTTCAAATCCTCGAAAGTGCCTTTAAGCAAATCTGACTGAGGGATTGTAGTTTTTTTCTGTGTTTATTAGGAGAATATCATACTACGTGCAAATCATTATTAACAATAAACTGTCGCGCATGACATTCATGCAAACAATTAAAATCATTTGGATGGCGGTTCCGCGGCGAATCCATTATCGTGGAACTGCGACTAACTTTCAAGTTCACTAATTTTGCAGTAAGCGCTATGTTACATCATAACAGACATTGATCAGACTTTTTGAGGATAACCTGAATTCAGAGAAAACAATCTTTTTCAAAGGACTCTTTGTTGAACACATTTCACGAATAAATGGATTTTTTGAACCAGAAATAGTTCCTCAAATGTTTCCAAAACTAACAATACAAAAACCATTCCTAGTTCAAACTTTCATTTTCTTTATTCGAACACGTTCTCGCAATTCAGGATATAGTATTTTATAAAATAGTTTATCCAGTTTTGTCAATTAAAATAGAACAAAATCAATGAAGCAACATAAAAAATAACTACATAAATGTTTTAACAATATCTTTTAATTGATTGAACGATCTAAGTGCATTTTTGTTGAAAAAATAACTTCGACGCAACAAATTGCCAAAATACCAAATATTTGTTTGCTGCTTTTTAAATAAAAAATCAATTTAATTGGTTCGGAAGAATTTCGTTACAAAAATTGATGGAATTTTGCAATATTGTTGTATTTCTTCGGCATTAAATATGCCACTTATAATACATACGAACATAGTAACAGTTTTCCAGCGATTTTGTTCATCAGCTAATGGTTTTTTGAACCGCAATTCTGCTTTCTCTTGTATTGTGAAAAATTAAACTCACTCTTTCCAGCACTTATAAAGAAAATTAATTACATTAAAAACAGTCGAAATTGGAATGATGTTAACTAAAAATACGATTTTCTCTCTTACAAATCGCAGCTTTAACGATTTTGGCCAATATGTCATCGAAATTTATTTAGAATTGTTTAAAAGTAATTGATTCTTTTCCACCCTTCGGAAAATGCTGTGCTTTCCATTTCGTGTTTAAAATCAATCCGTTCTGTCTTTAGCATAAAACATAAATTAGAATCATTTAAACAAAAAGAATATTTTTGTAATATCGAAAACGGGTTTTCCAAGAAATTCTGCGACACGTTATATACTATTTAATATTATTGTTAATAAAACAAAAATAACTTTTTGCATGTATTTCAAAACGCGAATAAAAATTGTTTATACAAAATATAAACGCTGAACGTTATTATTAAATATAGTTATTTATTTTTAAAAACAAACAAAAATCTAGATCGAATTTCTTGCTCACTTCACACAGGACGCACCTAAAAAGGGAGCGTTGTTTCGGTTTAGGCCACAACGCACGCATGTTTTGAATTTAAGTGCATCTGGAAATGTTTACTTTTAGTAAAGATTGATGAGTGGACAAGAAAATGTCAGCGGAAAGTGCTCGCTCCACCTGCGATATTTAAACTTCGGAAAATTGCTCCTAAAATTAGTTTCCCCTCATTGCATTGCAGTTAAAAATTGTAATCATTTTAAATTAAAACACTTTTTGTTCATAGGTGAGGGTAAATTTAATTGTAATGAGTTAATTTAAACAATTCTTTTCCTGATATTGAAAAGTTCGTTCTTGTAGATTTAAAACAATATCAAATCTTTAAAAATATTTGTCCATTTTAACAAAATTTCAATATAACAAAAGAATGATGAAGGCTTAGTGTTTAATTTTTGGGATGGAAGCCACACTGCACATTTCGCAACATTCTATTTACAGAATTTACAATATTAACACCATTTAGCATTAAATCAGAGCGCAAATAACAAGTTACTCAAAAGCATTGAAATAGGGAAATGAATAGAGATCTTTAAAAAGGAAAAAATTGTGAGAATACAAACAAAATGATTTCTTAGTGCACAAATATATTAGAATATAGTGTAGAACATATGTTTTTTAATTGGCCTCCATAGTGCAGAGAACTTTTGCTTGCAGTTTCCTCGTTTGAAGTTCAGATTTGGATTCTGTTTATAGGGCTGAGCTCTAGTTCATTTTTTTAATTATAGTATTAGACAGTTTGCTCAATCGATTTAGAATCAACAATCAGTGGATAATTAATTATTATTAAAAAGAGTCCACTGCGCAGCAGAAGCATCTGCTGTGATATCTCAGGACTGTGCTCGATCGGCTCAGAAAAGCTTGGTCCATGTTTACTACATATGCAAAGAGAAAGGTAGAAGTAGATGAACGATATTACTTTATAGAAACCAGAATTCGAATGACGAATTTCGCTCTACCGTACTATCCACCACCGTTGGGTCATAAACATGATCTAATAATATTGTCAAAATTAATTAAATATTACATTTTATAGGTACCTACTTGGGTCTTCGAGTCTTTTTTTTACAAAACACACACACACACACTATGAACTGAGTTTAAGGTAGTTAAGGTACATTCAAAGTTGAATGTAGTTTTGGAAAACAAAACAAGTACAAAGTTATTAACGACACTTCCACAAAAATGTTGCCGTGCAAGGGTAGACTGTTTAAGATGTTACTAGTTTACCGGTTTACCCGTTACTCGGTGCATGTATGCATTAAGTTTAATAAGGAGCACTCAAAAACTTGAGGGAAAAAGGAGTAAAATGAATATTCAGTGCTGTTATTCCAGATACTCACTATGAATGCAACGAGTTGAAAGTATCTCCATCCATAATTCAAGAAGTCCATTTGAATATTCACCTATTCGTCTACTGAAGCAATGTACAGTTCTGTACGTAACTTGATTTAGTTAACTAAACCAATAATAATTGCTGGCATACGAGAATCGTCGGCGGCGCGGCAGTGGGTGGTGAGTTGGCATGGGAGTGCGGAGGTTGGCTGGATGGAAGGAAGGTGGTGGTCTACGGGGAAATAGAAGAAAGGCTTTGAAGCTTTTACATTTACTGAATGAGTAGCGCTAACTTAAGTACTTGCGAAAACTTATCTCGTTATCTCAGTTTCCTGACTACAGTCGGATGTTGCATTTTGTTGTATGTACTGTATACAACAAATGTACAAAAGTCACTTGTGCAACGTATGTCCTGCTCTAGCTTCTAGCAGGTCGAGCTTAATGATTCCAATTCAAACAATTCAACTTTGGCATATCATCCGTTGTTTCATGACTGAAAACAAACATTTGAACTTATGGTACTTGAATTTAATAGATTTACTATGGGTTGCCTATTCCACTGAATGAAACCGTAACTTTTGCATATATCAATGTTAATTTTGGTAATAATTTCACAAATGTTTACTCTTCATCTTGTTACAAATAATCAAATTAAATACCAAATATCATACATTTTCCTAAATATTGTAAAATTGTACATGTTTAAATAATTTTATTTATATTTCATTAACAGATTCAACTTGAATTTTACAGTTTATCTGAAGAGAAAGTTTTGTTTACATATAGTTCTTTGTTAAAGAACATATTACATAACCGTCTAAAAAACAAATATTATATTCATACCTTTGGCAATTATTTGCTTTCAAAAGCGATAAAAATTCATAAAATAATGTAAAATAATGTAAAAAAAAGCCATCCACTTCTGCTTACAAATTCCATTAAAAATTGTTTATTATAACACAGCAAAGTCTGCAGTAAGTAATGAAAGGCTTGTATATCTGTTTAATAATTTAGTATACGAAATTCGCAACAAATCCACTGTCACAGTAAAATACTTTATGTCACACACCTTCCCGAGTCCCTAAAATTCCGCTTGTCTTACATAAAGTGCTCAATTTATAATTAAACTATAACTAAAGAGAACACTGTAATCTGTAATCAAATCAGTTTTCAGTACACCATGAAAATCTGTGACTTATTGTTAAATCCCAATACATGAAATTCGGATTATATTCAGGCTATACTTATATTTACCTCTAGAAAGGGATGCGAAATATAGACAACCCTCAGTGCCATATATTCCACCGAAACTGTCTATATTTTCGTTAAGGTGTGAGAGAGGGTGGAAATGCCGGAAAGATATTCTCATACATAAAGTTGAGATACCTGCTCAAAAATTCAATTTGTGAGCGCTCTTTATGGAGGTTCCAGTAAGCCAGCATCATTAGGTCTCCTGTCAGCCGGTTAATAATAAAAAACACTTTGCGCAGGGCATGATCAATTGCAACAATTTTCTTCAACAATGAAAGCATTACACTGAGTTCAGTATGGCTGAAACGTGAACCATGCACGGTGGTAATAATACAGGAAACATTGGAGATAAACTATTTTTATGTTACGATAGAATATCTTATGTGAAACGTCCCACACATACAATCGCAAAAAGAAAAATAAATAAATAAACACAAAATCACAAATTCATTTTGTGATATTTTTTCCGGTTTTTTGTTGTTATTGTTGCATTTGTACAATTATAATGACAGGAATTCATTTAATTCAATGTTAATTGTCGTTTTAATAGAGAATCCGGAAGGTATTGTGAAAATAAATGAGAAAATAAATATTTGGAAAAAATAAAATCAATAAACAAAATAAATTGAACCATATCGAGATTTTTCGGATATTATATAAATGAGTTTTTTTCCAATTGATTAATACAATTTTGTGTTAAATTAATTGCAATCAAAACTTTACAAACTTACACACTTTGATTACATTTTTTAACCTTAATGTTAATGATTTTCTGTAATTGTTTAATATTTTGACTGATTTATAATAAAATTGGTATTTAAGTGCTTTATACTTTTATACAGAATTCGTGCGATGCACATAGCAAAACTTTTAATTACATTTTAATAAAATTCATTCAACATTTTACAATTAAAATAATTACAAATGATGTATTGTTAAATAGTGTTTTCAAAAAATCACTAAGAAAAATATAATCAATAAAGCAAATCAATGAACTTATTCGTTTGATGCAACATTTTCCCCACAGAAATATTTGTTTATAAGGACGCAATTACCATTTTAACAATTTAATATCCTAGAAAAAGTGTATTCTTCAATTAACTACAAAAATTTATTGCTAAAATTTTCAAAAAACCAACAAATCCTTTTATTCATTATGACTGCAGAACAAAACAATGAAAAACAAAGCGGTCATCCGCAATTATAAATTTGACATTTTCAGACAGTTCAACTGTACATTAATTAAAATGAAATATTTAAAAAAACAAAAAATCAATTATGTTTCGAGGCAGTTGGGCGTCAATTACTTTATGAACCATTATACTTCATTAATCCATATTCTATTTTAAATTCATATGACTCTTTAATGAGTGGGCGTTGATTCAATAACGCTGACTTTGTTGAGGTGTCGATCAATAATAGTTTTCAGTTGAATTGCCTAATCAACTGGAAAATTTCACCAATTAAGGTAATAGCCAAAAATCAATACGTATATTTAGTTGAATTTTGTAGAAAATTTCAACACATGAATTTATATTATTTTACAAGTGTACAGAACAATTAACATTTACAGTAAAGGGATTCAATAATTTTGAATTGTTCACCATTTCACAATTTAATCCCTGTGAATTATGAATAGAAAACCAATAAACCAATGAAACAATTTTTTATTAAAAATCATTGGTTCATCCGTTCCAGATCATCAATAAAGAAAAATTTTCTGGAATTCAAAGTCGTAATCCTGTTCGATGCGATCCCGAACCGAGAGTGCTGAGTCACCGGTAAGACAAACGGGAATATCTCAGAATTTGACTGAACAACGCCAGCAGAACGTCCTGATATAAATCTGGCTTCTCAATTCCACATCCACACCGAGTAAATCAGAGGAAAACAAATAGCTCCGTTGCTACAATTTAGTCCTTCTGCATAATGGGTCTGCATTTTAAGCGGATGATTTATTCAGCTGGACACTGCTTCTGTCATCGTTGTAATTTGTTTCGAAAAAGTCGCATTAATGGCGCCTTGGAGTGAAAAATGATCTGAACTTAATACTGAATGCATACAGTTCAAAGAATTTCCAAACCCAATCTCACTCTTATGAAATATATCCATGGTTTCTCCCCACCATCAACCAAAAATTCAGTTTGTCCAGTAACACAGAAATTTTTTACTAAAGACACATTGAAATTTTCACAAATGTTTCGTGCAAAAAAAATAGAAATTATGTGATCGACAAATTTTCAATTTTTGATTTTCACATTTCACATTGTTTCGAATTCAAATGTGATTCATCTGTTTGAAGAAGAAAATAACACTTTTAAGAGTTGAGTTTGTTTAAATTGAATTCATATTACCGAAAACTTAATTTTGCATTGATTGTGTTATTTTTAATTGTGATTGAACATCGATTACAAATTGAACTTCGAGGCTTCAGTATGTTATTAATTGGATTCGTGGCGTGATATTTCATTGGTGAACTGAACTGACTTCAGTAAGGTGAAAACTAATGATGTGTTGTAATTAATTTATGAGCTGACAACAGCATCGTCGTTAAACTTCATCAGGAAATCCATTGGAAATATTTTATTGTGCCATAACCTCAAAACTTCACATTTACAGCTAATTTGGTTTGGGTGGTGGAACTCATTTTAAAAACATTTTTATATTATGGAAATAAAACGAATGGAAGAGAAGAAAAATGTACGATAAATTCCAGTTATAATGCACAGATATTATTTCGAATGAAGCTCATAATTGTAGGATGTACGTTCTCAAGGCTTCAGCAGCGGATAATTGAATTAAAAAAATTTTATTTTAAGTTACATTAAAATGTGGTTACGACTTGAAATAAAATAACTTCACCCATTACAAATTTATCTTTATGGATGCAGCTTCCTTACTCAATTCGGTTTGTGTCAAAATATTTATACATTTTTGATTCATATTTCATTTTGAATCTTTCGAGACATTTTCTGGTTCAGAATGTAATAAAACTAAATGGAACATGAATTACCAGAAAATTAAAGAAAATTATAAAGTATTGTTGAAATTTGTTAAACATTTCATTTACACATTTCTCATTACTTCATTATGCGATGCATCTATAATTTTTTGACCTATGTAATAATTCTAGTTCGAAACCATAAAAAGTGTTTAAATTGCGGCATTGTTCAAAACACAATTGGATTAAATATATTTTTTTATTATTATTGATCTCTAAATACATATTTTCTTTTATAAAATTATTTAGTAAATTAGTAAATTATTTAGTAAATTTTTTTGTAAACACATTTCTTTTAAATCAAAAGCGTATCTTTACAATGTTTGAGACATTTTCATCAAATGATAACCATTTTTAATTTGAACAACCTGTGTATATTATGTTGTAATCTATTAACAATTTTTTTTTTTTTTACTTTACCTACAGGTAATACTAATATAAATAGTGATCAATTTTGATATATGGACCGATTATTTTGAAAGTGGTGTAAGTCCACTTTTTAAAAAAATTGAGAAAACACATAATTTACTTGTAATTTAGTGTAAACTTTTTATTTATAAACAATTCAGAATTACTATTTTAAAAAATCCATATGCTTTGATAAATTTAAAATTCGTCAATAAATTAAATTGCGTAACGATTGATTATGAAAGTGGTGTAAGTCCACTTTCAGGAGTAAAACTAAGAATTTTATCAGCAAAAGCATAATGTAATGGGCATAGATGGAATGGGAAGCATTACACTAATGCCTTTGGGCTTTGTATAAAGATCTTCGACCCATTACATATGAAAAATATAAGGATATGATGCGGCCTCCTGTGCATCATGAATATTTCAAAAAACTTCCACATAATGATCGTAAATGATATAGTGTATCTAAATAGTTTAACGAATCCTTTTAATTTTAAGAACAAAAAACAATATTTTATTTTTATTTCATCTATTATTAACTTCGCGAAAACTTGCTTGTTTGTTTATTTGTGGATTTGTGTGTTTGTGCCGTCAAGGAAAACCGTTCGACGGCTAATTAACACACTTCCCGTCATCCAATCGAGCTAAAACTTTGCAAATAGGCTCGTTGTCGATCAATATGCATTCTATCGAAGTTTTATCCCGTTATCACAGAAGGAACGAATAAAATCTTTAATAATAATGCAAAAATGACAGCGTTTTGCACTGAGTACAAAAAAATTATCATAAAATCAAGTCATATGTGTATGTTCTTTTTTTTACATAGTTTTAATTGTGACCATTTTGAAAATACATACTACCCAATACCCATATATATTTAGATGAATTTTAGTAAGAACCATTGTTTTTTTGATTATCAAAATTAAATGATTTTTACAATTCAATAATTTTGAAAGTGGTGTAAGTCCATTTACGATTCAGAAAGGATATTATTTTAGTTAAATTCAAATTCAAAGTCATGTATGTGATCAAATTACATGTTTCTAAATTCGTTGAAACATTGCCAAACTTAGTACAATTTATCAATATTTTTTAATCGACTAAAACGCAAAACTTTAAATATCTCGAAAGAGAGAAAAATGGACTTACACCACTTTCAAAATAAACGGTCCATATATTGTAAAAAACAAAAGTTAACATGTAGTATTTGTTACTACATTCAAACAGAATGGTTTAATAATAATCTGTGTGACACAACAACATTCAAAATGATTTATCCAAAAATTACAATTTGTTTTCTTTTATGTTAATACATTCAGATTTAAGAACAATTCACTTGTCCCAGCAAAATAATGACAACAAAGTCGATTCTGTTGAATTGATTTCAATTCGATCATATAAAATCCTACAATGTTGTCAAGGACTCTCATATGGTTGCCTGGCAATCCATTCGCAGGAATCTTTTTTGACTCCCCAAGTAGGCAGCAACATAATATTGCAATTTAAATACAGGATTTAATCTTAAACTCTTTACCTCTTTTTTTCTTCATCAGAAAACCATTCGGAACAAGTCCACTTTTTATCCCTGAGAATGTTTACGACTTGTTGCATGGTGAAATTCTACTTGAACTAAAAAAGCGTAACATTGAAAACATAAATTTTTCAATTTATAGCTACTCAGTATTTACAGTCCTTGGAATTGGTATGAAGCAAGTGAATACAGTGAAAAAGGAGATTTCCCTCAGCACTGTTGAAACAAAACCCTTATTAGAAAGAACAAAAAAAGACAACAATGGCAAAAATCCAAGAAAGATTAAACCAGAGCCATATTTAAGTTAAACATAGTTTTAATGACGACGAAATAAAATAGAAAACATAGCATGCTGATTAGTCATTAAAAAAACAATATGCCATTTATGCACATAATGGAGATAGAGCGAATTCTGAAGAAACAAAGATGAATGTATTGTAATATAAGTATTCCTTGAATAAAACAGGACTTTTACAACAATTTCAAAAAGAACAGTGGAAATCACTCGTGATATTTATATTTAGTAAACATTTTTATCAATATTTTTTTAAAAAATTTCATCAAATCCACATTGCACTATTTTTAAGAACGCTTTAATTCGTTTTCGTTGCCAATCGATTTAAGTCCTGAAGTTCTTAGAATTGTTTTATTGTATTAATTTTAGATTAAGAAAATTATAGTCTTTTAATACACATTTGCTCCCAAGTTCTCCGAATATCCAAGACTATTATGTCCTTTGTTCCATCATGTTGCATTCAACTCCGATCACTCAAATGATAATTTATTTACTTTCAAACTATCACAAGCAAGTGCCTCTGCAAAAAAAAACAAAAAAAAAGTAAATAATCCTTAAAAAGGATATAGAGAGTCAGAACATTTAACCCAGATCTTCGGTTTTTAGATACGAAAATATCTCAATGGAAATATCCTTTGGTAAAAATCTTCTAAATCCTGCAGACGTCAGCGTTCAAATTTGCAAACAAACCCGCTGTGACATTTTATACTTTTGATATTTCAGATGGCAATAAAAGTTCTTTTAGCTTCACAAAAATGTCAACCACAATATTTCTATTTATATGATTCTATTTAAAAGAAAACCAAATATAAATAAAGTAAAAAAGAAGTGTCAAAATGGCATACATGTGAGCTACAAAGATATTCTTGTAAAGTTGTTTATTAATATCGCGACAATTTGAGAAGGATGAAATTCAAATGTCAAAAAAATTTTTACGAAAAATAAATAAATTCATACTGGAGATTCTTGTGTCAATGTTCATAGTCAAAATTTTCACAATTTTGCGTGTGCATTTTCTACACAACTGTAATAGAATCCAGGTAATGTGTTCACAGATCCTTGAGGAATGTGACAGAAAAGAGCTCATATCGCTATGATGAACGGAATTTCTCTAGAAAATCGTGTAAACAATACAAATAATACTGGAATACTCCGTTTTGTCTTTCCACTATCGAGCCTAGACTGTAGAGATTCACTGATAAGAAATGCCTTCCAATTTAATTTCTCCAATAAGTTTCAAGACGTGCGTCGCAACTCAGCATCAAAGCATCCACAAAACAGAGAACTTCCTCCAGTTTAGAAAAGTTAAATTCTCACGGATGATGGAGTGAGTGAGATGATCTTATTTCCATCTCATTTCAAACACATGAAAATGGTAATTTTGTAAATTCACGTGAAATGAAATGTTGTATCACTATCCTAAATGGGTTGTCGTAAATAGTTTTGGTGTACAGCGGTGAAAGTGAATCGTCACCCGGCAGCCAAACAAAACTGTGCCAGGGGGTGAAAGGATGTTGACACTCTCACCTGTGAGTGTACGTGCTGGAATATTATTTTTTTCTTTTTGTTCAGAAAACGAATGTCTCACGTCCGAAAAATATTTATCCACGTTAATACAGCTATCGGTCAAATAGGAAGGACAGACGGTAACAAACAAAACTGGAAATTTACGACCGCCCAGTGAATTGTGAGTAATAGATTTAATGATGACAAATAGGTCACATAAGTGTTGAGTCGACATTAGCGAAAGCCTTAAGGAAACCACATGAGATATGGCAGGACGCAATTTCTCAGCCACGTCCTGCATGTGCCTGACCCGATCTTGTGGAGGAAAGCGAATAAAACATTTATATATCATTCAAGCCTTTAGCTGTAACCGTTCTCCAGTTATACTCTGGACAGTGGAGAGACAGACAACAGACGGACAGACAGATGGACAGAAAAGCGGACATTCATAAAACGATGTCTTTTCACATTCCAATCAGAAATATTTGGTTCTTGTTCTTCTATCACCATTATTACATGGCGCTCCAAACTTTCGCTCAAAACTAATATAGCCTACATCTACATTCTAGGGTATAAAAGTATATTCAAATAAACTCAAAGTAAAATGAATCTCAACAGTGAGAATATTTTAAATAAAGTGAATATGTCATCCTTTTTTCAAAGAGTTTGTTGTTTAAATATGTTAACCTAAATGCAATTCAGGACTTGACTCTTCCCTAAGAGAATGCCTTTTGCATGAATTTAATTTTAATGTGCATAATGGCACCTGAAAATTACAAATGTAATGCAGACCACACCTCAACGAAATTAAATTTAAAAAAGGACGACAACATAAAGTTCAACTAGGATCTCAAAAGAGGGTCAGCTTGGAAATCTATTTCAAGGCTTTTGGTGCTTGGGATTTACCTCAGAGGATGAGTTTCTTTTTCTAAGGTTTTACGATATTACACTTGGATTTCAGTTTTAATTTGTAAGAGAACTTACCGTTATGAAATGCAAACAACTCTTAGCCCCAAGAGACAAAACTGACCAATAACTTGGGGTTACTTCAAATTTACTTATTTCCTGTTGAGAATTATTAAACATTTTATATTTTAATAAATTATGATATTGGATGATATTGGAAAATAATAATTGAAATTTCAAGCCTTCTAATTTGACTTTAGATTGAAATACTTGCTGATCTACTCGGCTTTACACGGGAGGGAAAATATGAGAAAATGAAAGAAAATGCTACGGATTCCTCAAATTTGTTATACCTACACGGTTAAAAATTTGGGGGTATTTTTAAATACGGCGTTTGTATTAGGTGCATATACAATACAGAAAAACTTAGATTTAAATAAATACCATTTATTAAAACGAAATTGTAATTTTTTTGTATTAGTTCTTAATATTTGATGACTTTGTTATTTACTTAAATAACATTATATTTAAATTTAATATCGAGTAATATTAACAATTATTCCAGAGGAGTATATTGTAATACAAGTCATATTTAACTACAACTGTAATCTAAGATATGGTTCATATCGATAGCGTGCAGTATTAGAATCGTATTTAAATTTAATATACATCATATTAAAAGGTAATCTTGAAGTATTAAAATCTAATACTAGTGCCATTCCGGGTGCCTTTAGTTCCGCAATATTTAAGAACTCGGCATTGTGGCAGAGTTATTCCAAAGAATAAGTTCAATTTGTTTCATTTTTGCAATGGAAAGTCTTAGTGTTTTTGTGAAAGTGCGATATTTTGCCAGAAAACTCAAATTAAATTTGTAAAAGTGGAAAAAAAGTGCGACGACGGAAATTTTGTCAAACTTATAAAGTTGTTGAATTCAATTCTTTTGTGAACTGTTATGTTGTTGAAAAGACTTCATGTATTTCACTTATAAAATATTCATCATTAGTTTATAAAAAGCCATACCATTCGTACTTAATAAGTGATAAAAAATGTATTTTAGTGCCTTATATATTACAATAAATACTTTGAAAATAGTTACGTATTGTATTATTTCCATCCTTATATCCTTCATGCTTTTTCAGATTTGGTTTTATTATGAGAATAAAGATAATTAATTCTACTACACTAGAAGAAAGAAAGACAATAGTCGTTGTATTACAATTTAATATTAGGAGTATTTAAATTAAATATGCAATTTAATGCAATGTAATAAAATTTAGCATAAAGAGTAATGCTTTTCAGTATTAAATTATAATACACGTTTATTCAAAAGTAATATGTAAAAACATATTACATTTTAATATAGGAGATATTAAATGAATATTTTAAATATATTCAAAGTATTAAATTCTAATCGGATATTGGCGTTGTCATATATACAATACAAAAAATATTAGAATTTACTCCAAAATTTTTAACCGTGTACGCAACACATAACTTAATTTTTTATTTTTAACTGACTCTTCGATCTAGTTATCACGTAGAGTGGTAGTTCTCCGCGGAGTGCGAAAAAAAAGCAGATTGATTTGGAAGTGCACCACTATATATACAAAAACAAATTGAAATCGCGAACCAAGCTTTCAAATCATGATGTTGGGTATCGTTGGAAAGGAGTTGGGCCATGGACTAGGAAAAATCTTAATAACTCTTGATAGATTAAAGATATTGGCATGATTCCTGTTTTATTTGGTAGATATCTTAAGGGTAAATATTTTTTTAAAAAAAGTATATCCTTGTTATGAAGGAAATTTTTAAGGACGAAGTATAAAATTGTAAATTTTGAACCGAAATTGTTTCAGAATTTTAATTTTGAATATTCATATTTGCCACATTTGCCAACTAATCGAGACATGTGAGACCCTGATAGAAAGGTCATAATGGCAATGCGTACTTTTTATTGACACCTCGTTTGCCCCTCTGTCTTATTCCAAACACAAGTTATAACGATTTTTTAAGGTCATCTCGCTTCACAAACGAAAAAGTTTCAGCCCTTAAAAACGGGGTGAAGGAGGGGTTTTACGACAAATTGTCTAATTGTAATAGTTGATCACAACACTTCAAGGAATCGATTGGTATACGTTGGAACACTTGCTAGCGAAACACCCTGTATATAATTTAAATAAACGAAATTTGTTTTAAAAATATATAAATAAGCAATTACAACTCTATGAAATCTCTCCTTTAATGTCGGTAATATTTGTATGTCAAAATATACATGAATATAATAATTGCAGAAACATTGTAATTAGAATTTATGCAACTGCAAGTATATTACATAATGTAACAAAACAACAGAAAGTTTAATCAATACCTACTTATAAATTAATTTTTGTATCCTTTCGTGCACTTTGAGTTACCATTACAATTTGCAAAATTGCATAATTAGCATAAACTAGTTTAAAAAAATATTACTAATTAATTATTCCAAATATTCATTGAAAGAGATATTGTTTAAATATCGCAATTAAAATCCACTTGATTTCATTTTAAATATGGATCAGATAAATTATTTCAAAATGCTTTTGTTATATGCAAATTAGTTAATTTTTGTTTCATTGATTTTCACAGAAAAACATTTTCACAATAACCAAACATTATTTAATGAATCTGTAGAGTTCGTAAAATTAAACTAGCCAGATTATGTTGTTTTTATGTGGATTTATTACATGAAATATATGTACTCGACGATTGAAAGAAAATGATTTTTACATTAAGCAGGTTTTATGTTTTATAAATTATTTCGAAATACGATTAAATATAACACAAAAATACATATTCCATCGGTTTTCTTTTCACAGTTCGTTTTTATTAAAATATGCTCAATGTATTAAATATGAAAGAACAATGAAAAATATTGCAATTACTAATACTAAAACGAAATTGTTATATACAAGTCAAAATTTTATCAATGTTCACTGAGAAAATCTCCATATTTTATTCTATTTTTATTCAGTTTTGTTCTTTAAACTAGTTCATTAAAATTCAACCGAAGACAACAAATTTCCTTCTATAAAATGCTTTCTTCTTCGAACAACCACCAAATTATTTCTGTATGCACAAAATTCAGGTCACTTTTTCGCTTGTCTTCGTTATTGAATTCAGCACTTACATATAATAGCATCGTCATTTTTCCCAAACCAGGAAAATTATTACCTTCCTTCGAAAATTTAATATTGGCAGGGCTTACAGCTAAGGCGGATGGCTGCCCCAGCATCTTTCGTTCCCCCCTGACAAGTCTCAACCATCCCAATTCTCAAACACGGAAAATTCCTCTATTTGTACACCGTCAACTTAAAGTTTTCAAGACGAATACACGTAATTATAGCATCAAAGGAATTATCTTTAATGAAATATGAGGCACCCACGTAATGTCATCTCATTTCTGTGAACCTAATTAAAATAATTTCAGAACTGGAACCAATTATGCAATATTATTGCCTGGAGTTTCTGCGTCACGTACAAAACGTTAGAGGAAAGCCTCCGGGTAAATTTAATTTTAATTAACGGTTATTAAGTAGAATATTGGGTTTCTCAGGGGAGGGGAATCAAACATAAGGTCAGAAACAGGAAGATTTCAAACTTATCGATTTTTGTTGGGTTAAGTAAAGTCAAATAATGGTAACAGATATTGGAAACAAGGATAGGATTTTGGTGTGCAGTTGCTGCAGCGGCAGCAGCAGTGGCAGCAAAATGCAAAATAATATACTACTTTTGCCATCAATGGAATATTGTAGAGAACAGAATCCAGTGCTCCAGCATCGGAACTAAGATTCTGAAAATACTTCCGGTCATTCATGAGGGTTGATTTTAAATTATCAATCCCAGAGCAATTTAGTTTCTGTGCACACACATTCAACCATTATAACAAGGATATTGGAGTAATTATTTAGTATCGTATATGCAAATTTGTTTTACATAATTTCAAAAATGTTGGTTATGAATCAGGATTTATTCAAAAAGTCTGTTTTAAAAATTTAAAATACTTAAATAAATTTTGAAATTTACCATAACTAACTAAGAATTTTGCATGCACAAAATGTGCATTTATGATTGCATCGCATACGTGAGTGTATTTAAATTAAATTGTAAACCCTTCTACAAATCTTTGGACAGATATTTTCCATGGATTTGACTTCGTTACGAAATGGATTGAAGTTGATTATTTAAATTGTCGGTACGCATCCGTTCGTGGAAATTAGAACATTTAGTCAACTGGATTTTAAAAAGGGTTAAATCGAGGTTCGCTTGAATTTGGCATACAATTGTTTAGAACTCAATTACGGTAGTAGTTGTTTTTACTTCCAGGTTTCTATTATCTACATAGGAGTGCAAGTATGGTAATGCAGCGAAAAATGGGTGTATAAAAATAATTATGGAATCTTTGCGGAAGAGTCTAAAAACACTTTCTGGATGATTTTAGCTTGACGTCCGTCGCTCTGTTCGTCGCTCAGTTTCAAATGGTCATAAAGTCCTTAAAATTTGGCTTTTTTCAAAATTTCGTTTTGCGTTTTGTTCAGCTCGTTGATCTTTTCAGTTTGAGATTACAACGAGTTCTATAGCTGATCAAATAAGAGAGTGGTTACAGATTTTATAAATTTATATAACACTAGCCGGTGCCTACCCGGTTTCACTCGGGGCGGTGAAAATCCCGTAGGTCGCGTTTCAATAATAGTTGGTTAGTTTTTTCAATGGAGGGTAGTTTTGGGGGGTTGAATTAGGATAAAGGTTGGTAGCTCTCATTGAGCTTTTTTCCTAACCTTAAAGGCGAAATACCAATTTTATTGAAATTTTTACTTTCATCCCCTATTTTAACCCGTCAGTCATTGTGATTTTTTATTTTTACCTTTTACCTTTTCGCGAGTAACGCTTAAGTTTTTTCACAGCAATCGAGGGTTTTGAAATCAAGAAAAAAAAAAATAATCACAGTATGTCATTAAATAAAATTGTCAATTATTAAGTCAAAATGGTAAATTTTAACATTTTTTTAAAGTCCCGGTGTATTTTTGTGTTAGTATAATTATTTTGCGCTTTCATTGAGACAAAATGAGAAAATTAAGGAATATGTATTTAAAAAGGTCAAGTGAAAATCACTTTGAGAGACAAAATAAAATTGCAAAAAATTCCATTGCGACCATTGAATTCTTACCGGATGATTTTTTTTATTTGCTGTTTAACTATATGACGCAGTTGGAGCTGTATAGAATGATCAATGTATGTACACGATTCAGGCCAATTGGTCTTCATCCCATGTACTGGAAAACTGTCGAAGTTGATGTTAGTAGATGTGTGAAATGTGTATATTAGAAAAATTCATATGTACTTATAAAAGTGTTATTTTTTGCAACCTCCACAGAATGATTTGTCGACTGACCAATTATGTGAATTTTTGAAAACAATTAACTTCAGGATAAAGGAACTCACTATAACGAATAGAAGCGATGGCGATATAATTTTAAAACATGTATGTTACTACGTTAATTAACTTTGTGTACGAAACCGAAATTATATTCTTTAAATGAATGAATTTTAGATATATAAAAATAATAAGAGCCTTACATCGATGACATTACTAGAGTGTCGTGGAAACTCAAAGAAATATTTCATAAATGCTGAAGTAATCATGGGCATTTATAAATTAGAAGAACTTTAAAAATTGACTCTGAAAAGAACGATCTTCAACTCAACGAAATTCTTCCACACACTTGGTCGAAATGACAATAAGAATAAAAAAACTGGTCAACCGTTAACAATTACATACACTGGTAGGATAAATTATAGTCAATTACTTGCCTTTGCTAACAATGCTACCAAAAATGCTACATTAACGTTTTCAAATGATGACAAGTACACTATAAAAGTTAATTAACCGTTACGACATAAATTATGATTAAATTTTAACTAGTTTCAGATATCAAAAAATTACTCAAATTAGGGAATTCGGTCCAGCGCTTGGGCTTCCTCCAAGAACTCGCGGCTCGCTTCGACGTGGAGATTTTATAGCTCCCACAGGATAACTAAATTCCTTAACAAACGTTGCTTCTTCGTTAAAACTATGCCGTTCCACGTCTAGAGTATTTCATAATTGGCTTAAACCAATTATCCTTTTTTATTTCATTTTTAGCTATTACAAATGTTTTTTTTTTTTTTCAAATTATATCCACTTTTTTTTGCATTATTTTCAACCATCATAGACTGTCGGCTCCCCGGTTCTTGTAATAAACAATTTAAATCTTTATTTATATATTTGTTAGTTCACATAATGATATATAATCAATTCAACACAATACAAATTTCATCCATCCGTGGTTTTATATTAAATAAATAATTTGTTTGTAATTCGCACGACTACGGATGGATAAAATCTGTATTGTAATGGGAAATTGCAGATAGCAACATAACATAATTTTAGGAATCCCCAAAATTTTTCTTGTTTCATACTTTTCAGTAGGCAAATTGTCCGTAGTCGTATTTTTTTTTTATCTATAATGATTTTTTTTTGGCTTTGCCAACGTTCGCTCAAAACGAATATACCTGGTCTACATCTAGGGTACAACAAAAATTTTTTTCCAATTTTCAAATATACGAGAAGTGAAATGCTTATAAGAATGAAGTTTATTTTAATATATCCAATATCCAGCGCTCGACATAAAAACAATTACATTTGATGCGTGAATATATTTGAAAACATCTATAAATAGATAAAATTTCAGTTCACATTGAAAATATTAATAAAATTGTACAGTGCAAACTTTATCAAATTTATTTATGTCTTCGAATAAAATTCAGTATAAAAAATAAAAAAATATTTTGATGAAATTGTATAAATGTATAAACGACACCGACACAAACAAATTTCCTTCGACATTTCTTCGTACTTCGCCATTAAACAAAGCTGTGAATTTCGCAATTAAAGTGGAGTCTATGAATTACATTTGATGAATTAATTATATTTTTCGATTTTATGGAATATCGATGTTATTGTGCGTTACTTTCTGTCTCATCCCCCTCTCGTTTCCGCTCGGATGCTTAGCCCATCGATGTGCGGCCATTAAAAATTTCACTGGAATTTTAGGATGAGAATAAATTGGTTTTGTTTTTTGTGTTACATTATATATAATTTTTTTCATGATTTAATAACTGTCTTCTTTGCTAGCAATACTTTTACTGACATTTCAGATCATAAAATCTTATCCGTAATGTGAATTTTCTGTACTTGTAAACATCTGTCGGTCATAAAGGAGTACAATGGCTAGTTACTAACACCTTTGATGCGATGATCATGGCAGTTACCATCCAGGATTCATCCAAACTGAGGAGATGTTTTGGATGTCAACATCTACTACATAAGCTGTTTTGCACCCAAGTGCGATTATATGACTACAAGCAATTTAAACTTGATAGAAAGTACACAGACCGTCGCCCGGTGCAGAATAATAACAGGTGTCTCATTAACATATAAATGAAATTGGATCGTTATAATGTTTAGTACTGCAGAGCGGATGATGAACTTTTGTGTATGCCTTTAAAGCGCCAGGAGAAAATTTAGTTTAGAAGCTTATTAACAGTGTCAACTTAAAAGTTTCCACTTCGTTGAAAACTGTAGAAGAATGTTGGAGAGAAAATTGCAAAACATGCCCAAAAAATTCATTCCCAAGTACGAAAAGAGTTGTTTATTGAACCTGCAGGAGCTAATTACGACTGCCTCAACTAAAATTACATTTTAACTTAACGAAAACGAAAGTTATTCCGGCTTGTCCTGCCATTAATTAACTATACCTTGATCTCGATGCAGAAATCCTACGATAATGTGAAAAAGTTTCTTGCTGTTCCGTTTTTCCGTCTCGAATTGAAACAACTTCGAGTCTACAATATATAATCTTTTCAGATCCAGGTCCAAAGACCGGATGGACAAACTTACCATCATCCCTTGATCGTGCCAGGTGCATGTATTTCAAACTGGACAAAGGAGAAAATTTTGTTTTGCACTCTACTCGAATGCATAATTCGCACAATAAAACTCAAAATATAATAAAAAAGACAACATAAAGGAAGCAACAAAAGCAAAGGAAATTTAAAAAAATTGAATAAGGAACACAAAAAAAAATGTGTATATAAAATTAAGAGTAAAACTTTTATATGTATGAAGTTTTACTTCAAAGACGAAATGCAATGCTTTTGGAATTCTCAACTTGATTTAAGGATACAAATTTGCACAAGGAGCACTTTTTTTTGGTCCCAGCAAATTGAAATTGTCTTCCTTGCATACGGTGGAATCATATAATATCTGTGTCCTGGCAAAAGATCTACTCGTAAGTACTCATTTTGTACGTCAACGGCAACAACCCCCTCACGGATATTTATGACAGCGCTTCTTTAGAGCTTAGGTGGAATAGTACGTTCGCTTGAAAATATATTTTCGTTTTTGTGGGCGAACTTGAGGTAAGAGAATAATTAAAAATAACAAAAAAAAACGTTTTATGGTATTACGAGTTAATTGCAAAATTTTAAAATTTGTTATTTTTGTTATTCAGTGAATTAGCAAAATTGTTTATCATTGCACGAAGTTATAAAAGCAAACATTTAATTTTATTAAAGAAGCTAATAACATAATCGATATTCCTTTAATTTTTATAAAAAAACCGTTGTAATCATTTTTGTTGTATGTTAGTCTTTCAGTTAAGTAAGTCAAAACTCCAAAAAAAAAAACAACTCTCTTTACAGAAATTTGTTTCCAATTAAGCAATTTTTTCCATAAATTTTCTTTTAATTTTAAGTTGAAACTTAACCACTTAATCTAAGAAAAATAAGTAGATTATTAGTCATTATAATTATATTATAAAAAGAAAAATTCTACTTCTTAATGAATCGCCATATTATAATTCCCGCAACTTCACCCTTCATTATGCATAATCACAGAAACTTGTACTTTGAATGTGAGCTTTATAAAAAAAAATCAAATGAACGGAAAACTAGTAGAATATCCACAGGATATCCCTAATTACATCTCAAAATGTAATCCTCAAAAATTAAAGCGGATTGTCTCGAATTTATCTAAAAACTTTTATTATCTATGGGCATATTTCTCTCAAGGAAAAAGCAACTTTAAAGTAAAATCGGAAATAAAAGTTTTTTGGTGGCAAAGACATAAAGAACACACTTGCACTGGAAGGATACAAGTCCGGAAGGTACAAGGATATTATCTGTGTAACTTAAAAAAAAAACATAAGACTAAAAAAAAGAAAACCTGAAGGGGACTAAGCTAAAAGTTGAAAAATTTGTAAATTACGTAATTAAAGGAGGAACACTTTTATTCACTCCAACACCTGAATAAAGTTCCATTGCTCCTGCAAAGCAGAGAAAACGGACAATACCAGAAGAACCGCTATAATTAGAAGGGCTCTGGTTGTAGGCATATTTATATCTTAACGTATTGTGGAATGGTTTCACAGCTCGTTGCATTGGGATACCACATGCAATGCGCTCCAACGTATTTTTTTTATTTTTTTGTTACCCCTCGTTTGACTCATTCCTCCCCAGTTATCTCACAATTTCTGTCTCCCTGTCTGACTCTACGTTTTCAATGGAGAATACAGAAAGTATATTCTGGACAGATTACTGTCCACATGAGGAACTTGCGGCAATTGCATTCGCCTAAATCACGAGAAACAGCAACTTTTATATTTTACTGCTTTGCGTGTGTTCGTTCAGTACAACTTCATTTGAATGCAAACGAATGAAGCTATTAATTTCTTCTACTACAATAAATTTCTGTTGTTGTTTATATGTTGAGTCTTCCTTCGTCCCCGTTCTATTACAAGTCTAAACAATTTGAATTTTCAAGAGCTTCAATAGTATGACTTGTTTTCATAAAATAATTACATCATATTAATCAACAAATAATTACAACATATTTAATGAAGAAACAAAATTCTTTCCGGCAAGCCTACGAGCTGAGGTAGATTTCGATGTGTTTTTGATTGAAGTTACATATATTTTTATTATTGTTATTTGGCCATGGATTATTGTTCTAAAGGTATATACCTCCCTAACTATTATTTTTATATTTCAAAATCGATTAACTATTTTTTTGGATTATTTATGAAGACCTATACAACGATACCCTACAAGACGTGGTTTTGAAAATTTCGAACTACCACCCCCACCCCCACTTGTACCCGCGCAAACAATGAATCGTTTGTGTCACCGTAAACTGCATAGAGAGTACTCTAATTTATGCAGACAAAATTTCTCTCTAAGCTAAATAGGGGAGAGACATAATTTTTCCAAATTTTCAAATTTTCAAATCTGCCTGCAAATTCCAATATTTTAAGTAATAAATTATACCTAAAAAAATGCCATAATTGTAGTGTAAATCATCAGGTCTACACAGCTTCACTTGTGTTTATGAAAGCATAATATAAGGTACATATTACTAAATTTTGATTTTGCAACTACCCTCACACGTGCCGTATATTTCATATAGAACAGTTTCCCGTGACTCAGGTTACAATAATAATTGTTGGATAGTTTTTTTTTTTTCAGTTAAGGGTGACTTTGATGGTTTGAATTAGGATAGAGGTCGGTAGTTCTCATTGAGCTTTTTTTTTCTAACTAAAAGACCAAATACCAATTTCAAAAAATCCCGCCCTATTCCTCTTCTATATCATAAACGCAAAGTCTGTGCGAAATATCAGCTTTCTAGGTTCAAGGTTTAGGCACCTCAATTCCAAAAATTTCCAAAGATTTCCGAAAATTACTTGTATGTATTATGATTTTTTAATCGATCATCACCAAACTTCACACGATCTATTCCAAAATAAAAAGATTTTTCTATTCCCATATTTAGTCAATCCAAGAAATTATGATAATGAACAAATTTCTCCAAATGGTGATCTCATATCTCATTACAGAGCATAATTTTCTCATTGCACGCAATAAATTTTATCCCGGATCAAATCAATAGGAGCCGGAATCCGAAATCCTCTGGCTGAACGAACATTGCTGGCGGCGCGGCGGTGACGGCGGGTTCGTACGAAAGCAACAAATTTCATGTAATTAACGTTTGCTTCCGAAAATGCAACAAAATTTTCTCGTAGGCATAATTCCAAGCAGAGTTACATGTTTAATATATTCGTTGAATGAACGAAATTATATCACAAGGATTTAGTAATTGTATTAAAGGCGACTCTAATACATTCAACCTGAATTTCACTAAAAAACAGAGTTTATTTACTCACCACTTAATTATGTCAAAAATGAATTCACCACTGGAAAATTTATCGTATTGCGATGGAATGAATTTGTATTATGAATGAACGTTTATCAGGATCAAACGTGTCACCTCAATCAAATACATACTTATACCAGCATAATGAACGTTTATGCACTCCAAGTACCATCCCCCCCCCCCCCCCTCCCAATTGTACATGCAATTGTCAAATACATTAGAGTTTTAGAGGAATGTAATTGAAAAGGACCTTTCTAATCTGGCAGGTCTTCGAATAATATTAAAAGGACTTCCCAAGGAACTTGAATCGTTACCACTTGGTCCCAGTGCGAATCAAATTCATGCATGTGTGTGCATTCTAAATTCTGTATTTTCACCCAAAATCCATTGATCTCGTTTTCAATTCATTCAGAGATATAATTTAAGGCGACCAATAGTTCAGCAAAGGAACTAGGACACAAGTTTTCGATTGAGTTTGAGAATTGTGAAACGAGAATGAATTGTACAAGGGAGTAGATCAGAAGGGAGTCTGGGGATACTAAAGAGGTTGAGGAGTTGATGGGGTGTTCCTTACATTATTTTCGTGATCCATGCAAACTGATATCTACCTATGTCCAAGGCAACAATAAAATATTCCGGATATAGTTTGCTATGGATAGCCATTGTGTGGGTTTGCTCAAAAATGATACATTCAATTTGAGATATAAATTTCACCGTTCCGTTCCTCATCCTTAATACACATGGATAAATGTCGGCCAACTCCCAACAATCGAAATCATAAGCAGATAAGACTTTAATTCGGTACGGAACAGATGCTGCTTTATGAACCACACATTAGGACCGATGTAAGCAGGGCATTTTATCCATTTAGTGTCTGCTCCATTAAAAGCTTGTTAACCTTTAATACTGACTTGAACATGCTCCTCGAGGATTGTGCCGAGGAACTGGAATGAAGTTTGAAATGTGGGGGTGATGGAGCACAACCAGCAGCAGCAATCTGTTGTGCTGCCGTGCTGCGTATTGCTGGGGCTGCGTCCCGTGGTGGCGACCGTTCAACTCTTGGGAAAAAGGAGCATCCACTTAAGAGGGACACATCGATGTTGCACCAGCAAAGCCAACAAATATTTTATGATTGTTTTCCAGAATTTAATTTGTTTTAACCGGACGGTGGCATACTAATTTTTTTCTTGCTCTCAATAATGGATTGAATCTTTTGTGGGAGGTTTTTCTTTAAAAAACTGGTGAAATGAATTTGAAGGATTACGTCGAAGTCTTCCGGAATTGTTATGTATTTATTTTGTGACGGAAAAGGAACTTGTAAAGTTGCTAAGCTCTTGTATTTCTTGAATATTGATGTGGAGCAGCCGAGTAGCATACTAATGTTATAATAAATCTTCTCATGAAACAATCAACAATTAAAATAGGAGATTTCATGAGTTATGAGTAATAAATGTACAGGAGAGCATTTCATAATGGTGCAATGGAAACACAAAACATCGTGTTTACTAAAATATTTTCAATTCGAAATACGTTCAACATAGTTTGAGCATAAAAAAATTTCGAGTGTTTAAAAAAATAAAGCCGCGTGAGAAGTGACCTTAAGAGGGAGTAGAAGCTCTGGTTACCGACGGGATTGAATTTCATCCTGCACTGGTAGTCTAAAACCAGAGTTAGTTGAAGCATCCAATTATTGCATAATGTTTAATTTTTTTAAATAATGGGCTAAAATTACAATAATTTCTTGTTTCCGTGAGGCTTACTCTTTCCGAGTTGGAATATGGGAGCTCTTTTGCGGAGGATGACCGATGATGCAAGAATTTGTTCTTGTTGTTCTACAATATGCATTAATATTGAATTTATGTTTTCTCCTGTAGCAATTGTTTTGAAACATTTTCAACTTATATTATGTAGAGCTAAGAAATATTTTCTACCTATAACGAAATTAATCAATTCCTTAGCAGTATATATTTTTATTTAATACAGGCACTCATTTCTTCGTCTTCAAACGTATTTTAAAAGTAATATTCAACTCTTTGTTGTAGCTTAATAACAAATGGAATATTCCTTTTGGGGGGGGGGGGGGGGGGGGGGGGGCTGCTGGGATGAAAGCAACAGGGCAGTTGTCGTCGTCTGTGGAGGAGGAACTCTATTGTCTCACCACATTTCAACAATGTCTTTGTTTTGGCGTTGTGTTCTTGTCCAAGTGCTCCTTCCACTTCGCCGTTGTGTGTCCTGGAAACTGACTGAGCGTGAGCAACAGGTTAAAAGAGCGAGTGCTAAAATCCTCCTACATGAAGATTGCGTGTTTACCCCATCAAAGCCAATTTATGTTGTTATTTTTAGTTATTATATTACGAAGTCAACATTTCTGGTAGCGTTAGAGGTTAGAGCTGAGCTCTCAAATTCCTCACTCCAATATAGCAATTAAATACAACTATAGTTATCTAACACCAAATATTTAATTGTATTATTTTACATGACTTCACTGAGTTTTACAGAATCTGATTCCAGAATTCTAGTCTGGCTTTAGCTCTTGTCGTTGTAAATACTCTATCGCTTCGGTTCGAGAAGTATGAAAAATACATTAAAATCAATTTTAATCGTACACTCGCAGTGTTTTACTTCAAGTACAATTTACCTGTTTTTCGCCTAAGTTTTCTATCTTATACTCTGCTCAGAGTACAAACTTAGAAAGTATCAAACTATTAGTCGAACGGAAAATTATATTGTACTGTAATAATTTGTTTCTTGTTTGTCTTACTATTGGCTTTAACAACATTCGTCGAAAATCTGCCCGTAAAATAGACCATTGTTCATTACTAAATGCAACAAAATACCAACCGATTTTTAACAACTATTCAGTTTTTTAATTATCTTCATTTTAATTACCTAAGTAATTTCTAGAATCAACTTTTATTCATTTATAAATCAAAGATTAACTCCATATAGTCAAAAGTCCATAAGTGCACTAAAAGTATAATCATCAGCAATTTCTGAATAATCATTTAATCAACAGTATAGTGAATTCCCTTCTAAATAATGGTTTAAAGTACAATAGATAAGTGCTTCCACATGTTTCATATCATTTGACATCACAAAATCATTTTCAATATTGGACATTTGACGAAGCTAAGCAAAATTTCCATTATTGTAAGTTATGCAATAATGTGTACATTCATATAACACATTCACAATTTCAACTATTTAACCAAATGAAAATTAATGCATTAATCAATGTCTATCGATACATATATGAATATGTTCCTTTATTTGTTTTAGTTAAAACCTCAAAAAATCGAAATTATTTTCACAGCTCTTTTAATTGAACACTCTTTACTGGTCAGCGCTAAATTTTAATTATTGAAATTAACCGGACAAAAGATAATGAGGGAGTATGAATCAGAAGGAAAATGATTTAATGAGTCAATTGAAAGCACTCCTTCAGAGCGAAAATTAATTGGAGTGCCGCTTAAATCATAGGCTATTGATGAAAAATGGGAAATTCTGTCTAAAAGGGAAAATGTAAAAAAAAATTACAGGAAATATAATCAAGAGTCAGAAGTTTTCAAATAAAATTTGATCAAATGAAAGCAGGTCATTTGATCAGTAAATCACATTTCTGAAGAATTATCATTAGGAATTAATCATTTAAAGTTTTAGTTTCTTCTGTCCTTCTTGCACTAATGTAATGAACACAATTCAGAAGATTCACAGGTTCTAAAACTTTTAATGGAAACAGAGGTTGAAAAATTTCAATTGATTTTTGAAAATGTTAACGATAGATATTTTAAGCTACAATTCAAACAATTTGCTTTGAAGAGTCCTTGTACAAAGAACTTAATTTCTAAAATTAAATTCCTTTTTTCTTAATTTTCTTATTTCTTATTTCATTTTTTTCTTTTTAATAGAAACTTGAAAGGTCCTCCTTTGTATTGAAACCGCATTACTACATAGTACATACATAGGTGGTGTGGGGAGATGTTTGCATTTTTTATAGAATAAATAGCAGAATGAAGTTGACATTTACTTTGATAAACTTTAATAAAAGGATTCTCAGACTTCCTGTTAATCCTATTTCTCGCTTTTTTATTTGTCGTTCTTGTAAGTTTCCCCAAGAATTTTTTCATTTTAAATGCAAACTTCAGATTGTAATTTTATTTTACTTTTTTTTTAAATGTATTTGATACTATTGCTCTTTACAAATTCAGCGAACGCTGCTGTTGGAAAGTGAGATTGAAGTGAATTTGCAATGAAATCTATGAAGGTTCAACTCATCGAACTAAATACGTGAAATCGATAAAAATGAAAATCTTTCATCCCCTCACGCAGCACATTTTAGATTACGACAGAATCGACAAACATTTTCTTTTTCACCTTGAAATTCAAGGATGGTTTATTGTTAAAATAAATTTACTTGGATGTTGAAGAAAGTTTCTAATGGTGAAATCCTATCGAAGTCTGCGTTTGAATTTTAGAAATTTTTATGTCCGAAAAATTTCGAGGATACAGAATCTGAGTGAATGACATGGAACATGTGTTACATTCACACGAGGACACAGCTTTCCCTGTTTTTCTGAATGCAATATATTGCAATAAAACCCAAAAACCAATGTATGTGAAAAACTTACAGCCCATCGATGCTAAAAGCTAAAGATTTTTCTACGGAGACATTGTAGCCGAAAAATTCAATATTACACAAGTGCATCAATTATAACGCATTTACACTGAATACATTGGTCCAAAAAAAGAATTCGAAACAAATGGTTAAACTTTTAGAAGTGTTAAAAAATTAATATTGGAGTTTCCAATTTTATTAGTAGTATTAGTTGTCTATAATAACTTAGTGGAGAAAACAAATACAAAATACACAGCGGGTCATTTCGGTAAATCATGTGGTCCGATTTTCTTCTAAAAAGTTTTTACATAAAGTAAGAAACAGTATTCGTAGTTTCCTGAAATACGTCCCCGTTTAGCTGATAACGCAACTTGAAAGGTCAAGATTTTATAATATAACGAGCATTTTTCAAAAACTTGCTGCAGTTGCAAGTATTGTTGTATCACGCTAATGATTGATCCCAAGTTGAACTGAAAATATGTGTTTTGTAACACTACATATAAAGATCGCGAAAAATAATAAAAATATTAATATTGCAATTTATTAAAACATAAATGTCAATTAAATATCCAATTTGTTCATTTTACAACATTAAGATTAGGGCTGTGCGGGTACCCAACCTCCGATCGACTTTGTTTTGCCAAATATGTAATAAGAATTTGTCTAAAGAAATAGGTCAGTCACCATCGCAGGAACACAATCAAGTGACTAACCACTTATCATTACCAGAACACATTAGTGAAATCCATCTTTACACCGAAATCAATAAATCATCTCATTGCTTAAAAGTTAAATTTTGTCATAATTTCCGCTGAAGAAGTAAAATGTGCAAAAAAAACTCGAGCTCGGAACTTATACAAATACAACAATCTCGACTCGACTCGACTCGGGTAGAAACACCCCTCCCCGCACTGCACAGCCCTTTTACAATACGACAATGTTTGCAAAGGTAGTGATTTATTAGATGAAAAAAGCCCAAATAAGAACATTTTGTAAGCACAGATACCGCATAGGCCCAAATACATGACTTCTGGCAACTCGGGCATGAATAGTAAATTTGTTGTTTTATTCTCTACTTCTTTCCGAATTAGCACGTGCTAATTTGCACGTGTGTAGTGTGTGATCAAGGGTAACAACTAACAAGGCGATCAGAAATCAGCAACAGTAATTCATACATATAGTTCTACTGCGAATGGGGCTCGATTCCACCGTCATTGGCTGACTGTGTTCGCATGGGTTGCTGTGGTGGGGGATGCTGGGAACGTTGCTTGGCCTAGGAGGCTGTGAAAATAAAAGTTGCGTTCAATTTACTGCCATGTAAAAAATAAGATAGAACAAAATTTTAAAAAATCCCTTTCGGCATGCCTACAGGCTGAAATAAATTTTGGAGTGTTTTGATTGCATTTATTGGGGTAATTTATTTCTAAATCGAGAAACTAGTTATGGATTTATAAACTACTCATCAAGAGCTTTTCAACGCTACCCCACAAGACGTGGTTTAGAAAAATTCGAACTTCCACCCCCACCCCCACTCGTACCCCACCAATCACAAATTCGGTGGTGTCACTGTTAACCTCATACAGAGTACTCTAATTTATGCAAATTAAGTTTCTCCCTTCGAGATCTACCTAAAACTAGTAAGGAAGCAATTGGTCACACCAATTACGTGGTACCCTAGATGTAGAAAAATATAATCATTCTATGTAAAAATCTAGAAATGCATTTTCTAGTTGTCCGCGACTGCTTAATTTAAGAGTACTCAACATGAGCTTTAATTTGATATCACACACTCTTCAAATTGGACAACTCCAAGGGAGATAGTTCTAAACCCACCCCCACAACCCCAAAAAAAAATTTTACAAAATTTAGCCCGCCGGAAAGATCCCAATTAATTAATTCATTCTAAATCAAAAAACTCCATGTAAATCCAATTACGTTTACCATATTAAAACTGCCGACGACTTTTTCTTCCATTTCTATAATTTTAATATCGTGTAAAAGAAGACAGTGGAAAAAAAATTTCTGACAAATAATTAATTATAATCCGTATTTATAACAATATTTAACGAAAGAAAATTCAAAATTCAGTCACCAAAATCAATATTTTTGTATAAAAACGACTCAGGTTTATATGGCAACACTAAGAAGGAGTTGCCCGATTTTACTCATCTTCGAACTTGACCTTGCAATTTTAATGAAATATTAATGTACCAAATTTCAAGTCTCTAGCTACAAGTGTTCTCGAGTTATCGGCTGGACAGACAGACAGACAGACGGACATGCATAAAACGGTTTCTTTTCACCTCCCAATCATGATTATATAGTTCTTTCTTTTCTGTGACGATTATTTCTTGGTGTTGGAAACGTTGGCTCAAAACTAGTATACTCTACATCTAGGGTATACAAAGTGTAGGCGTCAAGGGACGCACTGTGGGCCAAGAGACAGTAAAACTGACCAAAAGTCAAGTTTCCAGATTACTTAATTTGTAAGCCTTTATCTATAACTACACATATCATTGTATTCCGTACAACATGTACTTCAAAATAAAAGTGCGCAGTTTTGCTCCTTTTCATAGATTACCCTAAAAATCGCAAAGAACGGAGCCAGCATCCAAGTGCCAAATACACATAAGAACTTTTTTTCATGAAATGAACTGAGAAATCACATCACCCCCTTAAATATTCCCTCGTTCTTTTAAACACCATGTATTATGATTTTCACCGCTCCGGGTAAACCGGGTACACTTGCTAGTATTCATAACATATACAGGGTGCGACAGAAAAACTGGGAAAAACTTCAATGGGCCATTGTTTCGAAACCTTGGTAGTAAAGAAATGCGCTTTCAGGGTTTGTTTTGTCACTTCATTGACCGTTAGTTTTCGAGGAAATTAAAACATAGATGCACAGTTATTAATTATGCATAAAGCAAAACGGACTGCTGTGTTCACCGCGCTCCGCAGTACGCGCCGCGGCGCGCCGGTCGTACTCCGACTGAAATTATAAATTGTTTAAAAATACCCAGAAATGTTGTTTTGCGGTGCAAAACCAACGTGTGGTGAACACGTGACCAAAGGGAAAAACCTAACTGATATTTTCATAACCCTTAAGGCTTATAAACAGCGTGTAGACACTAAACGAGAAACATACACACTTCCTCGAGCGGCCCCCATAGCTCCCCTAACTGCATACCCTGTGACTGCCACTTATTTGGCGTTTTTGAAAGGGATGTTAATTAGTCCCTTCACAACACTAAAGAATCGCTGAAAAATCGTATTACGAAGTTTTCGGATCCTCTCGACAGACAGGTGGTTTCCAAGGCCTGCAAGTGTGCATTAGTCACGGTTTAAATTTTTATGAAAAAAAAGAGTTTTTTTCAGAATTAACAGCGTTTTAAAAATTATATAAAGTTTTTCCCAGTTTATCTGTGTATATTCGAAATCAAGCACATTACGCGGTTTGTCAGATATGGAAAAGACGTAGTTTTTGTAAATCAATTAATAAACGTAAAATATATAAAAATTAGCGGTTTAGATTTTACAAAATATCTAACAATTGATGACAAAGCTTGTGAAGTTGTGAGTTGTTGTGTCTTTGATTTTCTTTTCCAACATTTACAGAAATAAGAACAAAACAAACTAATTTTACGATTACTTCCAGTTCAGCAAATATCTTTAAAATATTTTTCCAATAAATGTAGTATTTCAACCCTTCTACTAATTAACTTATGAAGTGTTGTTGTGATTCAAATATGCAAAACGGAATCAATCGTCAAGAATCAAGTTCCAATAACACAAGGAAATTGATTGCATTCAATTCAATATTATAATAAAATGTTGCTTGCTAAAAATAATTTTGTTTTCACTTCCTCTGAACTTATAGAAGCATGTTTTGCATAGAAGCGAATTAAGAATACAATGGATATATAAAAGGAAAAAACTATTTTTTTTTCACATACAAATTTCATTAGACAAAAATGTGTAACAGAAAAAAAACGTTCAATTCTGTTTCATAATCCAATTAAACTGACATCAGAGATCTTGTGTCTTTTTTTTAATTTGTGGTGGTTGAAGTTGAAGTGGTCTCCATTGGATCCTTTGGGCAACGTGTTCGAAACATTTCCATTTCATCCAGCTTGAATTTTATGTCCTGTTCAAGTGTCCACCCCCCTACCAATTTCTTCATGCATAATAAAGTGAACAATCGTAAACTTCTATTTTGCACACAGGACACAACCAATGACCTCGATACGCAGAAAAACGTAGTCATCTTGAACACTTTAGATGGACATATATCAAGAAAGTGCAAACGCGAGAAGCGTGAAGTTAAAAATGAATTATTTTCACTCCTTCATTTGACACTAGAGATTAAAAAAGAGACACGCGAGGAGCAAAAATTTTTGTCACGTTTAGCACTTTTAGGGGGACACGTTGCAGTTGTAAAAGCGACTTACACCACCATCCACCCTCCCCATCTTCTCCCAACCTCATCATACCCTCTCAACAATCCTGTATAACCTACCTCATGTCGCAGCTATACAATGAGAAAATTTTTATGTATGTGCAAGGAGGAGTGGAAAAGTTGAATTGGACACAAATGAAAATTTATTGCAGTTTCCTGAGCTTTCGTGAAGTTCCTTTCGCCTTCTTGCAAATGGAATTGGAGGATTTTCCTATTTTGTCGTAGTGAATTAAAATCCCTGCAGGTTTCCACTACGTGCGAAATTAAGGAGGTACTTAAAGTGGATACAAAGAGCTGTTTATTTTACAACTAATCTTTTAGTGCAAAAGACTTCTGCCTCTGTCGCCCATAATTAAATTCCACACTTAGCACAGTTTATTGTCGCATTGTGTTATAGCTTCTTAACGAATTTAGCATAACTCATTGCAAATAGTTACAATAATTTAAGCAAAATCATCAGTCACAACAAACTACATGTGATCATTATTTACATATTACAAAAACCATACAATAATTTTAATTCAATTCAAACAAATAAAAAATTATTTATATTTTGTTATTGTAAATTTTGAGTAAACGCAAATGGCAAAATTTAATAATGATTAAAGACATGAACATAATTGACAGAGGACACGGGGCCTAATTAGAAAAGGAAATAAGTCCTTGTTTTGAATGGCTGCACAGACAAACACAATTCTTCTTAACAATTTAAATACTCATAACTAATTTTCTTAATTTAATTTAACTACAGTGCAATTAATTTTGTTCGTTTGTTTTTCGCTAATGATGTATCAGTATTCAGCATTTCAAAAGTTTCTTTCGTCTGCCAATGAGTAGGAAAATCTGTCAGTTAGCTTCAAAAACTTAAATTATCAAAAAAAAAAAAAAATGATATAAATCAAAAGTAATATTTTCTGTAAAATGTATTTTTTATTTTCTATTTATTCCGAATTTAGTCCTATTTCAGAACACCTGTAGTTTTCTATCAGTCTAGCAAATCAGTGTGACATAAAAACACCACATGTGTGAAATGGCCTCGTTTTACACATAACAATATTTCAGTTTACCAAAATAGTACAACCGGAGTAATTTGCCGCCTTCTGTACTCCTCAGCCGAATTTATATGAAATACCCTGGCTAAAAATAAAAAAAACAAATGTATATATAGAATACAAATACGATTTAACTGTGTGAGATTAAGGATATTCGATTTATTTTAACAGGTGTACAATGGCAAAATCAATCAATTGAGATTCACGAATGCAAAGATGTAAAAAAAAAAGTGTACCAGGAGCATCACGGATGTCCAGGATTGATTTTTAATACCTTAAAAATCATCATCTCTTTCCCTCTCTAGCTAATTTAATAACTCGAAAGGACATACCCTGTGATGTATGTCTGATTTTATCTCTGTTGACAGAGGGCAAAAAAAAACATAAACTGTCGATTTGCCGTGCCATTTAATTTCAACTGAACTGGATAAAAACATCTCCGGAACACGGAAAAGAATTTTCAAAATTTCCCTTTATCAGCGATCTATGGAGGATGCAGTTTACCCGACATGTAAATGCTGTTCTGCTATACAAACATATAGTAGGTATATATATTTTTTCCTTGACATTTTTTTTATATGGAAAACCAAAATTTTTTCTTCCTCACCAATCTTCTTTCCCTCAATAAACAACAATAAAAGGAGCATCACAAAAAAATGTAATAAAGTTGGGTCAGGTGCATTCATCATAAAATCGAATGACGGTCACTTGCCACCATAAAACATTAAGCGACTGAAATATATATAATCCCTGAAAACTTATTATCCTTTCTGCAAGTTTTCCAGAATTTACGATATGCCGCCTGTTGCTATTGTTGGAAGTTTCATGACAGGATATCAACTTTAAGTTTGAATGTGTGCTTTTTGTCGATGGAACAATAAAATACGGAAAGCTCTTCTATCCAATTTCAGTCTTTACCTTTATTTCCACCCTTCAGATATCAGTCGAAATAAGAAAGAATAAATAAAAAGAAGTGAAAACGTCTTTATCTGGAACAAAAATACATATATAATATATATAAATAAGTAAACATATGTATAAGAAAACGTCTTTAAATATCTTAACTGTTGGCATTTGATCAATTCCGTTCAAGATATGCTGTTGACTGGTGAAAATTGGATGTCACCGGCACGAACTCTGGCCCAATGTAGTCATTGTTAGCTTTTGCGGAGTTTCTTTGATTTTCCAGTCACGTCTGGTTTTTCATCACATATAGATTTCTGGTCTATAGAATGTGAATGAATATGTGTCCTGTATCAATACAAAAACATTTTTGAATACGCGATTCGAAAGGAGAACTAAAACGGCAATAGACATGAATACGCCGTTCGACTTATTGTGAGGTCCCTCACTTGACGAATTTTTATTGCACATGAGTGCCTTTGTCTAGCTGAGCATTTAAAGGGCTTACGACATGCACACATACACAATCAAATACGTGCCCAAGGCCTGTCTAAATATGCTGCCAGCTTTCAACAATCTATATTTCACTTCTTATCGCAAGAAAAATATATATATTATATAGTTTATAGTGTATAGTTCAAAAAATCGCACAGCATGTGAATCAGCTGATTTTTTTAAAGAAAGATTAAATCCTTTAGCGAGTGTTTTCAGATTCTCCAATCAAGTTATACATGTAACATATACTTGGTTATGTACTATTTTTTGGTACACTAAGATTGGAGAAATTGTGGATAGCCATGTATGTAACTAGACAAATATTCATTGACGATGACGACGGATAAATAAATTATACAGCGGCAAGGAGGAAGAATTTCGATTGGCCATAATTATTTTATATCTTTTAAAAAATTAAATCAAGATGCTGATTAATAATATAGTAAATCAGTTTTCAACGTCACCAAATTACACCAAGATCTTCTGTTTTGTTTAGAAAAAAACATTTTTAATTCACTGAAAGAAAAGTCAAGTTTACTTATTTCCTGGAAATTAAAAAAAGTCTAATTAATTATTTCTCCACAATTCCATAAAAAAACACAACCGCAATTCAAATTTGATGAGGGTTCTGTCTTATAGTAATATTTCCAGGGGTTTGATGCGTTTATATTAACATCACAAACGACTGGAAAAATTAGCACAAGAACAAAAAGAATTAATTGCTTATCAAATCCATCACAAAGGATCCAACATGAAGTCAATGCCTAGGAAAATTGTACCACTTATATAGTCTCTTTTTTTGCATTGCCTGCGAATTATATTAACAACATTTATGCTTACCATGTTATTATTCAAGTGGTGGGGCCACCCTCATGGTGGACAGTGCGACCCAAAAACTGTGTTATTGTGTGTGTGTGTGTGTAGAGTCTAAAAGATACTAAGTGTCGAAAAAGGAACGGAACAAACGGAATAGAGAGAACTGGAAATACTATAGAGTCAACAAAATTCCTGCCACCGCCCACTAAGGGTAATCGCATGGTGAAGCGGTAGAGGTAGAGGTTGAGGTAGCGGTGCCTCGAGGTAACACAAATACATTGTGCGTAATGTGCGCGCAGGTTTACCAGGAGGTCCCGAGCGACCACTTTTGAAGACAAAATAGCTTCTCCGTGATTGGTCCGTTCAAGGGTATAGGCCGTCACCTCCCCATAAAATAAAATTTCCACCGGTGAGAATGTGGGCAACTTCAGAGCAAATTTGATAAACTGTCATTTTTGTGAACTTTGTTGACATTTTCCATTTTTGACAGCCGGTATACACCAGAATTTGTTAAATATTCATAACAATTCCTTTTTTAAACTCACATGTAATTCCATTTTTATAACAAAAATTAATTGTCTCAATAATCAAATTATCTTGACACTTCGTAGCCTGATAGCTGTAAGCACTGAACTTAGCTTCAGTTTAAGATTTCGTAAATGTCGTGGGAAAGCAGCGCGCTAAGCCTCCTCACTATGCGATACTCCCTCTACCTCTACCTCTTTCGCTTCAACCATGCGATTACCCTAATTCGTAGACCAGCATCGTACAGAGCGCGCAACGGCAGAGGAGTTATTTAAAAATGAAAAAGCTTCTGGCGCTGAAATCCCACTCTGACTGCGCATTGCTCCATGATTTCAGAATCACACAAAAAATATAGATTTTCTGATGACTTTGTATTGGTGCTGTGTGATTCGTTTCCAAACGGTTTCGATACAGTGTTGCCACAATTAAATACCCATTTTGCCCAAAGAGAGCACTGAAATTACCCTTTACACGAAATTACAAAATTTTTACATTTCAAAAGAAAAACAGTTCTTTTCTCAGAATTTCACTTTTAACTATACAATAAAGAGTAACTGAATAAAACAAAAAGGCTTTCCAAGATCGTCTTTTTCCTGTGTTGAATCCAAATCTCGTGGTCCAGAGAAATGTTGTTTTGATGGATTTGTATTTTTTTCACATGCAATTTGTATATTATTCTACATAATTATATTAAAATGTGGGAAAAATATACAAATTTATAGAAATACTAGCAAGTTTTCCCGGAATGGTGAAAATCATATTAATATAACATATATAATATATATTAAAGAATCTTTTTGAAAGCGCTTTTAAAAGAAAACGGTAAGATATTTTTCGATAATATTTATTTTATTTTGTAGCTTTTTTATGCTATAGAAAAATAACCGCTGTACACAAAAATTACTTGGCCTGTGAATTGAATAATATTATATTATGTATTTGTTATAAATTGCCATCAAAACGGTTTGTTTTGGAATAGATCTTCTTTGAGTTTTTATTTGTAAAAGAAAATGTTCTTGAAAAAATTATGGAACGCCTGCAACTCGGCAATTATTAATCGACAATGGATAGACAAATGAAATACATATAGTGGCAAGAATGGGGGTTGTCGTGTGAACAGTTCAGCAAATTGGCGATATTATTTTGGATCCTCTCTATTCTGAAAATTTTAATCAAGATGCTGCACAGCTTCCAACGTCTTCGATATCCGAATTAATATTGTTCTCCAGGTTAATTGTAACTCGGAGATGAGATTCAGTGCAGCGGCGCAGCGCACCAAAAATGCTGACAATATAGAAGTGCTGCTCTGCTAATTATGATTTCCAGGAATGAGAGACGTGGTCGAAATACAATATGAGCTCCTGGAGCTGCTGGTGTGCAGCACAAGACGAAGTTAATATTGTTTAATGTGGATAATTGCGGGTGAGATGTTGACGAATCAAATTCTCGTAATTTGTAAAATGTACGAAATTATTTTCAGTTTTTTCTGCGGTAACTGTTATTGTTGAATTTTTTTTTTCTCGCAATAGCTACGAACTGGAATTTAATTATTGTATGCATTCTGCTGCATTCAATTTAATTAAGGGTGTGGCTTTTGGATGTGTAATTGAGGACGGTGCTTTAATTGACTGTGGAATTCTAAAGAATAGAGTGAACGATTTACGCTTCTGTCTGTATTAGTGTCCCAAGGGAATTAAATGCAACTCCAATTGAGCTAATAGTGTACTGAATATTTAGTGTTAATTATAACGTTGATATTTTTCAATTCCAATTTATATTAATAATACATTTAGTCAGGAACATTTTGTTGAATTTTTTCTTCTTAATGTGTTGTCAAATTATTATTCCCTTTTCATTGTATTGTTCTAATTTCTATTAACATCTAAATATGGACGACAAGCGTCAATAAAATATATTCCCAAATAGAGAAAACAAAATGTAATAATAAAAAAGAGTTGATTTTATTTATTACAGTAGACTCCCTCTCGATCGGACCCATTTGGTTCGGACTTTGGATTGTTCGGGCGGTGAAATTTCGGCTCTATCTAATGTAGGCCTTAGTTTTTTGGATTTTTATGCTTACAATGTCATTCTGTCAGTTGAACTGTTCTATTCGGATATTGTTTAGTTCGGACAAGGGTCCGGTCCCGTGCTGTCTGAACCAAGAGGGAGCGGGAGCCTACTGGCTACTGTAATTATATTTTGAAAATAGTTTAGGCAAACAACTTATTTTTTGTCATTGCTGTTGAAACTGAAAATATGTTGTTTGAATTTTGGTTTTTATTTAACAATATTTTTTATGTTGATTTTAATCAGCTGCCAACATGATTATTAAGGCCTAGTCACACGGATCGGGTGTACCAGCTTCATCTTTCTCAGCGCTGGCAATATTTAACATGACTAGACTCGCCAGCACGCACGTTTACCAGGTCCGTGTGGCTAGGGGGCTACAGTCGTCAGCGCGATATGGATTGAATTTAGTTGACACCAGTAATTTTCGGTTCCATCCACTTTGTACCTCTTCCCAGCCGTTCTGCAAAGTCCAACTAGTTTTGGTGCTTCCTTGCTGACATGCGACTAATAATGGATGATTGTAACCGTAAGAAAAAAATCAACCGAAAATCGTGTTCGAATCAAAAAAGGTAAATTATACAGCGACGCAAACAAAATATGAGTAGAATAAGAAAACGCGCTCTAGATCGCGTTTCTAAACTTCAAGACCGCTTTACTCATACTGAGTGCTGCTCTTCGATTTCGGGATGAATGTCCTGCCAGGACTCTCACCAACAGTGATGAATGAACGCCCCACATATACTCGACTCTGGCAATTGGATCCTGGGGGTTGAACAATATCATGGTAAGTAAAAGTGTTGTTCTTATAATTCGCAGGCAATGCACAAAAAGAAAGTATACAAGTCGCACAATTTCCCTAGGATAGGCATAGATCTCTTGTCGGATCCTTTGTGATGGGTTTGATCGACGTCGTAACTAATTATTTTTATTTTTTTTGTGCTAGCGTTTCCGATGAGAACATAAACGCATCAAAATCATCGGAAATGTTAGTATAAAGCTTTATAAGACAGAACTCTCGTTGAAATTGGTTATCGCATCAGAATGTGTGCGTCGTATACATCCACGCAAAAGGATTGCGATTGTATTGTTTTATTCCATAGTGTTGAAGTTTATTTACCAAACAATTTCAATAATTTATTATTATTTTAAACTTCTCAAAGTAAACTTGAATTTTGTTTCTGTGGATTGAAAATGTTATTCTAAAAATTATGCACTGTTGGGATAGTACAATAACTAGTTCTGAAAGTATAATTTGTAAGTTTAAGCCAATTGTGATAGTTATTTCATATTTCGTTGGTAAAGTGAATTAGTTTTGTTTTCTCAAAAGCATTCAAGATTAGATTTGTGACATTTCGCGTTTGCTATCAATATTAATTGTGTAGTTGCAATATTAATAAATGATTCAAAACCTTTAGAATATTTTACTGTTCCCCATAGAAATGGTTGGATGTTTGTTTAAACATTTTTATTTTTATTTAGGATAATTTGCACACCTATCCATGCATCCTGTTTCGGGCTGTGGAAGACTCCATGCGACCACATTCCATTTTTCTCGCCGCAGATCTCGTTGCTCAGCTATTAAAATTGCAAAAAGTAATTAAAAAGTTGTGCATTGGGTGTTTAGTGTAAATTTTATTGTGTTGTTTGCAGATAACGTTGTCCACACGTGCATGATGAAACATTTAATTTAGAGTCTGCTAATTGTGCAGAGTTGTCCCTGCAGTTTTACAGAATTTTCAGTAACCTAAGATGAAATTTTTTTAAAATGGAAAATGAGGGAAATCATTTTTAAAGTGAAGTTTTATTTAACCAGATGAACATGTTTAACGATTTAAATTTCAGGTAATTTTTCAATGATTTTTGATATATTTAATAATTTTTGTAAATGAGCCGAAATTTTAAAAGAGTTTGTAGAAATTCGTTAAGTAATGATTGATTTTCAATTCAACACTGAATAACCTTCATAAAAGTAAAAGAATTTTTCCTGTAATATTACTACATTAAAAAATATTAACAAAATGTTTTTATTTCATGAAAAAACCGTCAAATGTCTCTGCATTTATAAAGTTTCAGTCATTAAAATTAGTCCTCGAATACATTAATTGAAAAATAAACTTTTACAATTTGCAATTACAAAAAATGCTTTCGTATTTGTTAAATTTAAAATCCTTCACGAATAAATCGTGAAAATATGAAACAAGGAAGTCAAAATCCTCATTACATTTTAATGAAGAGTAAAACTATCATTAAGCTGAGGCCACATATACACGGAAAGACCGTGAGATAGAAAACATTACTCAAACTCCAATTAAGGCCTAATTGGAGCGCAGGGGTCGCACTAAAGCTCTTTTGATGTTGTTAAGCAAGTATACTTTGAAATAGATTTAAGGTATTTAAAATGTGGCTTTTTCGACATCCATTGCTCGACAGGGACATGTAAGCCAGTCCATTGACATTTTGCCCCTCAAAGGTTTACATTGAGGTTGCAGAATTTTTATTTTTAGCTTTTTTTTTTTTATTAGAATTTTTCCATAGTACGCTTTTTAAGCTGGACAAATGCAAATGAAAATGATGTCGTCCTGGAGACCCAGTGTATAGTATGGTCAAGTTGTATGCGTCTGCTGTTTTGGTCCAGCAAATGAATTTCACACCCTTTCATCTATATCACATTCTACACTCTAGAAATTCAGAGGCATTTAGAATATCTAAAGCTAAAGTCAGTAGTTGTATCGCTGGAAAAAGGATATATAAATTGTTTAGTGAGGGTATCAAGCTAGCAATATTTGCAATGTTCACCCCATGGCCTTTGTGGTTTCACTTAAAAAGCGGCGAAGCTCTCTGTGCAATTTATAGGAGCATATAACCCGAGCGAGAAATTTAAACAAAGAAACTTCGAAACGAAACCATAAAAACAAAGTTTTTGGAAAGAGGAAAGGGGTAAGGCATGTTTTGTGCGACCACAACTAGTTTATCAAAGAGCATAAGGGCGAAATCCCATAAATGTAAAGTAAAGTGAAACGGGATGCTTGTTTGCCACATATTATCGGACCACAAAGTTTACATTGCACTCGGGAGCACCCCCCCCCCCCCCCCCCCCCAATTCACCCATTCAGGAACAGAAACGGCAAAGTATTGCAAAATCGAACGATTCCTTTAAAGCCTAACACTTCCGGACCGATTCCAGATGGACTCAGATAACTGGGTTTTTCTTTGGGGCGATTCAACACCACTTGATTGCATCCCAAGTTGAATAAGAAAATCAATGCACCGCAAAATGCAGCCGCCAAAGGTTGCAGCTAATTTCAAAATTTGAAGACTTTTATCGTTCAAGTTTTGGCATTAGAACAACCGATGCTCGGCGAGTAAAGGACGTTAAACCATCTGAAAATGCAATTAAATCCAATAAGTGAACAAAATTTCCTTGAAAAAGGATAAAGTTTTCGCTATTCTAAATACACCTGCAGAATAATTAAGAACAATACGAAATTCTGTTACCTTTCTCGCGCCCACACACTAACCTAGCTGCCGGTTGCGGCAACGGTAAATATACTATCATGGATGCTGGGGAATGGTGATTTTCGGAAGAGTTGCACAGACCCATTCCTGTCGAACTCCGTTACAAGCCGACTTAATTGCATAAATTAATACAGCTTATTACGACATGTGCAAACACTGGTTTACAGCTCAAACACAAATGTTCACGCCCTATTAACTGAACTCCGGTACTGATTTAATCCTGTTCCTTTCTTGAGCCGAGCAAGTAATTGACCGAAATTGCTTGTAACCAATGTTGGTGGTTATTGGATTAAATGGCGGCAGTCTGTTTCCGGGTTTTCCTTAACAGACCTCATCAGAACATAAATCCAGCATGGCGAAGGGAATTATTGCAAATGGGATACTCAAGCGCAAAAATTGTATTATTTGGTGTTCTTGTCAAATTGTCAAGTGTTTTATCTAAGGGAGGGAATTCTATCGATTATTGTTATTGTTAAAAGAAACAACAAAACAGACAGATATGGATATGGATAATAAACTGCTTGGACATTTCATTGCAATTAATTTTAGAAAAGATGAATTGCCTATTCGAATCGGAATTTTCGAAATTGTTTGTTCTTACACAATACACTATAGAGACGAAGATTTTGTAGTAAATTAAAATTTTTATTAATAATATAATAAAATAATGAAAATTGAAATCTTTTGCAGGCATTAAGAAATTGATTCTTCATTTTCTTGCTAAAGGGCTCGTTTTTTTAAATGTAATCATCAAAGAAAAATGTTACTCTTTTCTTTTTGAAATTCCTCATTCAAAATTTTCATTTCTCCAACATTTATGAATTAAATGTAGGTCTCTAGGTATTTAAAAACATTTTGATTTTTTCAAACAATTCTCCAACAAAAAATTTCTTAACATCTAATTTTATTTGTCCTGTTTTTCAAGAAACTTTTAAAAATATTTCAGAAATATTCAAATGTCTAGGAAAAATAAATCCCAAATAAAAATCTATATGTATAAACATATTGTATTGCTACAGCTTGCGTAATGGACTGATGAAATATTCAAAAAAGGCCATGCATTTGTTAGTTCCCAATGCAATATAACGGTTGGCTGCATTTCAATTCGATACAAATGTAAAAATCACAAGATTTTCTGAAAATCCGACAATAGTTCTGTTTGAGAATTGATTGAAACTCAAACCACAAGTCAAGTGTATTCTTAGCACTTAAAGCTGCTTAAGAGATTTTTTACTTTTCAATGCTTCTCGGAAACGGAAAAATACAACACAGGCAAGGAGCTTTTCAGTTGAAGTAAGAATGCATGTCTGGAGCACAAGCAGATTTCCAGATAAAGGACAAAAAGGAAAACGTACACGGAACTGCAACAACAAAAGGAGAAAATAGGAGGTGTTAAAGATTTCTTGTCATTTGATGCTCCTTCTGCATTCACAAACGCAGACGAGCCTTGATCGAAATCTCCTCAAAATCGTTTAAATAATGTTGTTGTTTTTTCATCATTGCCCAAAGCAATTTCGTTTTGTTGTTTTGCGATTACCAACACGGATGTTTCATAAAACAAAACACTGCACCTCGAATCAGAAAAATCATTTATTAGCATTGATGCTGGTGCGGAGAGGCAAGAAGGGGCCCTGACCATTGAATTCTACCTAGATTTGGAGATCCTGCGAAATTCTCTATTACAAATTCAATAGTTTACGAATTTTTATTTGTTTCTTGATGGAAAATATCTGTTCCCGTGCTTGATTATTTTTTCTACTACGCCTCATTGAATAATAACTTTAAACCCTTATATGGCTAGTAAAAGCATAAATATGTCTCTTAACTTATTCACTCATTCAAACATTAATGAGTGTACTCATCTCCTTATTTAAGTCGAGGTTTTGGCCCAAAATTGTGTTTCAATGCACCCGCAGGTTAGGGTGATCCAAAATTCCTCAAAGTTGAAATATATCATGGGAGTACTCGGATCTCGGTTCTAAGTTACAAAGTAAGAGGGTTTCCAAAATTTTAGTGAAATCGGTTAATATTTACAGGTGGCGCAACGTCCTCGAAGTTTTTCGTACGGGATTTCAATATTTTAAGTTTGAAATTCCAAAAATTTCAAAAATTCTATAATTTCCTTAAAAATGCGTTAAGTATATGTTTGTGAATATATTCCTATCTTAATCTGTGGGGTCTTCTAAAAATTTTAAGACCAAAATCATTGTGATGTGATCTATACAACCCAAGTTATAAGGGTTTATGTGATCCCTTTTCTTCGCCGAAAAAAGTTTTTGAACCGAAAATAACGCAAAACTACTTAGCTTCAAAAATTCATAACTCAAAAAGTATTTGAAATAAAAGAAAAACAAAATGATGTCGTTAATTAGGGCAGTATAAAGAATCCATAAAAAAAATCATTGAATTCTGAGAACATGGGTTTCATGGCTTGGATGAATTGACATGGAATGACCCTTACGAAAAACTTCGAGGACGTTGCGCCACCTGTAAATATATACCGATTTCACTAAAATTTTGGAAACCCTCTTACTTTATAACTTAGAACCGAGATCCGAGTACTCCCATGATATATTTCAACTTTGAGGAATTTTGGATCACCCTACCCGCAGGTAGAGGGTGGACTGGAAGCCCGAGTCATGACGTCGACAACCAGTTTACACTAGTTCCTCTCTCTTTTAATTGTTTTTTTTTAATTTTCCTAAATTTATCTATCTGCGTAGTTTTCTTTTTGTTTTCGGACCACATGTCAAATATTAAAAAACTACTTTTTTTTTGTAATAAAACCATAGTAAGAAAGAAACGCAAACAATAGCAAAGGAAACACTTTTTTAAGCATTGCATTGCATTAAACTGCATTAACTCATGTATATAATTTATGGGTTTCTCATTTAAAAAAAATCTAAACCGCACAGTGTACTATACATACTGTATGCACTTCTTGTCATAAACGTTAAGCATTACCGAAGGATGTACCGTTCAAGATAATTAAATTCCTTTGAGTTGCTCAAAACTGCAAATCGTTCGTTATTCCTCAACAGCGTTTCATGTAAAACATATTTTCTAATTGCAGGACTTAATGTCATTAGCTGAAGGACTACACTTCTCAAGAGTGATGGCAAAGTGCAAGTGGAGGAGCGCATCCAGCAATAACCGCGTTAAGAGTAGAGAGAGAGTAGAGATGCCATCATTACATAAAAAAAGTCCTTAAAATGTTATCTTAATGAACATGTACATAGATTTGTGTTAATGTGGATAGTGTACGTGCAGAGGCAGGATATTGTTGCAAGTAATACTGTGCACAGGGATTACTGGAAAATGCAATACTCCTTAATCTTTTGTGTATGATGTAGTCTCACGATAAACCATGCTTTTAGATTATTACATTTCACCATTACCGTAAATCCTGTGGCACGCATATGACGGGCTGACGCCTGACGGGGTGAGGGGGGGGGGGGGGGGGGGGGGGGGGTTGCATCGTGTATTTCGACCCGGGCGAATATTTTTATTATGGCAACGGATTTATATTGTGATTAAGAAAATAATAATCCGAAATTTCATAAGTAGTTTTAAGTAGTTTTTTTGGGAAAGTATAAAATTCGAAAAAATTACAATCATTACCTATACTAAAAATTATTTTAAAGTTTTAGAATGAAAAAAATTCGTGGCAATCGAAAGAAGTAAGAAAATGTACAAACAATTATTAATAAAATATGTAATTTTGTGTTAAACAATTTTGGAATATCGAGAAAAAGTTGATAGCATATTTTAAAAAAAACAATCAACACTTCTGATACCTCCTTTTTTTAATAGGCCGTTCGTTTGTACAACTCCATTCTGGATTGAGTTAAACTCGACAAGGATGTCTCGTTGGGCTACTGTAACACTGCGAACTGTTCTTATACAGTTCCACGCCTTCCCCGGATGGTAGAAGAATTTCCTTGATTAAAATTGCTAAAGAGGTGACCTCGACTAAGTAATTGAAATCTTTGTGCCGGCGTGAGTGACAAGAGGACCAGCGAACCTATTGATCTAGGACCCATGGAGTCTCGTACTTTGTATTCCCGATGCAAATAACAATCGTAAGCTGCAGTTGAATTTTGGATGACCTTCTGATCAGGAGATGTTGCGTCTCTCCTGGTTTAGTATTGCTAGTATTCGTGGTGCCGAGAGCTCGTGCATTGGAAATTGTTATCGATTTGGTGCTCCGCTATCATTTCATGGTTATTGCTGCAGAAAATTGTTTGGTTCAGTTTTTTTTTCCCTTTCTCCTCTCGTAAATACATATATGAACGATTAAGGGCTGAACAAAAATCCTTTACATATCACAGAAAATGTTCATATTCTCGCAAAGTTGAGGGGGAAGGAGGTCATAACGAAAAGAACTACTCAGCTTCGTTTTGCTTCAGGCAATGCTCCCTCTGGTCCTGGATACATAAAATATTATTGTTGAAAGGGGACTTGATGTTTATTGCAACTCCAGCCATGTTTGTACAGAGAATCCATGATAGACATTAATAGTCATTTTTTTTTCTTTTTTTTTCGAAAAAGCATCTAGAGACCGATATTTTGGATTATTGGAAACCTTTTGAGCCACTGCCAAACAAGTTATCAAGTTTTCCCAATTGGGGGATTCAAGAGATCCTTGATGGGCTACTTGGCATGTATAATGCAGTGATGATTGCATGAATTTCTTCTACGGAAATCATTGTTAACAACATCTCAATTGCAATGTACGAAAAACTTTAACAAGGATTGAGCTATGCTCGATTGCAGATCTAAATTTCCACACAGATTTTGTTAGTCCGTTTTTTCCATCCCCAATGCAGGTAAAAATTTGCAATTGTCATGAGGAGATGTGCAATGTTTTTGTAAATTTTTATTGAAGGTTCCCTTTAAGAATTTTCGACAAATTGGCGGAAAAAAAATAATTGGCATTATTATATACAACAAATAAACAACATGCGCTATATGCATTGATGTTCGTAATAAAAGTTTCTATTTTCATTCTGTTTTTACAAGTATTATTGAAGTAATTTTAAGAAATCAATTAATTACGGAGTGAGCTAACTGAAAATTTATTTTCCAGATTGCTTCTTACAAATCATGTAATTGTTTAGAAACTGATTCCCTTGCATATATTACAACAATATTCCTAGAGTCTACCATTGCTTTCTTGGCTGCTAAGACTTATGTTATCAGTATTTTGCATCCTCCTTAATCTCCTCTTGCGCATAACCATAAACACAATCGCCCCAGCCAAGAGCACAGCAAGAATTGGAAGTCCCACAGATAAACCAAGCACGGTGGCTTGACCAATAGCTGAAATTCAACGTGTTCCCATTAAAATGATGCTCCGCACAACCCTAAAAAACACTCACGTTTCTCCGCCACATCAATACTGAAGGCACTTTTTGTGGAGCCGAAGTGGAACCGGCAATACCAAGTGCCGAAATCAGATGTTTTCAATTCTCTGATTTTGATACCGCAATGTCCAGCTTCCAGTCCTTGTCCGAAATAACTTATTCGACTGGAATGCAATCCATCGTTTTACTAATTACAATTGTTAACACAAATTCTTACTGATTCGATTTCATTTTAAAGTTGTTCGATGCTAAATGCACATTTCCTTGCGGATCTACAAAAGCGCACCATGCAATCGGACTCGACATTGCACTCCGGCAAATCAGTTCGACTGTCTCGCCAGGACTTCCTTCAACTTTTGTAATTAAAGGTTCACCTTCTATCGATTTCACAAAAACCTGCAATTAGAACATGACCATTGTTGTGTCTGATTGAATGCCTTTCAAAAATACCTCGTATTGTCGAGTGACCTCACTCTCGTAGTCTGGTCCAGACATTCCGCATATCCATCGTCCTGGGATTCTTGGTAATTCTTTAAATTTGCATAGGCCTATTTTTCGTTCAGTAGAAAATTCATCTCCTGGAAAATACACCGTATTTTCAGGATCACGCATATAACAGTGGTCAAGCAAAAACGGAGCCTGGCATGATAGCGTGAATGGAAGTCCTCCAGTTGTTAGCACTTCAACAGTTTCGACAGAGTCCTGATCCCCAATGGCCGATTGAATCAAATCTGTTTTACTGCCAATGTAGAAGATGCATCCATCAGTGGCTAGTGATCCATATATTTTCCATATTCCTCGTTCATAATCTTCAAGTGGTTTTTTTATTTCTAGACCGCAATTTCCACTTCGACTAGTAAGTAAAATAACATTAACAAATAAATAACAGTAGATTCTTCCCAATGTCGCACCAACCTAGTGTGTACAGCGGTGTATCTGCCGTTGTGCAATCCTTCTTCTAGATTGATGATGGTTTTTCTGTCAGGACGCTCAGCCACACACTTGACAATTAGACGTGGATTCATTTTACACGACATTTCTACACGATCCTGGGTCTCCTTCATGAACGGTCCAGCAACTTCCTCCTTCTCCACATTGATTTGTATTGTTTGTACAACTGCCTCAATCCTGCCACGATACATCATTGCGCAATACCACTGCGTTGACTCGCGTATAACTGTGCTTATCATGCAATTGTCGTGGATGTCCCCGCGAATATTGAATATGCGACAATCTTTGCCATATGGAGGCTCATTGCACACAATATATTGATTACCAACATCAACTGCTGTTGTTGTAGTTAAATTGTCTACCTTGGGATAAACAGAAATCCTTACTGAATCGGTAAGAATACTGGTATCTGTATTTGTTTGTTGTAATGTCCATTTTCCAGCTGATTTGCTTGAAATGTTTAAAACACGAACTCCACAGTATTGTTTTGAAAACCGAGAAACAATTTCATCTCTACTGGTTTTGATTTCTTCTTCACTTTCACTTTGTAAATCAATTTCAATTGAAGCAGAATCTAGTAAAAATTAAATAAATAAATGAAAAACATTGTTGACTAAAAATTTTGCAAACCTCCTTTGAATTGAATTGTGCATTTTGTAATATTTTCCAAATTGTTTGGAGATTTTAAAAATGCAAAGAAACCTTCCCCAGTAACAACACCAATAGAATACGCTGGCAAAATTGTAACATCAACATAACATAGCAAATGTAGTGCCCAAAGTACAATTGGAAAGTAAAATTGTTTATTAGTAAAAAACATTGTTTCCTGATCTGAAACTTACACAAATCAAATGTTAACTGATTTAGTCCAAACGACAAAAAGCAAACTTCATCGAAATTATGACATTGCAATTGTTGTTAAATGATAACTTCGAGTAGTTTGATCATAAATTATATTTTGTTAGCCTACTTTGCGCAACATTGATCAAATGTGATGGATTAAATTATTATCCTCAAGCTACAATTAAATAAAAGATAAGCTCATATCATAGGGAATCGTAAATTCTGTTCACATCTTGGTGTAAATAAGTAACAAATACTCAAACGTTAGCAGTAATTGCTTATTTACAACAATTGAGATACCTACTGATTTATTATACTTAAGTAGGTGTACATAAAAGGAAGAAAAGTTAATTCAATTATTATAATAATAAAATAATAAGAAAATATTTACATCGTTAAATTTAAAACAGGAAACGTTATTGACAATAATTATAAAAACAGAAGATTTCAAAAACAAATTATTTGCCTACTTAAAAAAAAGAAATAAAATCTTAAATTTAATAAGTTTCAATAACTTCAAACGGTTTTTAGATGCAAATTGTTTCTTTTTTTACATTTATCTTCACAAATTGTATCACAAAATGAATTTTCATGATAACATATTTCAATTGCTCGAATCCTTGTATGAAGAATCCTTGGGAGATGTAGAAAAATCTTGATAGCCCGTAAATCCGGAAGCTCTGAAGCTGGATAGGAACTTTGATTGGTCTATGGGAAGGATTCGCTGGTAACAATTTAAGCAATAATTTTCAAACTTCCAAGAATGGACAGCACAACAGCAAGGACCTGTCCCAATTTGAGGAGTAGCCGAAGTTAGGACTGCACACTGAATGCCACAATTGTAATACACAGGCAACTTGTGGTGCCCCGCAGCAGCAGAAGCAGCATCCAGGAAGTAGTAAAACCGGACCATTTTTATCCTTTTTTCGCTCCCTCCCATTATATCTTTTTAGATATATATATATATATATATATACATATTTATTCTTTTTTTTCTGTATGCATATATGCACATCGTTACTCTTCTATTGGCACGTATCGATACGCCGTGACTTGAATCCGGATCCGTCTACGGATACTTTAAACGTGACGATATTTATTTCACCAGCGGCAACAAGGAAGACAGAAAATTTTAGAGTACACTCGCCAAAAGATGGAAAAAGTTCCTGGAATAATAGCAAAAATATTAAATTCTTTGTCTTATTTCGTTGAAAAGCTGAGAAAATTTGAAGGCTTCACATTATAAGTAGGATATAGAGAAGCAGCATATCTATGCGAGGCGGAATGTCGGAGGATACAATTGTGAATTATAATGCCTGCCAGCTTTCGAGCAATTTTATAGGATTATTGCTTAGGTAGGTACTCAAAGCAATATGTAATCGATAAATGTACATATAACGATCATTGTTCCTAGGAGGACTTTTTGCATTAAAAATAAGCAGTTTCAGCAGGAAATGGCTTCTACAATTCTGTCCTTTGTTTATCACGAATATTGAATGCTGTAGTAGTAAGCAATACTTACTTTATGAAAGTACAACAATAAATGCATTTTTATACAATTGTAAAATCAACATTCCTTTCATCTGCACCACGTTTAGGAAAAGAAAACTTTTAATCCCTTAAAAGCATCCCTTCGTCGTTCTACTTTCTTCTAAGATGCTTGTGGAAATTCCATTTTTGGCTGCAGAAAGATTCCTGAACACGATGAAACGCATTCTCAAAAGAAACAATTCAGTTTCTGGTTAAAATGATCGAAATAAATACCTTGAAACAACAAATATGCGAAACTAGGACAATGCTGGTTAGTAAAATTAAATAATTCTTCTAACCATAAGAAACTTTTACTGATTGCTGATAAATTTCTCCGCATTTTCATGCTAGAGACTTTGGAACAGCTCTAGATTTAATTGGTTCTAGTTCTAAACATTATCGAAAATGTTAGGATTATGCGAATAGTTTTCCGGATCAATCAAGAGATTCTTTCAAAGCAAACTCTTGTTTTTGGGGACAGTATTCTCAAATTGGAGAGGTCTCTAGACAATTATGATAGAAAGGAATAGCAATTTATGATTCCTTATATGAAAACATTCAATCGGCAGTGACTAGTGAGGCTATATTTTACTGCAGTCGTGCTCAAATTTAATTCAGCTTTATAAGTTTTGAAATAATGTTCCTCGAAACAGCAAAATGGTTCACATGTTAAAAAGTTATAATATGAAGTAAGAGATAATATTTGTGTCATATCAAACATAATGAATATAATATAAACGACAATTCGTCAGACAATGGTTTTGTAGGTCACCATCATAGTTTGAATTCTTCTGAATGCCACAATACTGAGCAATTCGAAGAAATGAAAATAATTCTGAAAAAAACTTGAATCACTAATAAAGTACACTACTATTCAATAACAATAATGCATTGACTTCTCACCATCAGTATTAGGAAGAATAAGAACAAATGAATTAACAACAAACGGTAAGTTCCTACTCTCCTTTTCGTGATCACAATAAAATACATTTAATTTCTATGAACTATGAACTAAATGAAAATTTGGCGGAAAAAACTGCTTCAGAATCAAGAGCATCTAACCCTTTTATGTGAGCTTATTACCTAAAAATGGTAGCAGGAACGAAACCAACAATTTAGATGCTTTTTGACAAAAATTAGGAAAAAATAGCCGCTAAAAAGAATATTTGCATAAGCGAGACTCAACCCTTGAATGTTATTTTCTTAACGGTCAGATATTGATACCTTAATATACCTTAACATAGAAAAATATCTCTTGAATCGAGTACTTTGGGTAGGAAGGATTCTTGACTTTTTTAACTTAAATTTTCATGGAATTGGAATGAGAACTTTACATGGTAAATTGCTATTTTTCAATACCCTTGCACACCAAAAAGTAATTGAAAACAGAAATAAGTCCAGAACATTTACTTGAAAAACTCATTTATTAAAATCACATGGTAAATTAAGAAAATATTTTAACTTCTAAAGCTAAGTATTTGTATGTAAGAGGAACTTTATTTAAAAATACAATTAAAATAAAAGTTTTGTTATTCAAAAATGGTACTATTGCCACTAATCCTACTTTGCCCACAGGGTAATCCTCCACCACGCCTCCTCGCTTTCCAGCATAGGTTTTCAAACCTATATACTGCGTTATTTTATTTTCTTATTGGCATATTTTTCCATATATTCAAGCCACAATAATTTGGGGATGCTCACGGGACATTCTCCTCTTTGGCCTCCGCAAAGTCCCTCTCTTTTTCGGGTTTCCACAATGTTATCAAGAATTGAAATCAAACGCAAACTAATAAATAATTTCGTTGGCAATAATTACTTAAATTTGACATACAATATATTGTGTAAGATGTTTCCTCAATAACCATTAGAAATTTTTCAATTCCATGGGGCAAAAGTCATTACAGACGGCTCAATCTAATGCAAACAACTAATGATTACGAAGCATACGCTTTTTAATAGTCGTCTACTCACAGTGATTGGTATCTGTTCCATTTTAGCTTCTTTTATTGTACCTGTTCAAGTATTCGTAATAGAATCGCGTCTCGTGCCTTTTCATCATCATTCTATCAATGCGGAGAAAGATGAAAGAAGCGCAACAAAATGAAAAATCCGCAAAGCATAACTCTGCAATGGTACTGTATACTGTAAAACTAAATCCTGGATTTACAGTAATCGAACAATGTTTACAGAGTATTTCGCGATACCATTGTCGTGATGCTTCATTCATACAATATGAAATCGTTAAAGAGCCGAATCCTTTCCCTCATCATTAATTTCATTCGTGTCACTTTCTTGCCAGTTTGCTCAATCCTGAATTGATCGTTAACTGCTCCCTCGAAGCGTAGTCTCTGCCGTCAAAGGGTTTGACTTTCTCCTCGAGATATTCGGAAGATCTAAAACAAAGCACATTTAGATCAGTTTCCTGGTTTATTAGGGTAAATATGTTATTAAGCGACACAACGATTTAAGGTCATAAAGGATGATGTTAGAGTCACAAAGGAGGATCAATTCAAGGTTTAGTACCTGCCAGCATGCATGTTTTATTACAGTTTATGAAGTAGTCGAGTAATCCTCAGTATGTTTCAGTAGTATCCTTAATGCAAGGACGAGTTTTCATTGTATCTGAGCACAGACTTCCCCTGTTAACTATTTTTAATTCTCATTTCCATTATAGTTAATCACGGTAAACTTTTTATTATATTGTGAATTTTTTTTATATTATTGCAAAAATGATAATTTTCAAAAAATCTTTTTATAAAAAATCATATTGTTTTAGTAATTGGAAGCGAATTTAAATGATCAAATATTCAAATCCGCTAAAGCAACTGGCACCCGACCTGAAACAGTCAGTAAATATATTTCTGGGATCTACGACATAAAACTACAAATAGGCGCTTGTAACAAAAGTGTCTTTCAAGAAGCGTGCATAAATTGTTGTACCAGTTTGCAAATCGTGAGGGACAAACTTTTTAAATTCGGCAAAGATTTCGATGGGTAAATTTGCTGAGCTCAGGTGGTTCATGGGCAAGAGTCGGCTTCCAGCTGGGAAAGGTGCGTGGTGCGTAAATTCTCTCCTCACAGCCTCGAGTACTTTTGGCTCAGTTTCTATGCGTGCACATTGTGGTAAATATACAATTCTAATGAATAAAATTAAGCGATAAAAGGAAGATGGGTTTTGTTAAAGAATGTCTACTCAATGCTCAAAATATCATTTGGTTACTGACTACTTTTTAAAGCAATCTATCGACTTGCTAATGGGACATTTCGGAGCTGCTACCAAAAACATCCACAGAAAAAGAAGCGACACCGTTTTCGAATGAATCGTTTGATTGTTTCTTTTACTCAATTAATTCAATCATATTTTATTGTGTGTCAGTCTTATTTTGTAATATTTTTTGCTATTACCTGCTCTCCCTCCAATTACTACAAGCAACTACTACTTGAGACTCTTCGGATGGCGTCCATGGCATTGAATTCTAATTTCCAATATCCAACAGCAGGGGCAAGGACATCTTTGTGATGTACCATATAAACAGATGTGGAATGTTCAATTCTTTGCGGTATCTGAGCAAGAGATATATGATATTAGTTTTAGATGCACTACTTAACAAATTACGAGACTTACAGACATAACTCACAGCATTCTGCGTTCTTTTGTTGAATATTTGATTTTGGCAATTGTCAGTTGTCAGAGATTGTGAAGAGTTCGTATTTTAGTTCAAGGCATTGTTGGTAATTTGGGGTCACTGAACAGAAATTCAGTTGAATTTCCTTTCGTGTCTACGATAAGAAATGGTTGTTGTCCAGAACACTGTTTTGACAGTTCACATTTTTGACGGTTTTCATCGGTTCATCGCAATTTAATTTATACTCTATTATTTTGTTTTATACGATTTCGTATAATTTTATTGTTATTAAAATTTCGTCATACAATTTTATATTTACAATTACTACGAGTTAAAATGTTTGTCCCAAGGAATATATCGGCAGCCGTAAATGTTTTGAGGAATCTTACAAGTAAGGAAATTATTTAACACCATAACTCCAAAAAATTTAAATAACTATCATATCCCAATTAACTTTTCTCCAGAGCTATAAGTACCAAAAAAAAATCTCTTTAATTGAGTTTACATAAAATACCGGTTCAGGGAGCAAAGTCCGAAGTTTCCCCGAATTGTTTCTCATCATCGATGATGGACTGCAAGAATTGACTTTCGCTTTCTTATCAGAAACTCAAAAAACATCATCTCACAAGTGTTTATATTTGTTATCAGTAAAATAAGGCGCTTTTTTGAGGTAATTTATGTAAAATATTTTGATATTTCCTGTGATTTCATTCTGTTTCAATGAAGTTAAGCGTTTATGTTTGAAACAGTGAATGCTCTAGAACTTCACGAGCAATATTCCCAGGCTACTTTAGTTGAATTTAGAAGATATATTCTTTTTAATAGGTTTGGCGTTTAACACCATTTTCAGGAAATATGAGCCGTCCTGTTTGCTTTAATGGGTAATTCACGTTCGTGGTTGCTTGTACGCAAAGAACACTGTTCTTTTCTACTTTTTCAAGTAGAGCAAGTCTCTGGATTCATTTTCGTATCAATGAGATGTGGTGAACAATGTTTTTTCACAAAATCTTGAAAATTGTAATCCCTTGTTCAAACAACCACGAAATATTTTTTTTAACTTTAATGAAAAACAACTTTGAGAATACTTTCTTTCTTGAAATGCAGTGAAGCTGATTATTACAATTGATTCCTATAAACATTAGGCACATTGCCGTCTGGAGGCATATAAATATGTCTTTTCTTCATTGCTCGTTAAATCCCGAAGACATAAATACGCTTTTACATATTGTGCATTAAAATATGCCAGGACCAGGACCGTAATATGTTAATTATTAACAGTTAATACGTCAAACAATTGCATTAATTGTTTGTACTCCGTAAAATATCACCTAGTCCTAAGATTTTCTGATAACAAATATCGCAGAGACGTGGACCATTAAAATCAGCAATAAATAACATATCTATAAAAAACTTTGCATCCCCTGAAATATTTTCAAATGTGTACAGTAACCGTATTTCTGTAATTTTCAGGAATAATGGCACCGCAACCTTTACGCAATGCATCATCAGACTGCAGTGTAGACCACTTGAAGACGCTGGCAATAACCACACCTAAACCATTTGTGTTCCATGTTGAGCTCAATCGTCCAGACAAATTCAACGCAATCAACAAGAAAATGTGGCAGTAAGTTTGAATCAGTCAAACACTCCAGATAACTCTCATTCTGTAAATATTTTCAGGGAAATAAAAGAATGTTTCGAAAGACTGAGTATAAATCCAGATTGTCGTGCCATTGTCTTATCAGCAGCTGGAAAACACTTTACAGCTGGTAATTAGTTCGTTTTAAAGCATTTGTTTAAACCGCAAAAATAATTAACATTTGAAATTGATTTATTTTTAAGGCATTGATTTGATGGATATGATGAAATTAGGGCAGGATCTATCAGACGTTGATGATGTTTCAAGAAAAGCTCAAATTCTTGAGAGAGTTATTAAATTGTATCAGGTATGAAATCAAATATTTATTAATAACTAGGGACACTGACGAAGGCACTCTGTATACACGGCTTCACTTGGGGCTGGGACACTAGCTTTCGCGAAGTAGCAAGACCAAGTAGCAAGATGCCCTATGCCCCTATCCCCTCTCGTGAAAATTGTATTTCTTATTTATGCTGAAAGAAGCTTGTGTGCAGTTGCAAAACGAATGTCCCTTCTTATTGGTAGATATTCTTTGGTTAAGAGGTAAATTCTAAGTGCTCATAGCATTGACTGATCTTTGTTTGTTTAGGATGGATTTAGTGCATTGGAGGTATGTCCTAAACCAGTCATTGCTGCAATGCACTCTGCTTGCGTTGGAGCTGGCGTGAACCTGATCACAGCTGCAGATATCCGGTACTGCACAAAGGATGCTTGGTTTCAAGTGAAGGAAATCGAAATCGGAATGGCCGCCGATGTTGGTGCTCTCCAACGATTGCCGAAGGTAATCTCGAATCAGAGCATCGCCAGAGAGTTGTGCTTCACCGGCAGAAAGTTCTTTAGTGACGAAGCTAAGGAAATCGGTCTTGTAACAAAGGTGATTTCAGTAAATAGCCTCAATACACATATTTAGTAGCTAACATCCTTTTTAGGTGTTCGATGATAAAGATGCTCTCGTGGCAGGTGCAATAGATCTGGCTGCTACACTAGCAGAAAAAAGTCCCATTGCTATGCAAGCAACTAAACGCAATATGGTGTATTCTCTGGAGCACACAAACCAAGAAGGACTTGATCACATTGTAAGTTGATATATTATACTATATAATAATTTCTTATACTTACAAGTCTTAATTTGCAGCGGGAAATAAATAAAATGAATCTGCAAAGTGAGGATTTTGCAAGTGCTGTCGGAGCTCAAATTACAAAATCAGAAAAGCCTGTTTTCTCTAAACTTTAATTAAATTATATTAACAAGAAATTTATGTTTTGTTTTATTTTGATTTATTCCATAACAAAATTCCATATGAGGGTGTGCGTCACAAATTACGCTTTGTTGTGAATCACAATTATATAAGAAATTTCCATTAAATTTACGTCATTACATCACTGCGGCATTTAGGTACCACAAATACTTCCACAAGTAAATCTACTGAAATGCAAAAGAAGCTCGAGGAAACTTGGCAATGTTCATAACGGTTCTTGGTCGTGCACATGCGCAATCGCGTTTCATTCTTTAGTGAAATTCGGCTTATTTATTACCCAAAATTCTCAGAATGGATCAGAATCAAGCGAAATTGTACAGCAACACCATCAAAAGAAAAACTGATTTCTTGGAATCAGTGATGGCTATATGGCATGAATTTCGTGCTATATTTCAACACAGGAAAAAGGGGCAAGTTTTGGAGTCGCACATGTTTCCTGTGCATCAGTTCATTTGGAGTTGGTTTCTCACCAGGCAACGGCACGGTTTTTAGAGTTTTGCACAGTTAAAACAAGCTGGATAGTATTACAAAATGGATGAATCTGACGAAGAGGTGATAGCTGAACTATTTAATGAAATCATGAAAGACTACTCGGACTGTATGCTTCTAGTTAAAAAATAATAATATATAAAACTAACTTCCATATTATATTACAGCCACGTTTAGTGATGATTCGGACACCACTATTGACAATATTTGTATCGATGTTATCGACATGCAATGGGATGAAACACAAAGGTCTTGTGATAGTGATATTATTGAACACCAAAGGATCGAGAACATTCCTGAGGAGCCTGCGGAGCCCATCTGTGAGGAAATCGAAAGGGAAGGGGACAATTTAAACCAAGACGCTCCAGCAGCTTTGCCTGATTTGGGCGATCTTGCATGTTATTTAGATTTTGCGGATGATCTCAATGAGTTTAATGCTAACGATGTCCATTTCGATCTCAATGACTATAATTTTAACGTTATCGATTTCGATAACTTAAGTCTTGATGATATCGATTTCGATATTATCGATATTGATAGAATCCTTCTCGAGCTAGAAAACTTCGAAGCCAGGAATGAAAATGGCGACACCGGCAAGTAATCTATTATAAAATAGTAGACGAGCTTACTGCAGATTTGATGTGCATCAAACGTTGAATTACTTGTCCTTGTATTATAACTTGTTTATAGTATTATTAAAAATTAAGTAACAATTTGCAAATTTAATTTGTTTAAAATTTTGTTCATTTCAATGGCGGGATTTTGTGATTGTGAGTGTTATTGTGATTGTAATTTGTGATGATTTGTTATAACAAAATGCATATCATAGGTTTTGATGGCGTCACCACACAAAACACACACACACACACCATACATATAATGGCACAACACTATGTGTGTTATGTTTAATGTGTGATTTTTCTGCTCACCGCCTCTTGCATTATTGAATTCCCCGAATAAAAATACACAGCGGCATGAAACCTCGTCTCTTACATAACAATGTTGATTTTGTTTACTGAATTCTTACATTATTATAATATTATACATACGAATTAAAATTAGTTATATGCACGGAAACTTTTTACACGACGTTGCAGTTTTACAGATACAAATACCTTTCTCCAATTACATGTAATTTCAATAATTTAGTTTTAGTTTAAATTTCTCTTTTTACGATGAAAAAACTGTTTTTGCACGGTTTCTTCCACGATGTCTAAGCCAATGTTTCTTCTGCTTAAAACTTTCCGCTCTACAAATACAAATCAATTAATTCTTTTCGTACTAGTTTTATTGCTTTCTTTGTCTGAAATCTCGGTAACTACGTCACAGCGAGTCTTCTTAAGTGGATTTTCTCAATTCTGTACCGCTAAGGCTATGGTTACCGTTATATCGCAACCGTCGCACAGTAGTCGGAGCATTGAAAAAACCCCTAGACATTTTTTTCTTAACCTTTTTATAAGCATACAAAAAATAGGTCATTATAAAGGGTAGACATTTAAGGAGTTGCCATATGAATTTCATTGGAACCTGCTGGAGGCGGTATTCAGGATCTCCCATTTAAAAAAATCAACATTTTTGTATAAAAATAATTCAAGTTTATATATGGCAGCACCAAGAAAAATTTGCCCGATTTTGCTCGTCTTCGAACGTGAACTTGCTTTCAAAGTTTCAAGTCCCGATAGCTACTAAACGGCGACGATTTTTGAGAAACTACCGAACATGTTTCTTTCTATCTACGAGTCGAGTACTTTATGTAAAAAAATATTCACGAAATCGGAGCACATGAGGTCACAGTCATTGGTCGAATCTTGGTGGAATGCAGAGGAATTCTATAAACTCTTGCGGGGAGATATGCGGATGACGAATTGATGTTTTGATTGTTTCGCTTTTTTCACTTTCTGGCCAACATTTTCAAATCAAGAAGAAAGTGTTCTTCTGGCCTTCACATTTTTTTCTGGATTTCTTTCAGGGTGAACGAAATATTGTGGAAACTATTGTCGTATTACAATTACAATATCTATTGGTGAAATGATCACCGGATTATTGCAAAGGTAACTTTATTATAGAAAATTTTTTTATAACAAAACAATTATTAAAAACAAAACTTGACGAATTTTTAAAAAATGAAAAACTCACACGCACACCTTCCCCAATAATTCATTCACCCTAAAAACACAATACAAAAAAAATTTTTTATGGCTAGAAGAATAGTTTCTTCTTCATATGAAAATGTTGGCCATAAATTGAAAAAAAAAAATACGTTTCAATCAGCGATTTTCTATTACAATACAAAATTCCTCCATCCGCGGTCGGCGGTTGTGCGTTTTTTATTGCTATTACAAACAATTTATTTGTTGAATATAAGCATTTATTTAGTATAGTTGCGTAAAATCTTCTCACCATCTACATTCAACACGTTGAACGAAAATTTCCAGAAAAATGGAAAGGATAACTCAAGAAAATGAGGAAAAACAAGGTTATCAATTTGTTAATTTTTTTCCATATTCTCTATGAAACATAATGAGTTTTTTAACTGAAGCTGTTACAAATCATCTTCATAACAATATAAGAGACATTAAATATAATCAAAAAATAGGAAAAGTGCACCAAACAAAACCCTTTGTCTTATCGTTTAAAAAAAGTTTGATATATAGATTCAACAAATATAACGGAGAAAATTTGTCCTTAAGTTGACCTATTATACAGGTTTCTGTAAATTTGCTTCTTAAGAAAATAAACTTTAAGGACGATGCGTTATCGAGCAAGATAAGAAAAAAAATTAAAAAAACTTTTGATTTCTGAAGTTTTTCCGCGATTGGAGATTTTCTGTTATAAAAAGAAGAAAATAATTTTTTTACTGTATTAAACGCATCCCCCCACCACCAACCTGTACCACCAGTCATTGGACATTGGGCCCACAAAAATAAATCCTGAATTCGCCACTGGTTACTGCATCAAAACGATAGTCGATGTTATTATAAAATATGTCGACTTTAATTTTCATACATAATTTAGACCGAAAAACAGGAAATAGGTGCACGAAATAAATAAAAGGATGTTTATGTATATATAGTGAATAGTGATAGTTATACATACTGCTGCTTGATCCAGCGATGTGTGAGTACAGTAGAGTAGGCTCAATCGCGTGCCACCTTTTCGTAAGTATACTATACTTTATTTCCTAGTGAGATCTAGAAAATTAAAGAGCATGTACAGAGATGAAACCCTTTTTGGCTTTGTAGAATTCTCATTTTACGTACTGGTTTCCCATGATGAACGGAAGGCGTGCACCCCTTGAATAGAGTCATAGACGATAGAAGAGTATTCGTATTCCCATTCGACTGCAAATTACACAATATTGCAAATCACGTCTTGAACCGAGATACTCACCCATCCGTAAGAGTTGCCATTCGTATCCGATGAATTTAATTATTATCTCAGACATGCCACAACAGTTTGAAGTGTGCGCTTTCACCCACACCCCGCATCTAAAGCATTCCGCCACTGTTAGTAAATCTCCCTTCTAACTTCCATTTAACATATAAGGCAATATCTCACGGGTTTTCTGAAAACTGAGTTACATATTTCAAGGCTTGGCGTTTATTATGCTCGTTATTTTCGATTCATTTAACACTAATAAAACTGACGTGAGTTGTAGCATCCCGTGGAGCCTGGCACAGAGGTACTCATTGAAATTACCCGAGTTACGAGTACTTTTCGGGACGAGTAAATCAATTGTGGCCACTGAGATCTGCAGGAGTTCTAACTGCTGGGCTTATGTAGCACAACTTAAACTCTTTGTTTAGTTTTGAAATGTGCAAAAGTTTTAATAAATTAAACAAGCTACAATGATGGGCCAGGGGGCGGGTTAGAGAGATGCTTTATAGGAGATTCAACCAAAAATCACCAAATAAAGATGTTTTTGTAGATTTTTCAAACTGGTTTTGTTGTAATTATTTAAGAACATTATCTTATTAATGGCCGACACTAAAATTTGTATTAGATAATCAAAATTATACTCGATTTTTGGAAGCTCGTTTTTACGATGATAACTGCCTATTTAGAATAATCGACGATAAGTTGCAAACCCTGAACATAAGCAATATTTTTATTCCTTCATAGTTGGTCAGAGTACACACTTTCCAATCCTCCGTACTCCTTATATTATAATATATAATATGTAGTATATAGTTTTAATCGGTTCAAATTCAGTTGTCTGTACACTGAACGTATTAAAGTCTTTGCGCATTCTTAAGTTGTAATAAACCAAATTTACAGGAACGGTTAATAAATTGAATAAAAAGGTTATTTCTAAACAAATAAATGAAGTATTTTACTATAAGTAATTATGTATCCTGTGCAATAAATAATTTTGAATTATTTTTCATTTAAAAATTTAAAAAAATCTATTTTATAAATTTAAGCACGATAGAATCGCACAAGGCTTGTGAAACGCATAATAATGAGCGTTTTATTTAGAGAGTGGCTTTAGATAATAAATTCCTTATGCCTGCTTATTCTGTTGTAAATATCAAGAATTTTTTGCTTACTTTGACATTTTATTATATTAATTTCCAAATGAATCTGAAAGTACAAATTTATATACTGAAGTTTGTTAGTATAAAGACCTCTTAAATGGACAATTTTCAGATTTGTATCTGGTCCCCCAACCGCAATATTTGGCATATGAAAATTTTGAAAAAAATTTTCCTAGAAGTATTTTTTTTTTAAAGGGTAAATTACTTCCCGTTGATACTTTATAGAAGGTAACTCAACTATTTACTGTAAACGCTAAAAAAAATGAAGGCTGAGAAACTATCTCTTCTATAAGTAATTACTCTACGAAAATAGAATTTTATTGGTTTGAGAACAGTAATTTTGGTCGGCTAAAGGTATGGAAAAATAAAAACATATAGCTAAGTAATTGGGGGTTCGATTTGTAGGCCAGAGTGCACTGAATACAATGCAGTTTATTTGAAGAGCCTATAGGAAAACCTATAGTGCTGAGCAATTAAAAAAATCCAAGATGCCTGCAATCGTGAAAAATCGCGTGCGACCTCAAACAAAAATGGTCACCATTTCTTAAGCGAATACATTTAAAATTTAAAAAAAAAATAATTTTGAACTACCGACATATTAGAGAATACATCCACAAAATATTTTTTTTTTCTGAAATGGTCAAGTGACCAATTAAATGTTGTCTAATCAGTTAAGGCATGAATTGACTCAAGTTCATCAGACTCATTTCGTCAAACTTTGATGCTCCATAACTTCTAAACTAGTTGAATCTCAATGATGAAACTTTTGCAGCATATTTATGTTAAATAGAAGTATTTATTATAAACTTTTCATATGGTTTCACTCAGTCCCTTTTGTGATATATGACCGTGAAAATGGCTTAAATCGGTAAATCCAGAATCTTTGAACGCCTGTACGAAAAAAAGGACAAAAACCTCATGGATGAAACATGAGCTACAAATTATAGTTTTATAATACAGCTTTGAGGGGAAGAAATAATGAAGGTGAGTCTCTTTTGTTTTATGAAAAAATTGCCTTTGAAAACGAATTAGAATTCATATTTGTTTTTTTGTTTTTCCTCACTTAATTAATACTTATGGGAAAACAGTTAATTTCAAGTTAAAGTTCACTTTATGAACATTTGCTTTTGATTTGTTTTAATATATTTCTAAACAAGAAAGTTATAGAATAGAAAAATCCGCTGAAGACGTGTTTTGTGAAAAATGATCAACTTGGTCAAACAAAAATGGCCGTCAAAAAAAAAGATCAAGCCATTTTTCTTATTTATAGTGTGAATCAAATAACTCCTGACAAAAATTTAAAAACAATTAAAAATATCGATCACTTTATTAAAATTGTATGATTTGATATATGGATTGACCTCTTAAAGAAACACTTTCGGTCAAACACTAAAAACACCAATTTAATGAATACGAAATGTTTAAGCAAACGCGACAAATACAAAAGTCTAATCTAATATGTACTATCACAAAGATTTATTATTCTATGGTGTTATTCAGCAAAATGGAAGTACAAAAGATGATATAAATTTGTATTATGCTATTCAGTTGAGTTTGTGTGATTCCCATAATTTGATACTACAAACTTAAACAATTAATTTCATCCCTTAAAGGTGATTGCACACGGAATGCACAACATGTGAGGAGGAATCATAAGACAATTATTTGCCTTGAATGCAGCTGCTGCCGTCATGTGAAGTATCCGCGTTGGAAAATGTGAAAGCAATGAAGCTATGATAGCGACGCACAACACGTGGGGATTCCTTAGTATTCTGGGAGCGTGTTACTTTGAAAAAGATAAAGGACCATACATTTTATCCCTCAGATGTTGGGGAAAATTGAACACGTTTTTAACTTCCACCCACTCCAATGTATCGTGCATACTGGAATGAGGTGCAGAGATTCTGCGGAAAATATGAATTGTTTAGCAATGGAAGCATTTGTGTAGTCCTTACTCCTTTAATGTTTAAAGTTGAAAGGAGTTGCCTTTCTGATAAGCTCTACAATTGAGTAATTCTCTATCGTTTCGTCCCTTTTCCTGCTCACACCACAAAACCGCGACATTATTAGTTGAACGTGAGACAAAGTGGTAAATACAATTCCCAGGATTCCCTACCATCGGCTTGCAATGGAATGCTGTAATGAAAATTGCTCAATTAAATGTTTCGTGTATACCTAAACTCATAGTTTTCAGTCCATGCAACCCTTTATGTTTGCGTGGTTGCAGCTACCACTCCCCTTCTGGTATTCCGAACCACTTCAATCCAGCTTATCCAGGTCCAACCTTTATTTATTTCACATTCAACAAAATATTTTGATGTTAAAGATTGCTTCTAAATTAAACAAGTCAAGCATCGAAGGACATTGTCACTATTGGGGTGTGGGGCAGAGTGAAGGGCGAGTTGCAGCCAATATTTTCCACTTGTGTCAAAATAACAACATCACACACTTTACATACATACAGAGGAAATTCTGTTTAACATTGATTCCCTGGCGAAATTTTAGAGTCCTTATATATATATTGACATACATAAGACATTTAATAAAAAAATTGAAAAAAACTAATAATTTTCTTGTGGTTATCTGAAACTGGAATCAGAATTTATGTATTTGTTTATAATTTATAAATATCATTCGGATGCACCTGTAAAAGGTTTAGTTCTATTATCATGTGAACAAAAGGATTTAATTACAATACAAAAGAACGAAACTAGGAATTTCCGGTACAAGCCACAATGAGACCCAAATTATCTCATCCATGGGGAGCTTTTCATTAGATTATTTTAACTTACTTAGGAAGTCCTACAAGGCTACAAACAATTCATTTCACCGAAAAACGCTTTGCTGAGAATTGCGCTAAAGTGAAGTGATGAATGAAATTCCGTCAATCTATATATATAAAAATGAAATGTCGTTCGTGTGTCCTTTAGGATCTCGCGAACCGCTATAAGATTTTTATGAAATTTTGTGTTCCCTATGTTCCGGGGAAGGTTCTTAGCATAGTTCGGTTTATTTACGGTAGATGGCACTGTTCGAATTTACTAAATCAACGTCCAGCCTAAACCCTTGGACTTAGGAAACTGAAGTCTTGCACAGAGGTTCCACTTATGATGTATATAAGGAAAAATGTGGGATTTTTTGAAATTTCACCCCAAAGGAATAAAATACAGGATGAAAGTTTCTATTAAAATCCACCATTTTTGAATTAAAAAATTCATAAAAATTGGTATTTGGCCTTTTATAAGAAATTAAGAAACAGGATTCAGGATTGTCGTATCTATTATTTATATTTGCTCGTGGCGAAGCGAGCGAGGGTTTACTAGTATGTTATATGACCGAAGAACGAATAAATATAAAGAACTTGGCCCCAGTTGCAGTACGAGAAAGTTTGTATGCCAATGTGTGCCTGGGCTCGCCATGTTAGAATCCCATGACGCTGAACCCGTTCTCATCTTTTTTTTTTTTTTTTGAGTAAGCAAGATTTTTCTTGAGAACTATTAAATCAATATATTTTATAAATGTAACTTATAAGTTTTACGAAACTTCTCACCTACTTATTCTAAATTCAAAATTACTTTATTATAATCTGGGGAATAATCTAAATATGTATAACATAATTCAACAAAGTTGAATATGAATATGATTGATATGGAAATCTTAAGGCCTTTAAAATATAAAGTAAAATGTACTGAGTCTAATTTACAGATTTTAGGGTAATATATAATGTACATTCCTTCTAAACAAAAATACATACAATTAATACGTATCCCTAGCTAAACGATCCATGAAAACTTCTTAGCTAGCATGCGTCATTCAAGAAATAATGAATTTAAAAAAACAAAAACGTAAATGTCGCACTAAAAATTTTATAAGCTCGTTACTAAAGACGTCAAGTTTGCAATTAATTTAACAAAGCATTCTTGGGTATCTATAGTTGATTTTGTATTTTTCTGTTTTGGATAATCTTATTAAGGTTAGTTAGTTTTAATTTTTGTAGGAAAAAGTACAAAACATCTCGGAACTCGAAAGTGGATAAACTTCCGAAAGAATGGAAGAATTGTATTGAATTCGACAAATGATAGGAATTTTCTTTTAGGTTGTCAATCTTTTTATAATGTCGTATCGATTTCTTTATAGATTTTTTCTTTCCATTCAATTTAAAAACAGTATCCTTTTGCAGTGTGGAAGTCAATAGGGTTTTGTAACCAGATACACATGTAGAAATATGGGATTATGATGTAGGCACTTAGGCAGGCTCAAGCACTCATGGTGCCTACGCATGTTGCTATTTTGGGAATTAATAATGTGCTATAACGAAGAATATCAACGCAATTGTACACTCACATGTTTTACTAAGTAAATACTTATGATTTACACACTTTGCTAATATACCTTTTGAGAAAGCTGAAGTAAAAGGTCATTGGGTAAATTTGACCAGCTTTACGAAAAGTGGCAAGGCAAAATAGTCTTAAATTAATGAAAATAATGTGAGCTTTCATGTTATATAATTTTTTTTTTAAATCGATGGGAAAAAAAAGTAATAAACCTTTTCTTAAATTTATCTATATTAACTTCACAAAAACTTGTGCCGTTCAGGAAAATCTTTCGATGGCTAATTAATACACTTCATGTCATACAATCGAGCTAAGACTACTATCATATTTTTATCCCGTTATCACAAAAGGAACGGATAAAATCATTAAAAATAATAATAATGCAAAAACAACAGCGTTCTGTAGATACACTGCGCATAAAAAAAATTATCATAAAATCAAGAATTATCATGGATCTTTTTTAATTAGTTTCCTTCGTTATCCGTCGTTGCGGTCTTAGTAATAATAATGGATTATTTAGGCTTTATTTTATCTATCGTCCCTACAACACTGATTAATATGGTTTCCATACTAAGGTGCTCAGTGACTTTTGATATTTGAAAAATAATTCAGAATTCAGATACGATGAGGTTGGACTTTGGATGGCATTTTTAGTTGTTGTACTAAACTCAGTCAAATTTACATTCTCAAAAACGATTAATTTTGTAGCGTGTTTTCCAAGGACTGTACACAATGATGAAAATTATTTTGTAATAGGATACTTTCTATTCTATTATTCTCATCTGTCTATACGCTTTTGTTTACATTTAATTTGTTTTATGATGAATTCAATAAAAAAAATTCTCCTTGACTTTTTAGTGATTTTACATCGCAATAAACAATAAATATTTCAAAAGTTGGTTTTGTTGAAACTATAGAACTTGTTCAAATTCAATCTATTTTCAAAATCAAATAAAAACTGAGGTAGATTCAATAGATATCTACGAAATATAGACGCAATCCAGAATCCAGATTAATTTAAAACGGATAAATTTTGAACGTGGAAATACATTTTGTGGAATAAAATTATGAAATATTTGGTTCGATGAGTACAGCAAAAGTGCATGGAGATAATAAAACAAGGTACATACAATTTTTTAGTGAATAGAGTTCTAAAAAACTTCTTTCAAAAAACATTTCAAAAATAAAAATTTGAACAACTGAACAAAAAATTTACGTGCCCAATGATACGGAGATAGAAATTTTGGGTATTTTGACAAAACAACTAGCAAATTGCTTATTGGAAGTCTGCTATTAAATTTATATTTAAAAGAAACTCAGAGCAATTTCACAGAAAGGATAGACACGATAAAAAAAAAATACATAAAAATGAGAACATTCAGGAATTGATGAAACCAGCGAGTGTGACTTTTGATGGACTTGAAATTCGGGGAGGACATAAATGGAGCCAAATAGTCCGATAGAACTTCGGTTCTATTTTATTTGGATCTCATTGTTTCTGACTTTTGTTTTTGCTATGGCGGTTTATGTATTTAATGAGAAATGTTGTATAGTATGTTCATCATCGGCCGCAACAATTGCAGATGAAGTCATGCACAAATGATCTATTGAATTTGTTCGGTGCAATAATCTGAAAAGCTGGCAAATGCTTACCTGGGCGCGAACGCATTCACGTGCTAGCGCCAATTATTTGTAGTCATTCCCAGCAACATAAGAGTTATGCATAAACAATACGTGTGTATAAAAAAATCCGTACAAAAAAATATCTAACATTTTCACATATTACCCGACAGAATCACTTGAATTGTAATTTTCACCCAGGGATTACACTTCATATGCTCCTGAATGATGCTTATCGCAGTGTGTCCTGTTTCGTTGAACTCGTGTCGAGGACCATAACAAAAGCGTGCCTCCTGTAGTCCCGTGTCTGGGGCTCCTCTAGAAGCGCTCCAAAGAGCGCCCATCCCCCAAGCAAGTTCTTTTACGGATGCAGCAAGCGTAGTCTCTCAGATCATTTACATGTATTCGAATACAAAATGAGAGGAAAATAATGCAAAACAGCACGTCCATACTTTATACTTACACGGAATGGGGTGAGAGAGTTTACCCCTTTGCCATTGTTTTGTAGTTTCATCATAAACACCACTCTCTCACCTCTCCCTTCCGTTGTAGCATGTTGCTCCCATTCCCATACTCATTCGAACCTGCCGCCCCCAATCGTTGGGTGCCACCCAAAAAAACAAAAAAACCAGCTGTGTTCTGTGTTTCTATCCTGTTTTGCATTCGTTGCACTTGTCGCGTCCAGACAATTTTTTTTTTTTACATGTAATCACACTTATTTTAGTGACCTATTATTTCCATTTAACTATACTTGGGTGGAATGTACAAGGCATTCCAGGCCTTGAATTACTCGTGGGTGCGGACAGCTTTTTGTGAATTGTTTACCAGCCATAGGTGTGGGTGAACACTTGTGATCACGGCCGGCCGTGGCATGGCGAAATGGAGGTGCTTCGCTGTCGATGGCGAAGTCGTCACGGTCACGAAATAAGACATCACAAATCGCCAATGCGCATTTTGTCTGTTGCAAACAAGTTACATTCCTCAAGGGTCCATCTATTATCTTTTTGCTATTTGTAGCAAATTTGGAGGAAAGTTTTCCAGAAATGAAATAGAATAAATTGCAGAATATATGTAGCAACAAATTTTTACATTTTTTGTTTGTTATTTTATAATGTACGACTTTAAGTGGGGGAAAATCGGATTCACGCAATTCCATAAACGAAATAGAGCCTCCCGATCTCTTGCATTGACGATAGGATAAAAAAGCAAGCGGAAAACGATTTGCTAATTGCTGTGCCAAAGAATCAGCATTTTACTATAATATTTTTGTTGTGGTTGTAGAAATTTGTTATGGAGATCAATGGTTTCTCGTAATATAAAACAACGAAGTCCACAAGGATCAGGAGAATGAAGCAATCTTATTTGGGAAGAGCACTGCGCTCAAAGCCCGGAGAATCAGGAGGCTCTGCTGATAAGCAGTAAACAGTCCTTGTCTCATATTTATTTTTGTAATGTATTCCGAAACTAAATTACAGGGTGTTATAAAAGTCAACACAACATAAACCAATAAAAGTATCACATTCTCTTTCCTTTGTTACCAAATAAAACTTTTAATTACAAATGAAATTTATTTTCTTGTAGTTTGTTTTTATTATTATTATTTTTTGTAGACAAACATATTAACTAAAATGATAAAATTGGGGAATCGTAAAAGGACCCAGAGGAATCTGTCTTAATTGCCTTGTGGAAATAATCAGTAGATGGTTCTGGGCAAAGCAATCCTGAAATGAGCGCCATGATCCCAATCGGTTGCTTGGCATAAATTGCTCTACTTGCGGCAGTGAAGAAGGATGGTGCATCCGTTTTATGACGAGGTCAGCTGCTTAATAACCACGGGCCAACTAATAACGGTTGAAAAGGATTCCAGAGAAACTTCTTCAAAAAGGTAGTAATTAAAAAGGTTGAAAGTAGCATTATTTTTAGAAACTTTCCCGAACATTTTATTTTAATTTTGAACTTTCTTCGAAGCAAAAGTATAAAATTATGAAATTAGTTCGTTTCTCGGTCTTTGATAATCAGAATTAATAGCATTTTGCGCTGGAGAGAATTGCATCCTCTGAATATAACGAAATCATTTGTTTCTCGTAATGTAATAACCACCCTTCAATAGAACTGTTGTCCCGTGACACCTGAAGGGCACAGAAGTTGCGCAAAATTTAATTAAACACTGTTAAGGGTTGTTACTTCCACCACGCGAAAATAAATAAATCTTATAGTAGAATAATGTGAATTTTCATGGTAAATTTACAAGGTTTAGGTAAAAAACCGGACGAAATATTTGAAAGGATTATTGAATTTCCTCTAAAATTACCTTTTTTTACGTTTGCTTCCAAGGAAGTTGTTTTTTGCTTATATGAAAACGAAATTTCTATTAACAATGTGGAGAGCTATTTGAATGGAAAGGATTCATACTCTACGGAAGAAGTTCAGAAGAATTTTATCTCACTAATTATTTCACACAATCAAATGCAAATCTTTCCTCTACAAAAGTTTATTCTCCAAAATTTGAAAGTAACTCTTCACTCATGCTTAAATGTGCTCCAATTTGGGTCGGAGTTTTGAACGATTCTCAAGGAGTACCTATTGCGATATTTTGTGCCTTTGAAATATGAATTCACAGAGAAAAGGTTCTGCGCTCTTTTCTAATTGAAAAATATTCTTAAAAAGGATAGGGATCCTTTCTTGGTTCAAGCCAACTATATTAAATATCCGAAAACTACGATGTCTAAATGGAATTATATAACTTAGTTCGAAAATTACTAAAATCAGGCAACTCCATCGCAGAGTTGTCATGTAAAATTAATTTATTTTTATTTAGAGAATTTGGAATGATTTTTATTGTTTAAAATTGGTTAACATTTTCAAAATTGCAGTTTCTTGCTCTTCAGTGAATTTTTTCAATTCCTTGTATTGCGATTTTCCTTAAACTACTACCACTAAGTTGCCGACCCTTTTCGAAACAACGGTATATAGCATTAATTGATGAAAAATTATGTATAAAATATAATAATATAATATTAATTATATTAGCGTTTGTTCCTTCCAGTCGGCTTAGTGCGGAAACTAAAGTTTTTCTGATGTAAGTTTGTCCCAAGTTTGTAATTATAAGCTTCAAAGATGTGGGACAGTTCTGTAACTGTACATCATTCATATCAGAAGTATTTTTTTAAATTTATTTATTGTTTTCGTCAAAATCGAAAACTTAATAAAAATTTCAAACTACATACAATCAAATAATTGTGGCGAGATTCCAAACGATCTTAACCGCTCTCCCCAACCATAATTCAACCTGCACAAAAGAAAATCTAAAAATAATCTCAAGGTTAGTGGTTTTGTCAACGCCCATAGTATTTACCTCATATTTATCATGGCAGTAGACAAATTTCCCAAGAAAAACATCAAGCCACAACGGTCGCCCCACTCCAGTTCTTGGTTTAGACGAAAAAAGATGCCACATGCCATGTTAAGAAATCGAACGAAGGAGAATCGGCGAAATTTTAGGCAAGGTATTTGTCAAAAAGAGAAGCAGATAAACTACGAAGTACGAGCATGTGCTTTGGTTCATTTGGTTTAACGTGCGTCATAGTGTGCGCAGGTATTTGCCGGCGTGAACCAATCTGTGTGTGGTATATTCTTTTGTTTGTATTCACACAATTGCAATTCCTTGTTTTAGTTACCTACTTCGCATGAGCTAGCGGGACATTTCCCCAAGTTAAGGCGTGCCCTGGCAGTGCTACGTAGTTTCCTCTTCCGTATTGACCGGGGCAGGTCTGAGATCACCCGACCTATTTTGAATTCCATAGAATTTCGCTTATCTCATTGTCTGTTTCTCTCTATCTTTGATGCTGAATGCTGATTCTGGGTATTTTGTGTTCGGTGATGAGTTCAGTTTTGCCAGCTAGTTTTCAATAATGTCTAAAATAAATGTCAATGAAAATTTTGTAGTGCTGAAGTGAAGACCCCTCCAAATGAGTTCTCTTAATCCGGATAAAGTCGATTTATTTGATAATTGTTTTGTATACAGATGCCGGATGTTGGATGCTGATCAACGTCAGGTTCATCTCGGATGCTGCACTTGAGGCACAAATAATAGAATTTTCCCAAGCGAATATTAATAGGTTTAAGGGATGAAACTGATTTTCCACTGACTGATCTCTCTATTTCAATGCTATCACGTTCTCACAGCAGTTGAACAAAAGTAGTCGATTTAAGGATCCAGCATAAAACCCAAGGAATTTTTTAATTTTATGTTTGAGTGAGCGAATCTTCCGTTAATTTGCCTATTGGAAATCTTTGACGTGAATAAATTTCATTACTAATTGACGTTTTGTGTCTCTAGCCTAGCTACGATTAGACAAACGGTTCCCGGTGAATCTACGAATATTTCTAGGGCTTTTTCCCCTAACGATTGAACTGCGGCAGATTTAATTAAAATTCAGTTAAAATTGGATAATGAAACTTGAGTTTTAACGAATTCTCAATTCTGAAAGTTTCCTTTTGATATAGGTATTACAGGTATAAGAGCAATAATAAAACCTTCTTATTTCTGCCCTTTATTTGGATGAGATCTGTTATCAACGAGTTCCTTTGTCATTTTTGGGTTGAATCGGGGATGAGAATCAACTGATGGACATGAAGGGTTGTGAATCACACTGTGGGACTGTAAGTTTATTTTTCTGCAGCTCGCTCGAATTTAGTAAATTGATATTGATGAGATGCTAAAAAACGGGTTCATTTAGACAGCATGGTTTTATACCAATCACCAATTAACCAATTAGTGTGTGGCGTTCATACGAAGTTGAAAGGACCTACCATCCGAATAATTGTATTATAATAATTTATTATCATAATTTTTTTGTTATTTTGGATGGAACGCAATTTTTTATATTGCTTTTGATGCACTCCACTTTCCTATTCGTAAAAGGACTCCATCCCTTAGGTTCACTGTGCACGATCCCAATGCCAACGCAAACAAGTTATTAATTTTTGAAAATAAGCCGTTGGGGGAATTGAATTCACCGTGAAAGGGAAGCAAACGGGAACAAAGGAAATCTCATTTCTGTAGGTTCTGTTGTCTGATGTTTTAAAATCTATTAATTTATTTATTTATTTATTTATTTCGCTTAATACAAGCAAGTAACTTAAGACTAAGACTTAAACAAATATCACAAGTATACTACAACTAAGAAAAACAATTCACTAGGATATTAATTATTAAATGGTTCAACAAAACGGAGCACGAATCCCCTAAAAGTGAATTGTGAATAAATTATTGCAAAATACTGAAAACGTATTTTCCAAGAGAATATCATCATCATCATTCGAAGAGGTCCATGAAAATCCATAAAATTGTCCTTGTCCCCCTTGATAGGGATGTCCAATTTACGTTGTTTTTCTGGTTGCCTTTCCAGTTTGATTTATATTTCAAAATAAGATAAATGGCGTGAACAAAACAGGAAACAGGATCATAAAACTGGGAGGCATATCAACGACATTTTACAGCAAGAATCAAGACAAATTAAATTATATTACGGTCATTGCGCAATCATTTCATGAACCTCTTTGCGAAGGTAGACTTTTGGGGATGCTGGAAAATTACTTTGAAACTAGGCATTTTATAGTAGCAATTAGTTTTCAGCTATTTTCCTTCAGGCAATGGCGTTAAGGATTCTAGTGAGGTAAGTTAAATTTCAATTTAATCAATATCGATTTACAAATAGCATATTTCTGTTTACACAACACTTGAATGCGCAATAAGCGAATTTATTGTTGCTACAATAATTTAAACAGTATCCGCATCGTTTGAGCGGTTTTCAAGTTTAGCAATTGCTTTAAGAATGCGAGAAGGAAGACGAATTCAAGTGAGCTTGTTTAACTTTGATGGAGAATTACAAACTATTCAATAGTTTAATTTGAAACAGAATATAAGTTATTTTAATAACTAATTTTGGGACTTTTTATTAGAAAACGACGAAAGACGTTGTAAGATTTTTTGAAAGCAACTAAAATAGCAACTAAATTTTTTTTTTTTTTTTTTTTTTTGTAATTTTAATTTCGAAACAAATACAATAAATACTGGTATGGAAATCTTTGAAATAAGTGGAACGGTATCAAATTCAAATTTGATTTTCAAAATCTGAATGGCTAAGGTTCCACATATCGAATTTCGATATCATGCGATAAATCGAAAATTGAAAGTATTTCTCTATATCAGATTCAGCGAGTCCGAATGGGGTTGGTGCTGCATTGAGGGTGGAAAAGCTTCCATAACACTACAGAAACGGCTAAAGCTTTAACAATCCATGAAATATACAAAAACTCGTGCCACAAAAGCGTGAGGCGCATTTAGTTAACGACGAACACCCCCCATGGATGTCTACGTTGCTCCTGGGTCCAGTGACTCCAGTCTTTCGTAGTCGGTGATCGCGAGTGCACATGCAAATGGTACTGTGAGTTACAAGCGAGTGTTGAGGCAATAATGATGCATAATTGCGATTTTATCTAAGAGATAAAGTTTGCTTAATGGTTTGGTTTCCTGGTGACAAGAGTGCAGAATACTAGGTGATGTATCACTGTCAATTCGGGTCATGGATGTTTTCAATTTATTTACCTAAAGTGGATTAACTTTGTGGTACGTGAGGCGTGAGGCTATCCAATTTATCAACATACAACATTGGATTCTTTCGATTTTTTTTTCGCTGGATTATGAAAACCTTTGCTTTTCACAAGGTAGTATTATATATTATATAAGCTAGAATAAAATCCATTCCTTTCGTAGTCTCATTTCGTCATGTAAAAGTGTTTATATATTTAAAGGCAAAAGGCGCACGGAAGTCTTTTCGTGCCAATATTTGTACATATATAAATTTTTTCATTTTTTACCATCCGTAGCATTAAAAACATATATTTTAGTTACTTCATTACATTGCTGTCTTACTTTTCATACTTCAATCAGGGCGATTTCCTACTCCCGCTTCAATCTTGCTACCCTTCTTCTTTCATTCGAATTATGGATTTCAAAAATTTGTCATTAAAATTAATATTGCACTGAATTTTCCAGTGCTCTCAAATTTTAATGCGAATCATTTTCATTGACCGGTAATTGGATATTTCTCTAGCAGAATTTCCTATAGATGTCAGAAAAATGTTGGATAAGAGAAATTTCAATTGCGTTTTTTGTTGTTTCTATTAATATTACCTCTTTAACGGCATTTGATTTTATTAGTAGGACATTTTATATTTGTTTTACTTCATCTGATCGAAACTGTTTTATATGATGCAGGGTATCAATTTGATCCGAATATTTTCAATTAATTCGAACGAAACCAATTCGAAACTTGCAACATTTCGAATATCCTGTTCAACAAGTAAGAGAACTTTTGAGATTTTCCGGAATGAGAAGGATTCTTTTTTTGAAAACAAGAACAGACTGAATAAGAAGAAAAAAATAAATAAATTCAAGTTCTCGGATTGCTTTTATCTTGGAAAAAGAAAGATTTTATGGAAACCGTGTCTGCTGGAGTAAAGCTTTACAAGTGTAAATTTCTGGGGATGAAAAATATGCCATTTATCGCTGGATATTTTGCCTTTGGATAAGAACTTTTCACACCAAATATATTTATGTGTAATGTATATATGGAAATGTATCAAATGTTTCTTTTTATGAGATAAATTTGAGAAACGTGTACTTCTTTGAATAAGATCCTGATTCGAAATTTGAATTAGATATTTGTAATTGGGGGTGGATGAATGTAATCAAAATTGGAGTCTTATTACCAAAAATATAAGGTTTTTTATCTGATGAATTTTTTTAGAATGGGAAAATAAGTTTAAACGTTTAAATTTATGGAAATTTAACGAGTTCTGGCAGCATTGAATGAAGTGACACTAAATGGATTGCAAATTATTTTCCATTCAAATTCAACATCCTGTATTAGAGGTAGGGTGAATCAGTCATTTCGAGGTATTACGCTGGAGCTGTATCTATAAAATTCTGATTGCACAAAATGAAAACCATGAAATATTTTGGTGGAAGAAAAAACGGAAGTGTTTAGATATTTTGATATATTCCTGAAATTTCCAGTTTCTATTGAAATTGATGCAAAATACTAGCTTTGATGGATGATCAAAATTTCAACAATATGTTCATTTTTGTGGGAATATTAAAATGCACCTGCAATTCCTATAAAATGTTCATGACGTGATCATTTTTAGAATGACCTTTATTCTCCTAATGCAATTTGCACTGGTGCACTTTTTGCATTCCCTGCAACAAACTTTTGTAATGGGTTTATTACATTAACCTTTTATTTCCGCATTCTGAGTTCTATTTATTCTTGGATTATTTATATTTTGTTTGGTATTAATAATCGTTCACACAGTTCCCCCCTTATCAACTTTTGTCGTAAACTTAGTTTTGTCTTTCAGTGTTTGCACACCTCAGATGAAAAAGTAATATTTATGTGGCCTGAGTGTTTTTTAAAATTTAAGAAGTACTCTTTTTATAAACAATTTCTGTGTTGTATATTGCTTGAAGTGTTAATTTCCAAATCAGAAATACATTTATACCCAAAAAGTGATTTGAGTTGAGTTGAGTGTTTTCTTTCTTCTTCTTTTTATTAAACCTTTCCTCTGAATGTAGAATTCCCAAAAGTAATTTATAGCAAAGAATGATTGAATATCATATCAATAAAAAATAAAAAGGCCGAGATAAAAGACAGAAAAAAAAAAATAAAAGTGCAGATTCAGACTTTTCAAAATGGAAATTATAAGTTGGAGAATTTCCAAGTTGAAGTCGTGTGCATTTCTAGCGTTTTTCCTTTGTGAATCCTTTTTTGGCGTAAGCAGTTTCGATGTCTGATATTACTTGAGGCACATTCATTTTTATTTTCGCGTCTTGTTTAATTGTTCGACAAAAGTTTTGCCGATTTTTTTATTTCCGGATGTAATCAAAATATTTCCACTTTTTACTCAGCATTTCAATTCTGCCTCTCTGGGGAAATAAGGAAAGTGATTTGTTCAATAGATACTTAAAAAAAGTGTTGTGCTGAAATAATTCATATACCTATAGTTAGCAATGATGTTAAAATTTTGAGTGTATTGAAGTAGTCATTTTAGTAAAAAATATCTATACCTAATAATAATGAAACGCATGTTATTTTTGGAAAACAATTATTTTTGGAAACGTTGGCATGAACATTTTTCTGGGTCTAAAAAATATCTAACTTAAGTATTTTCAGTAAATGTAAAATAATATTTTATTTTTTATCACTCGAAATCAAACCCGTGAACAAAACAAAAAAAAAACAAACAAAGGACTAAACCCATTTTAGTCCCTAAATTCTTCTCATTGACACAGAAATTCAGATCTAATTACCCAAACGGTAATTGCTTCGCGATTTTTGGAATAAAAAAATATTTAAATTTTTTGTCAGAATTAGCGTAACGGTAATCAGATTGAGGGAGACAAATTAAAAATGAAAAAGGAATAGCAGAAATCCTGATGTCCTTGAGCGTTGTCGCAAAAAATAAGATAAGAATTTTTTTTTTTTTTTTTTGGTTGTTATCTAGACACCGAAAATCTAGCTCCAAAGGATTCCTCAACATTTTTCGTTGAGGAGAATGGCCGGAAGGTCTTGTGCGTGGATCAGGTAATTAGGGTCTCTGTCTGAAGTTGTCATTAATTAGATTATTTGCGATCGAGATCCACTTCCGCAGGGTAACTTTTTGTAGTATTAAAGATCTTTATTTTCTGCTTAAAATTTTGTAAAGCGCTTCGAACAGACCGTAAAGTTAAAATACTAATTAGTACTTAATTTATAAAAGGCACGCTTGAGATTTTGACGAGGCATTTTAATTTTTAGCAGTGAACATGAAATATACCTGACTATATTCATTGATAAATATTTAAATTCAGTACGATGGCAAACACTTTATTCAAAATTAAAATTGACATTAATAACCTAATTTGTGATTTTCGTTTACGAAAATATCATATTTTTAAATTCAAATAGCTTCACAAATTCTTACGATTCTAAAAATAAAAACTTACAAATGCCTAAAGTTTTTAAATTTCCTTTAAAGTAAAAGAATAAATAAAAAAAGCCAAGAGGGTTGAATGTCGATTCACCTGTTGCTGTATCCTATTCACGCATTGAAGATGTAGTAAGAAAAAAACACAAAATTGTAAGAATGTTTATTTTGTGCAGAGAATATGCGGAACATATCCGCAGGATATAAAACTGTTTTTCTTGCCTTGAATCGGGGATTTGGTGATAATACACAATCACAATGGAATGTATTTCACTGTAAGTCAAACAAAGACGTTGGAACACGAAAAATAGTTGCCCAACTATCATTTCACGAACAAGGATTACCTGCTTTTGTATGGAAGTTTAATGATATATGGTGCAAAAGCCAGACATAAAAGTGACTTTGCCCATCTTTGGAAAATGCTTATTAGGATTTTCTTTTATTATGTCAACCAACGGAAATAGGCTTGACATAATGACTACGTACACAAAGGCATTTCGTGTCCTTCTGTACGCATAATATATACAATACACATTATGGTAGTGATGATGAATTGTTTCCGATATTTTTCTCTCCTATTTATTTATTTATTTTGAGTATAACTTTGTAGAGGTGATGGTAAAATGTAACAGGCCCTGACCAAGGCCATGTGCAATTCTTGAGGGAGGACGTCAGGCAAAAGCGTGTACAGGTTTAAATAAAAAGCTCCTTTAATCACTGCTACATAAAAATGACACCCTGTTAATTGTTATATGTATTGTTAATGCATTTTCATAATAAGTTATGAGTTCTAATACAATACATATTACGAATAGAATAGAGTGTTAAAGAACAGAACAAAAGGAGTATGAGTATTCTAAGTTTAACTTTACATTAAGTTAACAATAGAACCAAGCGATTGGAGAGGTTGTGCTGAGGACCCAAATGTGGCCATAGAAAATTGAAGAGCGAGTTATATTAAAATGCGGTAGACTTTTACACCTCCAACTTACGTTTGTTTTTCATTTTTTTTGGAAATAGTATTTTCGCGCCTCGAAGCCACGTACTGGCGGAATATTCTTTCTTCATCAATCATAAAAATATATGATTTCTGTTTCATATAGCTCCTTAGTTTTTAACCCTTTAAAACAAATCATCATGATGCAGGACATTTTACGAAAATGAACTGGATTCCATGTTCAACTGATAATTAATTTTCCACTATTATACAATTTCATTCAAGATTGATTTTTTGAAACTGTAGGAGATTTATTTTAATGCTTAAACGCAAAATGTAACTTTTTTGTTTTAGTTATATCGGAGCGTGACTGTAATTGAGTCTCGAAGGTAACGAATAGATAGGTCTTCTGTTTAAATTGCACGATGGATTGCAATAAAACTTAATGGGAACAGATTACCTCTTACATAATAAAATTTGCCTCGCTAACCGCCTGACGAACAATCGTTACGAAACCAGGACACGTGCATAAATTCGATAAATAAAGTGCTTCATTACTTGTAGTAGGAGCAAGCAGCATCTCTTTCGCGTTTCTGTCTAAATGACGGAAATTGCAGAATTATTCAAAAATGAAAGTCGATGAAAAAGTGTGGAGAGCATAAAACCTACGAATAGGAGAACCAATTATATTTGCGGGGATTTGCAACATTCGTCGACAGGATAAATAATTACTGCAATAACGTTCCTTCACGTTTTTCGTTTACTTCGGTGAATGACCGCGAATATGCTTATCTAATCTCTACAGCGAAATTTTTCGAAAACGACGAAACTTTTATCTGACTTTGAAACGTCGGGAATTTGTATTATTGGGGAAGTACAAATTTCTGAACTACTTTGAAAATACTGTAGGACATTCGAGCATTGAGGTCAACAGGTTTGAGCAGTCGCTCCAATCTAAGGCCTAAGCTGAAGTAGAACTTCAGGTCCTTTGGGTAAGTAGCTAAGCAATGTGTGAAACATCTTCAATATTTCATTGATTTCATCGCTACAGGCGGGAGTGGTTTGACGTATCCCAAAAACCTTGTTTATTGCGGATAGGTCTCACAAAAGAAACTGTATGAGAAAAATATCCGAAGGCGGATTATTGGTGATGTAAAGGGGAATTACATGAAAGAATCTTCTTTTCTCCTCAAGCTATTCATACAAAACCCTCACACCGATTTATCACGACATTTATAAAGCTTTTTTTTCAGTTTCCTTCTTCCCTTGAAAGCGTATTAACGACATCCTGATAGGGGTGATCGGTATTTCCGCATTGAATGAAACAAAAAAGTTAAAAGCTTTCGTATTAAGGTAATCCTGTTCAAGGATATACCTCACTTGCAATTTCAAGTTAATTGACTAGTAAAAGAAATCGTTTCCTTTATCGTTTTACTCTTTCCCTGATGCTGTGATTGCTGCTATCGCATAACGATATCCACTTTCCAAGCGCCACATGTCCTTTAACTGTGTATTTTAAATCGTTCTTATTCGAACACAATGTACTCAATTATTTGTGAACGTTTTAGTTAGTTGAGGACACTTTTAAAGATTTAATGTATTTTATTGAATTGAGTACACGAGCTTTTAAGATTCTTAACATTCTCAAGTTTTAGCATTTATAACGGTTTTCAAGGGATTCGATCTCATTCAATGTCGCATTGCAGGTTTTACGTACTTGTTCTATCAACTGAGATTAAGGACAATTCGATGTGTCTTTTTTTTTATTATTATAGACTTATTTGCATGAAATTAACAAAAGCACAATTAACAGTGGAAGAGATTGAATTTTCGAATTGGCTATTTAAACCAATGTTTAGGCAAATGTTATAAAATTCGTTTTGTCTGTACAAGGTTTCGTTTTGTGATTCCCTTTTTCTTTGTTTAGGTCAAATCTGGCAACTCATAAATCAGGAGGATACACCTAAAAATTTTCGCGAGATGAAAACTACTACAAATAAGTCAAAATATTTGGTCGCGATCGCCACACAATCGCAACTCCCTTTTGCTTGTGTCTGTACCCACGGCCTTTTTATACCCTAGATATAGTAGGGTATATTAGTTTTGAGTGAACGTTTGCAACGCCAAGAAATAATGGTGATAGAAAAAAAGAATTATATATTCATGCTTGGGAAGTGAAAAGAAACCGTTTGACGCGTTTCCATCTAACTGTCTGTCTGTCTGATAAGCCTGATGGTGAGTACAACTGCAACACCACTTAATAATTGGAGTCTTAGCGTTACGGAATATTTATTAGTACCTACTCTAATTATTATCTAAATTGTAAGGCAACAAATAGTTACCAATTTGTTATTAAACTTGTTAAAAATCCAATTTTTGAGTATTGCCTACCCTTAGGCGAGTATTATAGCCGTGAAAAATGCAAAACAATTTAGGATTTTTTTTTTAATTTTTTTATGTTTTTGTAGGACGAACTTTTGCAAGTTCATAAACAATCCTAAAAGAATCAGATAATTCCTCTGAATTGACGTCAGATCTTGTACTTTCAAATAGTTAAAATATTCTCGAAAAATAATTACACTTGAGCTGGAAGAATGCTTGCTGGAATTCTCTATCCATTTTCATTCCATTGCACTTTTATTGGAAATTGCAATTCGTTTTATTCTCCCTACAATCACAATCGTATTACAGTTAAAAAAAATTGTTTTAAAGAAAGGTTTTTCAGTCAATATTCAATTACATCGGGTTTTAAAGCTTCTGCTGTAATTGTTAATATTTCCAACGTGCTTCCGGTGTCATAATGAGTAATTAAAAATTCTCTTTAAAACCGAATTCAATTTCATTACTCTCTTTATTGATGCATGTTATGCGTAAATTTTAACTTGAATTGAAATTGGAAATTACGACATATTTTGTATTGTGACGGTGTTGAGAATTTCCCGAATTTCCGTTCTTATCCCTCGAATTTATAGTACAGAAATTTTAAGTGGATTAATACGGAAGTCAATTACCCTTTTGTGGCTTTTATAATTGTTAATTCCACGTCTCAGTAGCATGATTTTTACCCTGGATTTTGAGGTAAGCAGTTTGAAAATGGGTTTTATTAGATCCAATGTAAGGTTAAATGATTGTGATTAAAAATTTTTCTTTAAAAAATTTAACATTATTTTATGAGGTTAAAACTCTTAAAAATAGTTAAATTTTTAATAGTGAGTTCCGGTCGGTAATTGCAGCCAACACTTTAATACAATCCGTTTTTTTTTGTGTGGCTCTGTAAGATTTTAAAGTTCAATAATAACATAAAAACTGGGGTTCTTCCTTTTCTTGTTCATTAAAATTTCAAGAACAATAAAATTTGATTGAAACAATTTTTCATATATCCTTCAAATATATAATAAATGGTAGCAAATGCTGAATAAACCCAAAATAGTTCATTAGCATTATATTGTCAACATATGGTGCACCCCAAAGGGATAACAATATTTTATATCCAACAATTTGTTAATATTCAAGAATGTCCCGAAATTAGAAAGATTTATGGTGTCATTTATTCCAATTTCAGTATTCAACAGAAAAATATCCTTTTGTGGTCAGAACAATTTTCGGATAAACCAAAAAATCATTTCAAATGAAAAAATCTCTGTAATTTGAAATATTGCCGCATTTTTCAAATCCTGTAGTCGAAATCCAATTTGTCTGGGCATGACATTTTCTCACCTCAATACCATTAAGACTCGACCTCGTTGTAAAGGATGTTTTTCTTTTTGGTTTTTTATTCTCAGCCTTCTGTAAAGTAGAAATTGCAATTCAAGGTGGAAACAAATCCTGAAGCTACATAAAATAAAAGAGGAGTAAAATAAATGAAAATAATAAAACATAACACCTTTAAATTCAGCAGTCGAGGAATCAAACATCCTTCCCTCCACCCCGACTATCATGATTTACTTTTCGTTTCATTAATAATATTGTATTTTTTAAAAAGTTGCGAACTCTTTTCGAGAGGGTTTTTTCGTGATTTGATATATTTTTGAAGGACAATTGCATGTCCTTCGTGTTATCCAGAATTAAATGTTTTACATTTGAAATACGTTAATGAATTTCTACTGAAAATTTAATAATAATTTCTATGTATATAATATTTATATAGTCGAATTCATTATTAATTAATTATTACAGTTCAGTTCTAATGTTTTAAATCTGGAACTTGAAAACGTTCATTGAATTTTCCTCATAATGTTTACGTAACAAAAATAATAATTTGAAATGACATCAGCAATTTGTATTTAAATCATTCCTCTGCAAAAATAATTTCATGCTTTGCTGAATATTGCAAAACTGAAAATCTAGTATATTTAGGATCAATTTCAGATGAAATCTATAAACTCATCATATTCGGCATTGAAATTAATAACCCATCAGTGTTTTGCATCAGTAATCGCTTCACAAATAGTATAGAATCCACCAAAACCCATGATGTAAAAAAACACATATTTTCGTTTTTATTTTGAGTGTACGATAAAAAATTGGTTTTATATAAGTTTTTATCTTTACACGTGTAAAGTAGTCGCGTGCACCAAACTTGAAATGCCATTTGGTGTGATTACCAATGTATACTGGGTTTATTTGTTTTGGTTTGTCGATTAACCGCTGATTATTTCCTATTTTCAACATATTTCCATTGTGGATTCATTAATTATGATTGCCGGAGCTGATAGGGTAAAAATATCACGAGTATTTCAATTTCAGTGGAATACAAATGGAGCTCGTGTTCATGACAGCAAATTTGTTTCAGTTGAGCAGATTTACTTCAACCCATTTTTAGGTAATGCAGTAATTTTACCTAAAATTGGATAAAGTGTATTTAATTGATAGAGAATAGTATTTTATATCTTGAGTACATACTCTATTTACATAGCAGTATATATATACAATTTTGAATTTGTGAAAGTCTCCGGCAGTGAATTGGATTGCAAAAAAATGTATCCTTCCTTTGAATTTTCAATTGAATTATATTTTGCAAAGTGGCAGAACTTTTAAAACATTTCAAAATGCAATACAAAATTATTTAAGACATTTTCAAAGTGCTCAACTCAAAGCAATTTTCATCGCTTCTACAGATAAGCAAATTTTTTTGAACAAAGCCTTACAATTGCTTTTCATCAAAATCATTTTGAATTTATAGAATTAGAAATACTTATTATGCTCTTTTTTGACTTCAAAATTGCTGTCGGTTTTGTTTAATTGCAATTATAATTATATGAAAACCAATTATTTTTTTGTCTTAATCTTATGCAATTAATTCATGTTTGAAGTACTTCACTAAATAAAACTTTTTGAAATCATTTTACAACCGGAGAAAGTAGTTAGAAGCTTTATTCCAGAATCATTGCTGAGAAAAGTGAAATGTCAGCGTATCAAAACAATTTTGGGGAAAATAAATGAGATGAATTTACATAATAGAATTATTTCGTGGGAGGTGATACCAATTCTCGAGATTTACATCCCTTTTTAGTGAAGATCTTGTCAGCTGTAAATTCATTTAACAAATTCGAAAAGCTTTTAATTGTCACTAGAGATTAAAGAGGTACTCTTCTATAACAGAAGAGATTCAAAAATTGTTGGAGTGCATGAAAACTTCATTAACATAATGTTGAATGATGTGCCATCAATTAAGCTTAAAGGGAAACAAAAACCAAAATTGCGGAGAAAAATACCAGCTGATGTGAATTTTATGTTTCCCAAAATTGTAGTCCGTTCAACAATTAAATTGTAGGGCCAAAGATGTGGAAGAGCCCGTGGGAAGCCGCTCAATATTATTCCTCATCCTGTGCATATAATTAACTTTAAGTAAAACTCTCTACTTTTTGGATAATGTTCGGATTGAAGTTTTGCTGAAGTAAGCACAAAAGAAATTTACCAGAAATTTAAGAAGAGATAAAAAACAGATTTCCAAAAAATTAAGAAAACAACTGCTGAGGTAAGGTTAGGAACATAAAAGTATCCTGGCAAGTTGACTTTTCCACAAACTTAGGGACCTTTTAAAATTGGGGTTTTAAATATAGATGTATGAATTTTTGGTGGGATTTCTGTCCTCCCCCGGGGTAGTGTACTTTGTTTATTGTTGAACAAATAAGCTTTAGTTATCTTTAGACATACTATTTCGGCTTGGAGATGCAAAAGGAGCTCCATTTTGTGACAACATAAGGGTTATAAGTGGAAGGATGTAGGCTTTCTTGGGTGAATAGCTGAGAAGTGGCAAGGAGATGTTTAGTTGCTTGGGTGACAAGATAAAAGCCGACAGTACAGAGTGTGTTTGTTATCTTGAGCGGAATAGTTTCAAAGAAAAGCATTAAGCACGTCCTGATTCAAACATACATGGCTAGGATGACGGCAAAATTCCTATACACAAGGAGCATTCAACCGACGACGAGTCGATGTGAAAGGCTGTGCAACTCTAAGCTAGCGGAGACCATCTCTGATTGGGTATAATAAAGAATAGATCTTCTCGGAAGGAACCTGCAACTAATTCAAATTTCAAGTAATTTCAGTATTTACACAGATCATTTGTTATCTTAACACATTTATAACACGTGTAATGTGTATTCGAAACACAACCAACATTTACAAAATATTTTACAAATTAGTCTTCTGTGCCGTGTTGTATTTATACTGAAGGGTTTCTTTTTGTAGTTGTCAGTTTCCATATTCTCTCCCGACAATGGTTTGATGTTCTTGTTGTTTTTGTCTTCTGCATTGTTTCCCTACGGTAATTCCGCAGCTTATAAAAACAGAAAATATATATCTATGTTACTTCACATTTATTTTCTGAGTCGATCGATTTTAAAAGCCACAAGTTTGGTACCACTGTGCAAAGGAACAAATGACACTGGCGTGACCAAAACCCATATATCCTTCTGTCGTTTTTAAAAGATGTTTGCTCTAAACTCTGGCAAGACGTTCTATCTTTAACTGTAATTCAAGTAACTAATATTGATTTAAAAATCACAAGAGAAATTAAATCAGAACATTCAATAGTAATTATTTATGTTGTTTTTTCCTTTTTTTGCAGGTTGAAGACTGATGGAATCAGCCAATGAATTCATTTATTCTGTGAATTGTGAAGCTCAACGGACTTTAGAATTATTCAAATTTAATTCACACAACTAGGCGAATTGGTACTTATTTGATCAATAATTATATTAATGCTTTTGTTTATGCGTTTATAACAACTGAGTAAGAGCAGAGTAAGTGGCAGTGGTTTTTGGAAGCCGAAAAAACCATTTCAAAATTGCCGGCTGGTTTTAATACACTGCCAAATTCAAACATGGCGATTCATTAATATTTATTATGAGAATTCCAAAAATATGGTAGTTTTTTTCATGGTTAATTCTTGTTGTTCGGGATTAAAAGAACTGCATAAAATATTGAATTTATTTATCCTACTTTTTCGGAAAACTATCTAATAAATTAAGTTAAGTTAAGTTAGTTAAGACTGGCACTGAATAAATTCATGTCGAGCCTTTGTGTTCACAATTTAGAATGATTGTCTATCCGTTGTAAATATAGAAAAAAAATATCAAAGACTTTAATAGTTTAATTAATTTCAACAAGTGTTTAAATAATTACAGTATAACTTTTGCTCAAAAATTCCTATTTGATTTCGGTATCCTTGAATTAAAAAGGACAAACAAAAACGAAAAGCATATTGTACATTTGGTTGAATACCAGCTTTAGACTATTCAACAACAAAAGTTGTGATGAATTTGAAAGAGAAAAAAAAAAAAAAACCAAAAACAAAAAATTTTAGTCAAAGAAGATCTAAAAAGGAATTTTAGACTGAAGGTTTTGCTTAAGTTGTTTCAAATATGAAAGGATTTGAAAGCGTTTGTAGAGCCAACGCGGAGGAGTAGAAGAATTATAGCGAATGATTCTCTTGAAACAATGAAAAAAATTTTTCGCTACATTTAAAGAAAAGGAAAAGCAGAAAATTTTTGTAGACATACACAGCTTTTTCGTCGGTCTTACCATTCTATTTTCTATAAATTGGGAAAAGGTAGAAAAATCATGGTTGAGTAAAATGTTCACGTTCTTCAACCCCAGCCATCAGACCATGAACTAATATAATCAAAACTAAATTCTTTTAGACTAAAATTTTGTAAAAACGTCACTTGAATTGACTCAAAAACCTTGAAATAAAAATTTTGCATTTGCGGTAAATCAAAACAACTGTGACCTAATTTCGTCAACATTTTGCTCAACATGAGACGGAAATTTATTTTGGATTCCGTTGTCAAAAGTGAATACATTTAGCTGTTCTAATGACGTCATTAGTTTCACACTTAATTAATAAACACAAGCGAAAACTTATTTCCTAGAAGTAATTTTCATTAATTACAACCTCGATGGAATTTCACGTTGGAGAATTCAACTGAATGAAAAACTAGAACTGCCATTTTATTATAAGGATTTAAGTCACGCCATCACTTCCGATTACCTTTGTTAAGAACATCTTAAAAGTTTCCACCTTCGTTGATCCCATTTCAAGTAATATTCCTTTTTTGTGTTCACTGTAATTAGCCTGTGTTCTGGCAGGAAGTTCGCTCTACTTCCGTTATGACCTCTTTCATACGAAAGCAACACATAAACAATGTCCTAACAAGCGAATATTTGAGGACAATAGTCTGGACCTTTCGTAGTTTTTGGAACTTCCTTTTCCCTTCCCCCTTTTGAAAAGAATACAAGACGAAGAAACTTCTTTTTATATTTTACACCAGACAGTTACATAGGTCACTGGAGGATGAACGGGAGAAAATTCTTAAGAACTTTTATTGGTTTTAAGGAACCTTTTTAACTTTAAACAAATTACTTTAAAGGAGTCTGTGTCTTTTGGATGTGAAACTAATTGTTTCTACTGATTAAATGTACACATGGTGTTCCACCGTCAAAGTTCTACTGAAAATTTATTGCTATTGAACTACATTTTAATTTGGTGCTTTGTTCGCAGATTTTCACCAGTAGGAATTTTGCGGAACTTTTAATGTTTTAACCGAATGAACAGGAGCAGTTCTTTGATACCTGCTTCAAATAAGCTTTAAAACGTAAATCAAAACTTTTTTTATACTGAAATTAAGTTAAACTATTTAAAACTTTTATTTTCAAATGTTTGAGTTAAAGAATGAACATTGTCCTTATTTCGATATTAGCATTGCTGAATGTTGGTTTGTTTCTTTGAAAAGAATACATTGCATTTATAATCGGTAAATACTAATTTACTAATTTTATTACATTTTGTAGTCTTGTAAGACTTGTACTTTATAAGATTAATTAAAATATGCAATATCCTTGATGGTGCCGTCTTCAGGAGGACATTTCTTCTTTTTTAGGGCAAACAATTTTCATCAAGTCGAAGTGTTGTGTTAAAATTCTGTATCAATCAAATGTCATTGCTCCCAGAAACTCTGCTTTTCTGGACGCCTATACGCATTTATGATTGTTCAGGATTGGAACTGTTTTTTTAGGGATGAGACCTTAAATGAAACTCTAATTACAATGCTTTAGCAACTGAAAGCTTTATTTGTTTAAAATTTATTTTTATTGATTTTTAATTTAAGTAATATATGCTTTTAAAAATGCCCGAAAGTATTTCTGAATACGCCTGAATGTCACTAATAATCTATTTATTTTCATTTAAATAGTATTAACATTTTTTATACGAACAATTTTATTTCTGCCTATTCATTTTCAATTTTGAAAGGAAACAAACGTCCAGGTCCTTTTGAAAGTAAAACAAATATCTTTCATAGCTTCCACATATGTTAAGTCAAATCGATTTCAATTATTACAACGAGAACGGGAACCTATTAAAAAATGCAAAATCAACAAACATTTCTCATACTGGAAAACTATTCAGCTATGTAGAATAGGAACGGAATATCTTTGTAATAATTATCCTGAAAATTCAAATATCACACTTAACATTTTTATTCTAAAATATTCATCATAAATATTTGAGTAACTAAAAAATAATAATACAAAAAACAAGAAATTGTTACTTTGTTTTTAATCCATACCCATACCACAATTCTACAATATGAATTGCTGAATTTTTAATTTTCGAGATAATGCCACGCACACTCTACCCACAATACAGATTTTCTCCACATTTGCTGCAGGAATGCATTATTGTTCCCGTCCAAAATAAATTCTTGTTCTATTTTCAATATTTCAACAATTTCAACTACACTACAAAATTATTTGGTATATCGATAGTTCTCTGTACTCGTATCTTCTGGAATGTAACTGAGCTCCAGTCTCCTCATCGAAATCAAACGAATTCTTTTCAATTGTATCTCGCAAGCTCGACACATTTTCAAATTGTACAACATAAATATGCATTGCAAATGTTAGAAATGTTTGTTTTTGTCGTGACTCATGATGTCGCTGCCATTGTCATGCAATATATAACACTGTTTCTGGCTGCAGCCAACCATGCATTTTACTTGTTAATAAGGACGTGGAAAAATGAAAGATATTGAAAACACTGAGAGCACAAGGACGAATTCACTACGAAATTTGCACTTGCGGGCTTTATATTTCCCGGTTGAGAACACAAGCCAAGTAGGTTGTTTGCTTATGTGTGTTGTTTTCTTTTTATATTTTCTGATTATAATTAATAATTTATAGATGACAATAAAATGGTAGATTTCAATTTAAAGAATATATCGATAAGCAATTGAATCTATTTAAATTCGCTGCTGACTGTTTTTGTGAGCAAACAATATTTTTAACATAATTGCGTTCTTCACTTTTGTTTTTAAATTATTAAAAAATTTTCTATAGATGTTTTCGAAGGCACTTGCTTAAACTTTTCCATATTTTTTAGAGAAAATACACTTGTAAACTTTTATAATTTATTTTATTTTACAAAAGAGTGCGACGCGTTTCGCCCTATCGAGGCATCATCAGGCTATCGACTAACTACAGCTACCGGTTAACAAAATTTTTGGGGTTTAATAACGGGCTATTATTTTGAAAATCTAAGTGGTCGTTCACAATATTTTGTCCAATATATTTTGCCTTTTTAATTTCAAAAATTTCTGCTTTTGTCAAGACTTCTCCTCCGTCTATATTGCGTAATAATTTAATATTATTAGGACCAATCTTATGGTTATTTTCTTTTAAATGCTTAGAAATAGCCGACTGCGGCTTCATACTTCGTGCCCCAGCAATATGTTCCGTCAGTCTTCTTTTTAAGGTTCTTTTTGTCTTACCCACATATATTCCAGAACAGTCACTACAATTAATTTGATATACCCCACTTTTTTCCAGTACGTCAATTTTTGGTTTTATTTTATGGTTAAATAAACAATTTTTTAAAGTATTTTTACTGAAAAAAGCGGGGTTAATGTCATTAGCCGTTAAAATGTTTTTGATTTCCTTCTCCGTATTTTTAATAAATGGGATTTTCTTCCATATTCTAACTTGGGAATCAACAGTGTGACCCGAATATAAAAATTTAATTGCCTCTTTTTGTATTTTTTTAGATAGTAAGCTATAAATATGTTTTTTTTGATACCCATTAGTTTGTGCTATTGTTACGATCGTTTTCAATTCATTATTAAATGCATGCTGCGATAATAGAATCCTAATCAATCTCTGTAACATAGAATGAAACGCAGACATTTTAATATTCCATGGATGATTAGAAGAATATGGAATTATCGAGTCAGAGAAGGTATCTTTTCTATATATATTAAAGGTCAGGATATTGTTTTCTATTTGCAACGTCAAGTCCAAAAAGTTAATTTTATTGTTACCCACTTCCAATGTAAATTTTATGTCCTCATCTAATTTATTCAATATCATATTATGAAAGCTATTCAATTGTCGTTCTGAACCCGTCCAAATGCAAAAAATATCATCTACATATCTAAACCAAACAGCAACATATTTTAACAAATTACTAGATGAAGAAAAGAGCCTACTCTCAAGATGGGACATGAAATATTTCGCCAAGAATGGAGACGCAGGGTTTCCCATTGCAAGTCCCTTATGAAGCCGCAG